>CM016620.1:82780238-83131184 GCA_005393395.2 Gossypium australe
AGCATCCTTATCAACAACACTGTTCAAGGAAGCTACGTGGAAAAACCAACATAGCATCCACCAATTGACGGAAGCAACTGGAAGCCACCAAGAAGCTGACAATTAATGTGTCCTTATTAGGATACTATTCGGATTCCAATTGTAATTAAATTAGAGTCTATTCTTTATTCTTATCCGATTAATTATTTCGACTTCAACTGTAATTAGATTCTAGTTTAGAATTTGATTATAAATAGGCATTCTTGTAAGCCTAGAAAGGCATCTCGAAAAATACTTAGTTTTAGTTTTCTTTAGTTTTCTCTTTTGTAAATTATCTATCTTCTTCTTGTGAAATATTATTCTACGATATAAACCCTTCCGCTAGTGCACATATATCCCTCCCCACGGTAATTGGTATCAGAGCCTTATATCGTAGAATATATCTATTAAGGTAAAACTAATATTTCACAAGAAGAAAATAGATAATTTACAAAAGAGAAAACGAAAGAAAACTAAAACTAAGTATTTTTCGAGATGCCTTTCTAGGCTTACAAGAATGCCTATTTATAATCAAAAATTCTAAACTAGAATCTAATTACAGTTGAAGTCCGAAATAATTAATCGGATAAGAATTAAAGAATAGACTCTAATTTAATTACAATTGGAATCTGAATAGTATCCTGATAAGGACACATTAATTGTCAGCTTCTTGGTGGCTTCCAAGTTGCTTCCGTCAATTGGTGGATGCTATGTTGGTTTTCCACGTAGCTTCCTTGAACAGTGTTTGATAATGATGCTTTTGGGTTTCCACGTAGCTTCCTTTTCTTGACAAAATTGTTGCCTCTTGGTTGCTTCCAGGTGGCTTCCTTTTCTGGCAATACATGCTGCTTGCATCATTGCTTGCATCATCTTTTATGTAGCATTGATGGTTGATTACATCATTGCTTACATCAATTGGATGCTGACGGGTTGTCATCTTCCAAGTTGTCTTCATCCTTCTTGGATGTTTCTCAGATTCATTTCCTCGATCTCGTCAAGGTGTAATGATTCTGGTGACGGTGCTGGTGAGTTCCAACGTTCCCATGTATCTCGGATTCCTCCGCTGCTAACGGATATCTTCAATCTCCATTTCCGCTATTTGTTTTAATAACGAACAGCTTCTTCATTGCTTTCTTCCTGGTTTCTTCCAGTGCCATAAGCTAAAATTCTTCTTCCATCGGTCCAAAACATATAAGTGTCTTGGTGGAGAAGGTGACGAGCCATGCTCATGAGATCAATTCCAGCTTGGACTTGATATTTGTTGAAATTATTATAACACTCATCAATGATTTTTGACAAATGCTCTTGATTTTCTTTGACTACTGCCAGGGCTTTTCCCGAAAACATAGTATTTATATTCCAAATTTGATAAGGCTGATGAAATTTTTCTTCCTCAGCAATACCAATGAGACTGTTTACTTTTTATTAATATTATTTTTGCAGGTGCAGCCATAAATCCTTGTTTAGGACTTATAGGTGATTTTCCCTTGTTGGGGTTTTATGGATAGTTCTCCATCCATCATTTTTTTTAGAGGTTGTTTACCTCTATCCATGAGGCCTGCTAAGAAAATCAGCAAACATTAGTAAAGATAATTTTATAATTATCTACCAATGGTATTTCTATAGAATTGTTATCTATAGATAATATAACCGATTTCTTTTTCACAATAAAAGGTAAATATTGATTAAGAAAATTATTTCCTAATAGTATATCTCCATACATATCAGGAAAACATAATAATTTTGGAATTATAAATCTAACATTGTTTATGTAGATTGGTATATTTTTAGCTTTATAATAAACAGTAGTTTTGCTACCATTTATTCCACTAATATTTATTATCTTTTTTACAGGTTTCCAATATTCTTTAGGAAGAATATTCTTTTTACAACTACTGGTTGTAGCTCCTGTATCTAATAAAGCATGTAAAGAATATTTTTTATAATCTTTACTATGTAATGTAATTTCAATGTATTTATTGAAATTTGTAATATTATCAATTGAATAATTTATATCTTCCATTCTAGTGTTTCTAGAATTTCTACTTTGTGTAGTAGGAAAAATAGGAATATGAACTGTTTTCATACCTATTGGTGTAGAAATACTTATATCTTCTTCTTCCTCTGGTTGAGAACTAGAAGGTAATACTAAATTATCATCTGTATTAGTAATCAGATTATTTCTGAAATATAACTTGTCACCAGATGACATGTATTCAATAGTACTTACTGGTTTAGAAGTACTAGCATTATTGGTTTTATCGATTATCCAGTCTTTTGGAATCGATAAATCTTTTAAATGTAATAGCTTTGGTTAAATTTCTGTAGTAAATTTATTGGGCTCAAAAAGCTCAATAATTTTATTATTTATTTCTTTTATTTCAACCTCTGCCGTATTAGTATATTCATTAATAGAAGTCTAGCTAATTGCTAAATCTTCTGCTAAATCACTAATATCAGAATTTTTTGTCTGAATTCTAAGGCATAGACACTCTTCTATTAGAGGGTCTGTTATAGAGATAAAGTAATTTGGTTTTACCTTAAATCCTATAACACCTGTATGTAAATTAGATTGAATTCCTCCAATAAGTGCTTTTATTGGATTTTCAAATCTTTTATCTAATAACACTGCTAAAATAGGAACATCATGACCTCTTTTAAATAATGCTCTAATTGTTATCATGATAACTCCTAAATGTATATATCTGACCTGAGGATAGTTTCTTCTAATCCTTTTAATTTTTTCTTTAGTAAATAAGGGAATTTTTGTTAATCCACCTTTAGTATCCTTAGCGACTGTGTTGCCACTAATTTTTTCTATTTGTCTTTTTGACCATAGTTTAAACTTTGATATTTTATAAATTTCTTCTTTAGAAATATGATTTTTATTAATTTAGATAGGAATGTGATATTGTTGTACTTATATTTAGAAATAGTCATATTTTGGAACAAAGGGCTAGTTTCAGAAAAGCTCTTACCCAATTCTCAGAATTCTTAGTTGAAAAAACAACTCAAGAAAAATCTGAAGAATTATTATTAAAATCTATATTATACAGAGATTGGGATGATGTCCTAATTGAATATATGGATATTTAGGAGATAAACAATCTTCTTGATACATTTCAATATTTTATTGATAAAGGAGAAACACTCCTATTATTAATAAGATGTTTCGAAAATGTCTATATAACAAATGTAGACAAATTTTACCCTCAGAAATATTTTCGAAAATAAAAGGAGCCATTTGCAAACAGCAAGCTCTATTTTTAGAAACGTTTTCGAAATATTTTTCACAGGCATATGTTTTTACAAATGATATGGGAGAAAAAACTCCTGCTATCAAATTTCGATTAAATCATGAGCCATTTGATATAACCAGTATTGAACGGGAATTTGTTAAAGAAATAACAGTCCAAAATCTCTCTTTTGATTTATTAAAAGATTTTCCAGCGATAGTCAAATCTCGGCTATCAAATTTTGTAAACATAGATGATTTTGTCTATTATTTCCATATTGAGATAAATAGTCTCATTGGTATTGCTGAGGAAGAAAAATTTCATCAGCCTTATCAAATTTGGAATATAAATACTATGTTTTCGGGAAAAGCCCTGGCAGTAGTCAAAGAAGATCCAGAACATTTGTCAAAAATCATTGATGAGTGTTATAATAATTTCAACAAATATCAAGTCCAAGCTGGAATTGATTTTATAAGCATGGCTCGTCACCTTCTCCACCAAGACACTTATATGTTTTGGACCGATGGGAGAAGAATTTTAGCTTATGGCACTGGAAGAAACCAGGAAGAAAGCAATGAAGAAGCTGTTTCGTTATTAAAACAAATAGCGGAAATGGAGATTGAAGATTATCCGTTAGCAGCGGAGATCCGAGATACATGGGAACGTTGGAACTCACCAGCACCGTTACCAGAATCATTACACCTTGACGAGATCGAGGAAATGAATCTGAGAAACATCCAAGAAGGATGAAGACAACTTGGAAGATGACAACCCGTCAGCATCCAATTGATGTAAGCAATGAGGTAATCAACCATCAATGCTACATAAAAGATGACGCAAGCAATGATGCAAGCAGCATGTATTGCCAGAAAAGGAAGCCACCTGGAAGCAACCAAGAGGGCAACAATTTTGTCAAGAAAAGGAAGCTACGTGGAAAACCCAAAAGCATCCTTATCAACACACTGTTCAAGGAAGCTACGTGGAAAAACCAACATAGCATCCACCAATTGACGGAAGCAACTTGGAAGCCACCAAGAAGCTGACAATTAATGTGTCCTTATCAGGATACTATTCGGATTCCAATTGTAATTAAATTAGAGTCTATTCTTTAATTCTTATCCGATTAATTATCCCGGACTTCAACTGTAATTAGATTCTAGTTTAGAATTTTTGATTATAAATAGGCATTCTTGTAAGCCTAGAAAGGCATCTCGAAAAATACTTAGTTTTAGTTTTCTTTAGTTTTCTCTTTTGTAAATTATATAAACCCTTCCGCTAGTGCATATATCCCTCCCTCCCCCCGGTAATTGGTATCAGAAGAGCCCCGGAGTAACGATTTCTGGAGTTCTTATATCGTAGTTATCATTGTAAGTTTCTATCTTTGTATCTGCAATTCTGTTTATTTCGCTGTTATTATCTCAAAACCCACATATCTGTCGTTAGTCTTCGTTGCCGTTGAGTCCGAGTGGGACGTTGTTGGCGTTGAGAGGACGTTAAGACACAGAAGGTTTTAGGTACCAGGGATAATAATAATGGAAGAAATGGATTGTTTATATCAAGATAAAACTTGTAATCATACTATGCATATAGACTCTAAGAATGAAAATAATATTTCGGCTTTTAGTAAAGGTATCAATAGTTTAATAGATATGACGTCTGTATATTTTAATAGATTATATGGGAGAAGTAACGAATTTAGATTTGAATGGCAAGTCTAAAGAGTTATTATCCGATGTAAATAATAAATTAGATCAGATTATTAGTAATAGTAGTATAGAATCAGACTTAAATTTAGGACCTTTATATTACGGTAATAGTAATACTATTTTAGTATTATCAGATGAGGATGAGTCTTCGGATGAATCTTCAACTAATAATAATAATTATAAAAAACAAAAAACAAAAGTAAAAGAGAAAAAGATAAAAAACAAGAAAAAATATGATTTTGACTCTTATAAAACTTTAATAGAACATTGGAAAAACCAATTTTCTAAACGGAAGATAATCTTGAAAGAGTTGAATATCTAAAATTAATAGAAGAACTTTATGAAAACATAAAGATTTGTTTGAAAAATATAATTATCATTATATGTTAGAATATGATGATAATAATAATAATAGTAATAATGACATTATTAATAATAATGAAAGCGAAAATTATATATTAGAAATAGAAAGTAGTAATTCTAATATATGGATATAGATTTAAAGAAACAAAATTCTGATGAAGAAGAAACTTCAACAGAAGAAAAAAAAAAAACTAGATCCTATGGATACTGAACCCCCAGACCCATATGATATAAATTATCTAAACCTAAGGAAATTGATAAACAGGATCCTTATGGTAAATTCAAACCAAAGAAATATTGGGAAAATAAATATCTAATTGAACTAAAACCAGTTCATTTAGAAAAACCAATAATTCAACAAATAAAAATGGGAAAAAAGGATATTATTACCTTTTCACATTTTCAATCAAGAAAATATTATACTTACATAGAGATTATATTTCAATTTAGAGAATATAAAACATATTCTTTAAATGCTTATTAGATACTGGAGCTACAACCAGTAGCTGTAGAGAAAATGCTATTCCATCAGAAAAATGGGAACTTATGAAAAATCCTATTAGAGCTGTTGGAGTCAATGGTATTGAAACTCTTATCCTTTTTAAAGCTAAAAATATACCAATCTACATAAACAATGTAAGATTTGTAATTCCAAAATTATTATGTTTTCCTGATATGTATGGAGATATACTATTAGGAAATAATTTTCTTAATCAATATTTACCTTTTATTGTGAAAAAGAAATCGATTATATTATCTATAGATAACAATTCTATAGAAATACCATTGGTAGATAATTATAAAATTATCTTTACTAATGTTTGCTGATTTTCTTAGCAGGCCTCATGGATAGAGGTAAACAACCTCTAAAAGAAAATGATGGATGGAGAACTATCCATAAAAAACCCAACAAGGGAAAATCACCTATAAGTCCTAAACAAGGATTTATGGCTGCACCTGCAAAAATAATTCCTAAACAAGGATTTATGGCTGCACCAACACAGGTACAATTTTATCCTAACCAGGGATATTATTTACCATATCCATTGGTAAACCAACCAATTGGATCACATTCACCAACACAGGTGGATTATTCTCAATTTTCTCAAAAGCCTCCTACCGATTCTGAAATTCTCAAATATGCAGATGCTTTGTTGAAAAAACAACAAAACTCTGAATTCTCGAATCTAAAGGATTTTTATAATCCAGGCTTACCCCCAGAATATTACCATTTCATAAACAAGATATGGAAAAACCATATTTTGGAACAAATGGCTAGTTTCAGAAAAGCTCTTACCCAATTCTCAGAATTCTTAGTTGAAAAAACAACTCAAGAAAAATCTGAAGAATTATTATTAAAATCTGTATTATACAGAGATTGGGATGATGTCCTAATTGAATATATGGATATTAAGGAGATAAACAATCTTCTTGATACATTTCAATATTTTATTGATAAAGGGAGAAACACTCCTATTATTAATAAGATGTTTCGAAAATGTCTATATAACAAATGTAGACAAATTTTACCCTCAGAAATTTTTGAAAATAAAAGGAGCCATTTGCAAACAGCAAGCTCTATTTTTAGAAACGTTTTCGAAATATTTTTCACAGGCATATGTTTTTACAAATGATATGGGAGAAAAAACTCCTGCTATCAAATTTCGATTAAATCATGAGCCATTTGATATAACCAGTATTGAATGGGGATTTGTTAAAGAAATAACAGTCCAAAATCTCTCTTTTGATTTATTAAAAGATTTTCCAGCGATAGTCAAATCTCGGCTATCAAATTTTGTAAACATAGATGATTTTGTCTATTATTTCCATATTGAGATAAATAGTCTCATTGGTATTGCTGAGGAAGAAAAATTTCATCAGCCTTATCAAATTTGGAATATAAATACTATGTTTTCGGGAAAAGCCCTGGCAGTAGTCAAAGAAGATCCAGAACATTTGTCAAAAATCATTGATGAGTGTTATAATAATTTCAACAAATATCAAGTCCAAGATAGAATTGATCTTATGAGCATGGCTCGTCACCTTCTCCACCAAGACACTTATATGTTTTGGACCGATGGAAGAAGAATTTTAGCTTATGGCACTGGAAGAAACCAGGAAGAAAGCAATGAAGAAGCTGTTTCGTTATTAAAACAAATAGCGGAAATGGAGATTGAAGATTATCCGTTAGCAGCGGAGATCCGAGATACATGGGAACGTTGGAACTCACCAGCATCGTCACCAGAATCATTACACCTTGACGAGATCGAGGAAATGAATCTGAGAAACATCCAAGAAGGATGAAGACAAATTGGAAGATGATAACCCGTCAGCATCCAATTGATGTAAGCAATGAGGTAATCAACCATCAATGCTACATAAAAGATGACGCAAGCAATGATGCAAGCAGCATGTATTGCCAGAAAAGGAAGCCACCTGGAAGCAACCAAGAGGGCAACAATTTTGTCAAGAAAAGGAAGCTACGTGGAAAACCCAAAAGCATCCTTATCAACACATTGTTCAAGGAAGCTACGTGGAAAAACCAACAAAGCATCCACCAATTGATGAAAGCAACTTGGAAGCAACCAAGAAGCTGACAATTAATGTGTCCTTATCAGGATACTATTCAGATTCCAATTGTAATTAAATTAGAGTCTATTCTTTAATTCTTATCCGATCAATTATTTCGGACTTCAACTGTAATTAGATTCTAGTTTAGAATTTTTCGATTATAAATAGGCATTCTTGTAAGCCTAGAAAGGCATCTCGAAAAATACTTAGTTTTAGTTTTCTTTAGTTTTCTCTTTTGTAAATTATCTATTTTCTTCTTGTGAAATATTATTCTACGATATAAACCCTTCCGCTAGTGCACATATCCCTCCCCCCCCGGTAATTGGTATCAGAAGAGCCCCGGAGTAACGATTTCTGGAGTTCTTATATCGTAGTTATCATTGTAAGTTTCTATCTTTGTATCTGCAATTCTGTTTATTTCGCTGTTATTATCTCAAAACCCATATATCTGTCGTTAGTCTTCGTTGCCGTTGAGTCCGAGTGGGACGTTGTTGGCGTTGTGAGGACGTTAAGACACAGAAGGTTTTAGGTACCAGGGATAATAATAATGGAAAAAATGGAGTGTTTATATCAAGATAAAACTTGTAATCATACTATGCATATAGACTCTAAGAATGAAAATAATATTTCGGCTCTTAGTAAATGTATCAATAGTTTAATAGATATGACGTCTATATATTTTAATAGATTATATACTAAGGTTAGTAAAGTAGAAGAAAAAGTAGATAATATGGGAGAAGTAACGAATTTAGATTTGAATAGCAAGTCTAAAGAGTTATTATCCGATGTAAATAATAAATTAGATCAGATTATTAGTAATAGTAATATAGAATCAGACTTAAATTTAGGACCTTTATATTACGGTAATAGTAATACTATATTAGTATTGTCAGATGAGGATGAGTCTTCGGATGAATCTTCAACTAATAATAATAATTATAAAAAACAAAAAACAAAGAAAAAAGAGAAAAAGATAAAAAACAAGAAAAATATGATTTTGACTCTTATAAAACTTGAATAGAACATTGGAAAAACCAATTTTCTAAAACGGAAGATAATCTTGAAAGAGTTGAATATCTAAACTTAATAGAAGAACTTTATGAAAAACATAAAGATTTGTTTGAAAAAAATAATTATCATTATATGTTAGAATATGATGATAATAATAATAATAGTAATAATGACATTATTAATAATAATGAAAGCGAAAATTATTGTAACATCCCCAAACCCGGCCCACGAGCCTTGACCGGATCTGGTTATGTCACTGCGGAAAGACGGTTAAAAATCTTTTTAACTTAGAATAAATCATTTAAACTTGTTAACTTTTGGGAATCATGTCTTTTCTAAAATTATAAATATAAGTAAAATTTTGTTATTAAAATAGTCCATAGCAATACTGTAGTGTAAAAATATATATATACTTTGATTAAATAGATTGCTGAAATTAAACTCGTCTTCACATAATAATTTATTTTAAGTAAACCATAATATAAAATAATATCAAAAATAGTAATACGATAATAATAATATTAAGGCTCTTATTACAAAAAAATAATTAATCCAAGTACTTGATCATAAAATGCATAATGAAAATATTAAAACGTCCTCTGCATGGGCCACCTTGTATCCACTCCAACCCGGTCCGATCATCCTGTCACCTACGATGTTGGATAAATAATTGGGTGAGTCATACAGACTCAGTGTGTAATTAAAACCACTGATATCCACCCACATGCTAGCCACAAATCAACCCAATTATCAAATGCAACATATGAATATAATCATTTAGACATTACCACAATCTGGGCTTGGCCCACATTCAATCCGCATTCAAGTACTAGGCTAGGCCCTTTTCTCATTAATTCACTGATTACTGGGCTTGGCCCATTTCCACGTATGTTCTCATAACATACCAATCCACATGTCATATTGGGCTTGGCCCATTTCCACGTATGTTCTCATAACATACCAATCCACATGTCATATTGGGCTTGGCCCATTTCCATATCATTTCATATCAGAACAATGCAACATGAAACCCAACCCAATCCTAAGGTCCATCCGCTACACACCCCCTTATCCAGCCTACCACACACCAGGGGACTATCGAGTCACCCTCTCCTTTTCCCTCCAAAAAGGCAACCAATGCCATCCACGATGTAGCACGTAGCTAACATCAACCACGATGGGGCACATAGCAACCCATCAAGCCACGATATGGCATAAAGCCGATATCAATCAAGGTAACCATGCGAACTAAATCGCAACGATCCACAACGCGACCTCAGTCAGCGCCAATCCACGATGTAGCACAAAGCTGACATCAACCACGTACTCGAAGTACACCCGTACCTTCTTTCAAAAACCCACCCATGCACATGTAACATAATATGATGCTGAGATGATGCATGTACATGATATTCACAAATATAGGCATGCTCACATAGTTAAAATCAATTATCACATATTAGCCAATTTGCTACTAACCTGGTCGTCATCATACCCCTTTAAGGTATCCATTACACATATGGCACTGCATTCATTAGTAAACATATAGCACAACAGAGATCATACAAATCCCAGAAACAATGGTCTAACTACACACCTTATAACCTGAAGCTCTAAACCCTCGATCCCGACGCTATCGTTTAGCGAGACTACCGTTATCTGCCTATCGTTTTCTGCTGCACGCCCACACCCCGGTGGCCAATCACGAACCGCCGAGACAGCTCTTTTCTTAAACTTCGAGATGGGAGCTTTCTCTTGCCCTCCTTGACTGGTATCCACGTCCATCGTAATCACTTAATCAGAATCCTTTGGTTAAACGTCATAATACAAGATCTCAGGCGAATAACTACAATTTAACTTACTTACCTTGATGAGTAACCGAATTCAAACGGTCCCTAAGTGCTCCCTCGCGCTAGCTACAATAGAAAAACACATCATCATGGCCCTAAGGATCTTTCGGCCAACCAAAGGAATCAAGGCCTAGATTCCTGATTCGGCATCTTATGGAAGAGAATCCCGGAATATACCTTAAAGAGAACACTTACCCTTAAAACCGAATGGAAATGAACCAGGGAGATCACCCTTGCCGGTATTCGGCCAACCAAACTAGGATGCCAATGATTTCGACAACGGTGCCCAATATTAAAGGAGTTTCAGCCTAGTCCAAAGGTTAAAAAATCAAAGTTGGAGAAAATAAAAAGGTATAGAAAGGAAGAGAGTGAAAGGAATTCGGCACTGAATTGGTTGACTACAATTTTCGGCAAAACTAAAAGAAAATAAAAGAATAGGGAGAGGGAGTAGAAGAATTCAGCAAAAGGGTCAAAAGAAATTCATGAAGGAGACTACCCTTTAAATAGGAAAATTCGGCACATGCTCCCCCCCTGAAGACTCCCAATTTCGGCGGCCACCTTCCTAGCCACTAATTCAATTTAATTTGAGTTAAACCAATCCCTTACTATTTTATCCATACTTTATCACTTATTCTTAAAAAAAAATAAACCACCAGCAGCCATAATAAGTATTTGACTAATTTTAACTAATTATAATAATCCTACATTATCTAAAATAATAAACTAACAAAGCTACCCACCAGCCGAAATTTTAAGCAATACTTAACTTAATCTTTATCTATAAAAAAATAAATAAAGTAACAACAATTTTTCTTCTATTCACAAATTTTAAACTAAATAAAATACTCCTACAATTATCCTACCACTATTTAAAATAATAAAAACCAAAAGAATAATCTAATAATTATCTCCTCCAGCCGAATTAAAACAAAACACTAATCTATTCTTATCCTATTTGAAGCTCCCCATGTGCCGTCCACACCTTCAAATTGCTGCCAAAAAGAAAAACTTCAATTGCCACTGCCTTGGTCCGAACCTAGCACCAACCTGCTGCTCACCTTTCCCCCAACGCCCCAGGCCACTCGGCCTCAATGACTTTCATGCCATAAAGCCCCCGCATTTATTTTTAACCCCTTCCTACTTCAGCCCATCACCATACAAAAATAAAAACGCCAACATGCAGCTCCAGCCCTCGAACCCGCGCTCTCTCTTCCCTCCAGCGCCTAAGTGCCGCATGAGTGCCACTTTGCCAAGTTATTTCTTGTGCCAAAAATTACCGAAAAATATACTTAAGGCCTCCCTTGGCCCGATTCCCTTCTTTACACTAAAAATCCAAAATTTTCCAAAGTCTTCCCTTTTAATCTGAGCATTCTTAACACCTCTCAAACACATCCAAGCATACCCAAAACCTACTAGAACATGAATTATACCCAACATGCATAGCCCCTAAACCAGGGTGTTACAATTATATATTACAAATAGAAAGTAGTAATTCTAATATAGATATTAATGTTACTAGTAATAATTCTGATGAAGAAAACACTCCAACAGAAGAGAATATAGAAATTCCTGAAGATCCTATGGAAACTGAACCACCAGATCCATATGATTTTGTAATACCAAAACCTTGGGAGATTGATAAACAAGATCCTCATGGTAAGAGAAAAATAGACTCAGATCTTCAAAAAGATGATAATCTGAGAGCTATTAATAAAAAGTATGAACTTGTTGAAAATACAACAAAAATATTAGGTGATAAAATAGAAAATATAGCTACTAATGATATAAAGCTGGAAACACCAGGAGAAACTAGTCAATCTACACCTATACCTTACACTGTAGGAGACCTTAACAAAAGAAATGTTGCTCAAGGAGGAATATATTTAGACTTAACAAATATTCCTTTGTCAGATTATGAAAAAATCATAGATGATTGGGCACAATCCATGACTATTGTTGTAAACAACAACAGTACGATATGGTCAAAAGAAAAGTTTTTAAACTATTTTGTTGGAACTTTTCAAGGTGATGTTTTACAATTTCTCAGACGCTGGGAAGAATCTGAGAAAGGAAGAGAACAAAAGGGTCAACTTATTAATCAAATAAGTTCTCCTAAAGACCTATTAAAAGGATTAACCTCAATTCTAAAAATAGAATTTTGTGGTTATACTAATAAAAAAGATCAGGATAGTCAATCCAGCTATACCTTGTCAAAATTAAAATTATGTGATATTAGATATTTAGACGAATTCTCTAAGAAATTTCTACATGAATATCAAAAATTAAAAAACGAAAGTGTAGATTTTTGGAGAAATCAATATTTCCATAAATTACCCCCACCTTGGGATGAAATTTGTATAAACAAATATGCATCTTTCATTATAAAACATAGTAATGATAATAAAGAAATAGGAGATATAGATACAATAGGTAATAGGATTAATTTCGCTAAAGAAAGAATTCTATTACATTACTTACAGAGTAAAGCGGCTAAACAAGTCAAGAATAAATTAAGTCATAAATACTGTACAAAAATGTTAGAAGGAGAATGGGAATTTGGATGTAATTCTATACGTCCGAAAACCTATAAAAAATATAATAAAAAATAGAAATTAGCTAAATGGAAACCAGGAAATAAAAAATATACTAATAATAAAAAGAAAAAATTTGTTAGAATAAAAACTTCTAAAAATACTAAAAAACAAATTTGCAAATGTTTTATTTGTGATGAAGAAGGTCATCTAGCAACAAGTTATCCTAACAAAGGTAAGAATGCTAGAAAAATGATTAAAAATCTTGAAGAACAAGATTTAGAAATATGTTTTAGTGAGGAAACAAATCCTACTGAAATAATATATGAGTTATTATCAGAAACAGAGTCTGATACAGACTCTGATGAATATATTTTTATGATAGGAAATAGTTCTAATAATAAGTTAGAAGAAATTCCTAATTCTGAACAACAGAATATTAAATTAGGAAGTTTAATTGGAGAAGAAACAGATCTTTCCGATGACATAATAGAAAAAATTAATAAAAATCATATTTCTAAAGAAGAAATTTATAAAATATCAAAGTTTAAACTATGGTCAAAAAGACACATAGAAAAAATTAGTGGCAACACAGTCGCTAAGGATACTAAAGGTGGATTAACAGAAATTCCCTTATTTACTAAAGAAAAAATAAAAAGGATTAGAAGAAACTATCATCAGGTCAGATATATACATTTAGGAGTTATCATGATAACAATTTGAGCATTATTTAGAAGAGGTCATGATGTTCCTATTTTAGCAGTGTTATTAGATAAAAGATTTGAAAATCCAATAAAAGCACTTATTGGAGGAATTCAATCTAATTTACATACAGGTGTTATAGGATTTAAGGTAAAACCAAATTACTTTACCTCTATAACAGACCCTCTAATAGAAGAGTGTCTATGCCTTAGAATTCAGACAAAAAATTCTGATATTAGTGATTTAGCAGAAGATTTAGCAATCAGTTGGACTTCTATTAATGAATATACTAATACGGCAGAGGTTGAAATAAAAGAAATAAATAATAAAATTATTGAGCTTTTTGAGCCCAATAAATTTACTACAGAAATTCAACCAAAGCTATTACATTTAAAAGATTTATCGATTCCAAAAGACTGGATAATCGATAAAACCAATAATGCTAGTACTTCTAAACCAGTAAGTACTATTGAATACATGTCATCTGGTGACAAGTTATATTTCAGAAATAATCTGATTACTAATACAGATGATAATTTAGTATTACCTTCTAGTTCTCAACTAGAGGAAGAAGAAGATATAAGTATTTCTACACCAATAGGTATGAAAACAGTTCATATTCCTATTTTTCCTACTACACCAAGTAGAAATTCTAGAAACACTAGAATGGAAGATATAAATTATTCAATTGATAATATTACAAATTTCAATAAATACATTGAAATTACATTACATAGTAAAGATTATAAAAAATATTTTTTACATGCTTTATTAGATACAGGAGCTACAACCAGTAGTTGTAAAAAGAATATTCTTCCTAAAGAATATTGGAAACCTGTAAAAAAGATAATAAATATTAGTGGAATAAATGGTAGCAAAACTACTGTTTATTATAAAGCTAAAAATATACCAATCTACATAAACAATGTTAGATTTATAATTCCAAAATTATTATGTTTTCCTGATATGTATGGAGATATACTATTAGGAAATAATTTTCTTAATCAATATTTACCTTTTATTGTGAAAAAGAAATCGGTTATATTATCTATAGATAACAATTCTATAGAAATACCATTGGTAGATAATTATAAAATTATCTTTACTAATGTTTGCTGATTTTCTTAGCAGGCCTCATGGATAGAGGTAAACAACCTCTAAAAGAAAATGATGGATGGAGAACTATCCATAAAAAACCCAACAAGGGAAAATCACCTATAAGTCCTAAACAAGGATTTATGGCTGCACCTGCAAAAATAATTCCTAAACAAGGATTTATGGCTGCACCAACACAGGTACAATTTTATCCTAACCAGGGATATTATTTACCATATCCATTGGTAAACCAACCAATTGGATCACATTCACCAACATAGGTGGATTATTCTCAATTTTCTCAAAAGCCTCCTACCGATTCTGAAATTCTCAAATATGCAGATGCTTTGTTGAAAAAACAACAAAACTCTGAATTCTCGAATCTAAAGGATTTTTATAATCCAGGCTTACCCCCAGAATATTACCATTTCATAAACAAGATATGGAAAAACCATATTTTGGAACAAAGGGCTAGTTTCAGAAAAGCTCTTACCCAATTCTCAGAATTCTTAGTTGAAAAAACAACTCAAGAAAAATCTGAAGAATTATTATTAAAATCTATATTATACAGAGATTGGGATGATGTCCTAATTGAATATATGGATATTAAGGAGATAAACAATCTTCTTGATACATTTCAATATTTTATTGATAAAGGGAGAAACACTCCTATTATTAATAAGATGTTTCGAAAATGTCTATATAACAAATGTAGACAAATTTTACCCTCAGAAATATTTTCGAAAATAAAAGGAGCCATTTGCAAACAGCAAGCTCTATTTTTAGAAACGTTTTCGAAATATTTTTCACAGGCATATGTTTTTATAAATGATATGGGAGAAAAAACTCCTGCTATCAAATTTCGATTAAATCATGAGCCATTTGATATAACCAGTATTGAATGGGGATTTGTTAAAGAAATAATAGTCCAAAATCTCTCTTTTGATTTATTAAAAAATTTTCCGGTGATAGTCAAATCCCCGCTATCAAATTTTGTAAACATAGACGATTTTGTCTATTACTTCCATATTGAGATAAACAGTCTCATTGGTATTGCTGAGGAAGAAAAATTTCATCAGCCTTATCAATTTCGGAATATAAATACTATGTTTTCGGGAAAAGCCCTGGCAGTAGTCAAAGAAAATCAAGAGCATTTGTCAAAAATCATTGATGAATGTTATAATAATTTCAACAAATATCAAGTCCAAGCTGGAATTGATCTCATGAGCATGGCTCGTCACCTTCTCCACCAAGACACTTATATGTTTTGGACCGATGGAAGAAGAATTTTAGCTTATGGCACTGGAAGAAACCAGGAAGAAAGCAATGAAGAAGCCGTTTCGTTATTAAAACAAATAGCGGAAATGGAGATCGAAGATTATCCGTTAGCAGCGGAGATCCGAGATACATGGGAATGTTGGAACTCACCAGCACCGTCACCAGAATCATTACACCTTGACGAGATCGAGGAAATGAATCTGAGAAACATCCAAGAAGGATGAAGACAACTTGGAAGATGACAACCCGTCAGCATCCAATTGATGTAAGCAATGAGGTAATCAACCATCAATGCTACATAAAAGATAACGCAAGCAATGATGCAAGCAGCATGTATTGCCAGAAAAGGAAGCCACCTGGAAGCAACCAAGAGGGCAACAATTTTGTCAAGAAAAGGAAGCTACGTGGAAAACCTAAAAGCATCCTTATCAACACACTGTTTAAGGAAGCTACGTGGAAAAACCAACATAGCATCCACCAATTGACGGAAGCAACTTGGAAGCCACCAAGAAGCTGACAATTAATGTGTCCTTATCAGGATACTATTCGGATTCCAATTGTAATTAAATTAGAGTCTATTCTTTAATTCTTATCCGATTAATTATTTCAGACTTCAACTGTAATTAGATTCTAGTTTAGAATTTTTGATTATAAATAGGCATTCTTGTAAGCCTAGAAAGGGATCTCGAAAAATACTTAGTTTCAGTTTTCTTTAGTTTTCTCTTTTGTAAATTATCTATCTTCTTCTTGTGAAATATTATTCTACGATATAAACCCTTCTGCTAGTGCACATATATCCCTCCCCCCCGGTAATTGGTATCAGAAGAGCCCCGGAGTAACAATTTCTGGAGTTCTTATATCGTAGTTATCATTGTAAGTTTCTATCTTTGTATCTGCAATTCTGTTTATTTCGCTGTTATTATCTCAAAACCCATATATCTGTCGTTAGTCTTCGTTGCCGTTGAGTCCGAGTGGGACGTTGTTGGCGTTGTGAGGACGTTAAGACACAGAAGGTTTTAGGTACCAGGGATAATAATAATGGAAAAAATGGATTGTTTATATCAAGATAAAACTTGTAATCATACTATGCATATAGAGTCTAAGAATGAAAATAATATTTCAGCTCTTAGTAAAGGTATCAATAGTTTAATAGATATGACGTCAATATATTTTAATAGATTATATACTAAGGTTAGTAAAGTAGAAGAAAAAGTAGATAATTTGGGAGAAGTAACGAATTTAGATTTGAATAGCAAGTCTAAAGAGTTATTATCCGATGTAAATAATAAATTAGATCAGATTATTAGTAATAGTAATATAGAATCAGACTTAAATTTAGGACCTTTATATTACGGTAATAGTAATACTATTTTAGTTTTGTCAGATGAGGATGAGTCTTCGGATGAATCTTCAACTAATAGTAATAATAATAAAAAACAAAAAACAAAAGAAAAAAGAGAAAAAGATAAAAAACAAGAAAAATATGATTTTGACTCTTATAAAACTTTAATAGAACATTGGAAAAACCAATTTTCTAAAACGGAAGATAATCTTGAAAGAGTTGAATATCTAAAGTTAATAGAAGAACTTTATGAAAAACATAAAGATTTGTTTGAAAAATATAATTATCACTATATGTTAGAATATGATGATACTACTGATACTAATAATAGTAGTAAAGATGATAATAATAATAGTGATAATTGTAGTTCTAATAATTTAGAAATAGATATTAATGTCACGAGTCATAATTCTGATGAAGAAAAAATTTCAACAGAAGAAAATTTAGAAATTCCCGAACCTATGGATACTGAACCCCCAGATCCATATGAATATGCAATTCCTAAACCTAAGGAAATTGATAAACAAGATCCTTATGGTAAATTCAAACCAAAGAAATATTGGGAAAATAAATATCTAATTGAACTAAAACCAGTTCATTTAGAAAAACCAATAATTCAACAAATGAAAATTGGAAAAAAGGATATTATTACCTTTTCACATTTCCAATCAAGGAAATATTATACTTATATAGAAATTATATTTCAATTTAGAGAATATAAAACATATTCTTTAAATGCTTTATTAGACACTGGAGCTACAACTAGTAGCTGTAGAGAAAATGCGATTCCATTAGAAAAATGGGAACTTATGAAAAATCATATTAGAGCTGTTGGAGTCAATGGTATTGAAACTTTAATTCTTTTTAAAGCTAAAAATATACCAATCTACATAAACAATGTAAGATTTATAATTCCTAAATTATTATGTTTACCAGAAATGTATGGTGATATATTATTGGGAAATAATTTTATAAACCAATATTTACCATTTATTATTAATAAGTAATCGATTATATTATCTATAGAAAATACTTCTATAGAAACACCATTAGTAGATAATAATAAAATTATTCACTAATGTTTGCTGATTTTCTTAGCAGGCCTTATGGATAGAGGTAAACAACCTCTAAAAGAAAATGATGGATGGAGAACTGTCCATAAAAAACCCAACAAGGGAAAATCACCTATAAGTCCTAAACAAGGATTTATGGCTGCACCTGCAAAAATAATTCCTAAACAAGGATTTATGGCTGCACCAACACAGGTACAATTTTATCCTAACCAGGGATATTATTTACCATATCCATTGGTAAACCAACCAATTGCATCACATTCACCAACACAGGTGGATTATTCTCAATTTTCTCAAAAGCCTCCTACCGATTCTGAAATTCTCAAATATGCAGATGCTTTGTTGAAAAAACAACAAAACTCTGAATTCTCGAATCTAAAGGATTTTTATAATCCAGGCTTACCCCCAGAATATTACCATTTCATAAACAAGATATGGAAAAACCATATTTTGGAACAAAGGGCTAGTTTCAGAAAAGCTCTTACCCAATTCTCAGAATTCTTAGTTGAAAAAACAACTCAAGAAAAATCTGAAGAATTATTATTAAAATCTATATTATACAGAGATTGGGATGATGTCCTAATTGAATATATGGATATTAAGGAGATAAACAATCTTCTTGATACATTTCAATATTTTATTGATAAAGGGAGAAACACTCCTATTATTAATAAGATGTTTCGAAAATGTCTATATAACAAATGTAGACAAATTTTACCCTCAGAAATATTTTCGAAAATAAAAGGAGCCATTTGCAAACAGCAAGCTCTATTTTTAGAAACGTTTTCGAAATATTTTTCACAGGCATATGTTTTTACAAATGATATGGGAGAAGAAACTCCTGCTATCAAATTTCGATTAAATCATGAGCCATTTGATATAACCAGTATTGAATGGGGATTTGTTAAAGAAATAACAGTCCAAAATCTCTCTTTTGATTTATTAAAAGATTTTCCGGCGATAGTCAAATCCCGGCTATCAAATTTTGTAAACATAGACGATTTTGTCTATTACTTCCATATTGAGATAAACAGTCTCATTGGTATTACTGAGGAAGAAAAATTTCATCAGCCTTATTAAATTTGGAATATAAATACTATGTTTTTGGGAAAAGCCCTGGCAGTAGTCAAAGAAAATCAAGAGCATTTGTCAAAAATCATTGATGAATGTTATAGACAAATTGGAAGATGATAACCCGTCAGCATCCAATTGATGTAAGCAATGAGGTAATCATCCATCAATGCTACATAAAAGATGACGCAAGCAATGATGCAAGCAGCATGTATTGCCAGAAAAGGAAGCCACCTGGAAGCAGCCAATAGGGCAACAATTTTGTCAAGAAAAGGAAGCTACGTGGAAAACCCAAAAGCATCCTTATCAACACACTGTTCAAGGAAGCTACATGGAAAAACCAACAAAGCGTCCACCAATTGACGAAAGCAACTTGGAAGCAACCAAGAAGCTGACAATTAATGTGTCCTTATCAGGATACTATTCGGATTCCAATTGTAATTAAATTAGACTCTATTCTTTAATTCTTATCCGATCAATTATTTCGGACTTCAACTGTAATTAGATTCTAGTTTAGAATTTTTCGATTATAAATAGGCATTCTTGTAAGCCTAGAAAGGCATCTCGAAAAATACTTAGTTTTAGTTTTCTTTAGTTTTCTCTTTTGTAAATTATCTATTTTCTTCTTGTGAAATATTATTCTACGATATAAACCCTTCCGCTAGTGCACATATATCCCTCCCTCCCCCCGGTAAATGGTATCAGAAGAAATATTATAAAATAAATCCAAGTCCATCTAGTTAAAATTTCCACCGCATGGCCACCTCGAGTCCATCCGGCTCCACCTCCGCAATCTACTCATCTGCAAAATGTTAAAGGAAGGGGTGAGTCACCAAGACTCAGTGTATAAATCCCCCACCCGGAAAATACATCTCATACACAATTTATTAATAAACATGCTCATGCAACCCAACTAGCCATCCATACTCCTTTTCTACCCCGTGTAGTCAAAACCACTGATGACTTAAAGTCACAATTTAAATGATGGGGCCAACCCATCGTGTGGTCAAAACCACTAATGACCAAAGGTCACAATAGAGCAAATGTGGTCAAAACCACTGGTGGTACCAAACCACTGGGACTTAGTCGTAATTTATCAATCGTTGTGGTCAAAACCACTGATGACCATAGGTCACAAATAATCTGATGGGGCCAACCCATCTTGTGGTCAAAACCACTGACGACAGTCCATATTTCATTCCCCCTCCTCTCATCAATCCCACCATCACATGCTTATACATCAAATCGCATATATCATGTCATAATATTAAACATCATGTGATAGCATGCAAACATATATCAAGGTTACAGTTAGGGGAACTTACCCGAAATCCATGATTAAGCCACAAGCTATTCATAAACAAAAGATAACAAGCAATTTTGTCATGTACATTAATAAAGTGTGTAAAGAGATCTTACACACCTGTCACTATCGTAATTCCTAGATCCCGAAAAGCCGATCTACGATGCTAGATCTTGACCCTTGAACGGATTTGATTTCCAAACAAATCCCGAAGCCTTAACTAGACCCCTAAATCCATGGCACATACATTAGTTTGGCATTTAAACAATAAGCTTTTATCAAAGGCCTTTGGCCGAATGTGCTTACCAACTTACCCTTGGAAAAATAAACCCCGCAAGCTTTCCTACAACGATCTAATCGTATTAGCAAGAATCATAGGCCATAACTTAAATTTTAAAGGAGAGGATTACCCCTTACCACACTTATTGAAAATCAACAGCACCCTTTTTCCTCAAGGGAGATTCGGCCTAAGCACAATTGGAAGGGCTGGAATTTTGAGAAGAGGAGAAAGGGTATTCGGCTAAAAAGAAACAGCAAAGCTGGAAATTTCTAAGCAAATTTTGCTAAGAGTTAGGAGAGAATTCGGCAGCACTATGAAGGGAGAAACAAGAAAAGAATTTACTGGAAATTTTGGCACTTCTTTGCTGTAACAAAATAAAATATGGACAGCCCCCAAGGAGTCCAACAATCGGCAACCACCCTTTTGCTTTGTGATAATTTCTAGCCTTGAATTATCACAAGTAAATCTGTAACACCCCAAACCCGGCCCACGAGCCATGACCGGATCTGGTATGTCACGGGATAAGGAAGTTTGAAAGGTTTGGATTAATAGTAAAAAAAAAAATTTAAAATTTTATTAAGGGTATAAAACGGTGTCCGTTAAATCTCAAGTGGGTTGATTTGGTAAATCCGACTGAGTTGAAAATCCTTTCTCCCTTTAAAACCATTTGACCCCTTAATTTTGAACAATAAGGTGATCGATAACTTAGAAAATTTCATTACCCGATGGTAGCATTTTTGAAAACGCGTACAAGTACTAATTTTTGAAAACGTTACTTTTAACCGATTTGCATAACCATTCGTAAGTTCATCAGTTATAAAGTAAAGTAAAAACAACTACCTAACCATCCAAAATAATAAGCGGCCATATTACAACCCAATCGAATTGAAGTGAATAATTAAATTTAAAACGGGGTAAAATAAAATTTCAAGTCCACAAAACTAACATGGCCGCCTCGAGCTCTCCTCGGCTCCGCATCCATGCTCTACACACCTGCAAGATGATATGGGAAGGGGTGAGTCACCAAAACTCAGTGTATAAATCCCCGACCCGAAAGTAACACTCATACACAAGATATTAGTATGACATGCAATTATGCAACCCAACCTAGTCATCCATGCTCCTTTTCTACCCCGTGTGGTACCAAACCACTGGTGGTGCCAAACCACTGGTGACTTATAGTCACGATATCCGTCAATACGTGTGGTGCCAAACCACTGGTGGTATCAAACCACTGGTGACCCGAAGTCACAATCAAATGATGGGGCCAACCCATCGTGTGATACCAAATCACTGGCGTCGATCCCGTATCTCAAATGTGGGGCCAACCCACGGTGGTACTAAGCCACAGGGACGAGACGCTATGAGGTGCCAAACCTCTGGAGGTACCAAACCTCTGGTGACCGTAGTCACAATGTGTTACCAAAACACTGGTGTCCGTCGACACGAATATTACTCCCTCTCATAAATCCCACCATCATCATGGTTATATCACAAGTATCATGATTCCACATATCATGCAATCGTATATAGCATAGCATTTTTCAGCATATGATGGCATATACCACATACATCGTAAATCGAGTAATAGGGAACTTACCCGAAACCAAGCTTATGCCTACTAGGCAAAATTCCACACGAGAAGTTATTAACATTATCATAATAGCAATTGTTACTAATAAAGTGTGTAAGAGCTTACACACCTATTTAATCGAAGATTTAACTAGGATTCTCGTATCTATGCGATATTACAAAAGTCCCGAACTTGTCCTCGTAATGCCCCTATATTCGGCCATCATAGATTATTAATAAGGGGTCTCATGTGATTAACTAACAATCCAAAGGATTGGTCATATTTCAACAGAATAGGGTCTTAGGCCGAACCTTGATTAATACGAACTAATGTAACTTGAAATCTCGAAAACTTCTGGTTTCATAGCCGGTTTACCCCCTAAAATCAAAGCGCATAAATCGGTCAGACATAGATACCAAAATGGCCCTTGGCCGAATGTTAATGACCTCATACCTTGTCTACCGAAGTTCTAAAATTCCCCTTATGCTTTGAATAGTCAAACCCTTGAAGAAACGAGACTCGAATGACTCCTTCAAAATCCTTTAGTTTCGGCTACCTTCAAAGGAGACACTAAGTATTAATTATAGGCATTCGGCCAACCCTTAGAAGTGCATGAACTTATGCTTTCGGCCCATCAAAAAGAAGGATAAGGAACCGAAGTTAGAAGGGAAATACTTACTAACCTTCGAAGATACATCTCCTCTCGTGGAGTCGGTCTATGTTCTATGTGGCAAGTAGCATTCGGCTAGGACTACAATGCAAAAAGGAAAGCAATATGACAAGGTTAAAGAGCTCAGAAAGTTTGGCCAACAATAATGGAAGGAAAAGAGAGTAATATGGGCTCGCCGAAAACACTTCCTAGAGCTCATCCAAACCGAACTTAAGCTCCTTAAGGTCCCCCATTTGCGGCCAAAGCCTACGGTTTAAGACCACCAGAGTTTGCTGTCCTTACCTCGATGATTTCTTCACTTAGATGAACACCAAAATTTCGGCCAAACCTTGAGGAAAGATGGAGTAGCCGGCCACTTCAAGAGAAACCAAAGAGAGGGAGAAGGAGAACAAAGTTTCGGCATGCACAAGGGAAGGGAAACAAAACATGCTAAGGGAGTTTGGCTAAGCTTTTTGGCCACTTCCAAGGCTGGCCATACCCCCCCTTTTTTCTAAATTTCAATCCCCCAAGCCTATGCATTAATGCCCATAATATTCTTTATATTTCCAACAAATAAAATAAAGAGTGACAAACTAACCTATGCTTCCATTATCATCTAAAATAATAAGTAAAGATAGATGAAATAATAATAAAAATAATATAAATAACACTACCTTTCCCCCCCCCAAAGCCGTGCAACACCAAGGGGACATGGGCAGCATGCTTTGCATGCGTGCGCCCCATGCCCATGCTGGCCACAAGAGAAAAGGAAAAAAAATCAATTCCTCCATGCTGCTGCCAGGTCTCGAACCCGAGACCTGGAGGAGCCTTCCCCATGTCTCCGACCATTCTGCCATTGTATCTTTCTTGACATAAACGCTTTGGAAGTTTCTTTTAAACCTTCGGTCCCTGGGCTCCTACACGCATTAAAAGGCCAAATGCAAAATAAAACGCCCAGCGCTATTCAGGGGTTTCGAACTCCAGACTTGGAGAGAACTCCCCAGCGCCCCAGCCACTCGGCCACCTGACTTTCATGTCAAGAACGCGTCACGAATTTTATTTAAACCTTCCTCCCTGAGTTTTCGCTAAGCAAAAATAGAAAAGTTCGCGTGTCCCCGATGGTGCTCGAACGCGCGACCTCGAGCTGCCATGAACCACTATGCTCCTGACCACTATGCCAAGGCATTATTTGTGACATGTACCCATCACAAATTCTTTTAATCACTCCTCCGCTCACAACGCTAAACTAAAACAAAAATAAAAACCTGCACATGCGCTATCCCTAGGATTCGAACGCGTGACCTCAAGAGCTCCCCCTTAGCTTCCGGCGTCCTAGCCATTCGGCCTACGTTCATTTCATGAGAACAAACGCATAGAAATATTCTTATACCTTTCTCCTTAAGCCCTCCTTCATGACAACAAAATAAAACTCTTCCCATGCGAATCGAACCTGAGCCCAGCGCATCTTCTAGCCTTCTAGCAGCGCCCTAACCATCCTGCCAGCAGCTCCTTTGAGGTATGTTTTGCACCGAAAATTTATTTAAAGCCTTATTTCTTTAATCATGCGAAATAAATAATTATGAAATTTTGAACTACCCCCAATTTAAGATGTTACAGTTCTACCCCCCCTTAAAAATAATTTCGTCCTCGAAATTACCTGGGTTAGAAGAGTTGGGGGTATTGCTGCCGCATCGCATCCTCGGGCTCCCACGTAGCCTCCTCCACGCCATGATTCCGCCATAGGACCTTCACTAAAGGAACTGACTTCCTACGCAAAACTTTCACATCCCGATCTAGAATCTGCACAGGTTCCTCTTTCATCGTTAAATCTGGACTCACCTCAACTTCCTCAACTGCCAAGACGTGTGATGGATCAGAACGATAGCGTCTAAGCATGGAGACATGGAACACATCGTGAATTTGACTCAGTTCTACAGGTAACTCGAGCTGATAAGCTACTGGTCCCACTCGTCTCAGCACCTTAAACGGTCCAATGAACCTTGGGCTTAATTTTCCCTTCTTCCCAAATCTTAGCACCTTCTTCCATGGCGAAACCTTCAGAAAAACTTCGTCTCCTACAGCAAATTCTATGTCCCTCCGCTTGAGATCAGCGTAAGACTTTTGCCTATCCGAGGCTTCTTTCAACCGAGCTTGGATCTTCTTCACCTTATCCTCAGTTTCTGCAACCAATTCCGGTCCTAACATCCGTCGCTCACCCAACTCCGTCCAACAAGTAGGTGTGCGACACCTCCTACCATATAACGCTTCATATGGTGCCATCTTAATGCTTGCCTGATAACTGTTGTTGTATGCGAACTCGGCTAATGGCAAAAATTCCTCCCAACTACCTCTGAAGTCCAAAACGCAGCCTCTTAACATGTCCTCTAGAATCTGAATGACTCTTTCTGACTGCCCGTCAGATTGTTGATGGAATGATGTACTGAAATCTAGCCGTGTACCCAAGGCCTGATGTAGCGCTCTCCAAAACCTTGACGTAAATCTGGGGTCTCTGTCTGAGATGATCGACACTGGCACACCGTGCAACCTCACTATCTCCGCCACATACAACTTAGCTAACTTCTGAAGCGAGTAATCCACCCTTACCGGTATGAAGTGAGCCGACTTAGTCAGGCGGTCCACAATTACCCAAACTGCATCCTTCTTACTGGGAGTGAGGGGTAGCCCACTGACGAAGTCCATAGTGATCCTCTCCCATTTCCACTGAGGAATCTTTACCGGTTGAAGTAACCCAGATGGCAACTGATGTTCAGCCTTTACCCGCTGGCATGTGAGACACCTTCCCACGAATTCTGTTACCTCACGCTTCAATCCTGGCCACCAGAACTGTTTCCGTAAATCTCCATACATCTTGCTACCTCCAGGATGCATAGCGTAAGGGCTGCTATGCGCATCCTGAAGAATCCTTTGCCTCAATCCCACATCATTCGGCATACAAGGCCGTCCTTGAAAGCACAGCACCCCATCACCAGTCAAACTATACCCTTCCAAACCGCCATCTTGAACTTGCAGCCTCCGTGCGTTTAAACTGCCATCCCCTATTGCTTTTCCTTAATCTCCTCGATCCAAGTTGGATTAATTTGCAATTCTGCCAAAAGACTTCCGTCGTCGTATAGACTAAGACGAGCAAACATCGCCCTTAAGTCTGTCACGACCCTTCGGCTCAACGCATCAGCCACCACGTTAGCCTTGCCTGGGTGGTACTCAATTGAACAGTCGTAGTCCTTCAACAGTTCAATCCATCGGCGCTGCCTCAGATTCAAATCCTTTTGAGTCAAGAGGTACCTCAAACTTTTATGATCCGTATAGACTATCGATTTCTCCCCATATAAGTAGTGCCTCCATATTTTCAAAGCAAAAACCACTGCTGCTAACTCCAAGTCATGGGTAGGATAGTTAACCTCATGTGGTCTTAGCTGACGGGATGCATAGGCCACTACCTTCCCTTCCTGCATCAACACACATCCCAACCCATTATGGGACGCATCACAATAAACTGTGAACAATTTCCCCGCCTCAGGCTGCACCAAAACGGGAGCTTCCGTCAGAATCTTTCTTAGCTTATCAAAGCTTTCTTGTTGTTTCTCTGACCAAACGAATGGGATTCCTTTCCTTAACAATTTAGTCAACGGCGCGGCGATTAAAGAGAATCCTTCCACAAATCTTCGATAGTACCCGGCCAGACCTAGAAAACTTCGAATTTCAGCCACTGACCGAGGTGGTTTCCACTCCAACACCGCTTCGACCTTGCGGGGGTCCACTCTAATCCCTTCAGCTGACACCACGTGACCCAAGAAGGTCACCTCCCTAAGCCAAAATTCGCACTTACTGAATTTGGCATACAGTTGCTCTTCCCTCAGTACTTGTAGAGCTATACGCAAATGCCTATCGTGCTCCTCCTCCGTTCTTGAGTAAACCAATATGTCGTCTATAAACACCACGACAAATTGATCTAAGTATTGCTGAAACACCCTATTCATCAAGTCCATGAATGCTGCCGGTGCGTTGGTCAACCCAAACGGCATCACTAAGAACTCGTAATGCCCATACCGGGTACGAAATGCCGTCTTGTGCACATCAGCCTCCTTTACCTTAAGTTGATGATAGCCCGACCTAAGGTCTATCTTCGAGAATACCGATGCACCCTTCAGTTGATCAAACAGGTCATCAATCCGAGGCAACGGATACTTGTTTTTGATCGTCAATTTGTTTAGCTGACGGTAGTCGATACACATCCGCATTGTCCCGTCTTTCTTCTTGACAAACAACACAGGTGCTCCCCACGGAGATATACTAGGTCGAATGAACCCTCTATCCAAGAGTTCCTGAATTTGAGCCTTTAGCTCCACCAACTCCTTCGGTGCCATTCGGTAGGGTGCTATGGACACAGGTGCCGTTCCGGGCAACAAGTCTATACCGAACTCTACTTCCCGATCTGGAGGCAGACCCGGAAGTTCTTCAGGAAACACGTCAGCGAATTCCCCTACAGTTCGGACCTTCTCAACTGCTGACTCCTTAGCCTCCAAGGCATAAATCTGAACCAACAATGCTTCACACCCCTTTTTGATCATTTTCTCGGCCTTCAAGGCAGTCACTACATTGGATAGATAATCTCTTCTGTTACCGATCATTACCACTTCATCACCCTCGGCCGTCTTTAGAATCATGCGCTTAGCAGCGCAATCCAACCTTGCCTGATACTTAACCAGCCAGTCCATTCCAAGGATTAGGTCAAACTCCCCAAACGGCAGTTCCATCAGATCAGCCACAAACACTACCCCTTGGAGTTCTAGGGGCATATCTTTATATAGCTTGTTCACCATCACAGAGTGTCCTAGAGGGCTAATTACAGTCATCTCGCTAGAAGCAGTCTCAAAATCCAAGTTCATAGTCTCTACCACTCTACTGGCAATGTATGAATGCGTCGAACCCACATCAATTAATGCAACATAGGGAAGACCAAAAATTAGGAACGTACCGGTGATGACGTCCAGTGCGTCACCCTCCTCGCGACGCCTCGCTGCGTAGACTAAGCCAGGCTGCCTAGCTTCTGTGTTGCCTGCTCCTCTGCCCTGAGTTCCGCGACCTCGATTAGGACCATTGCCTCCTCTACCGTTACCACGACCCCTCTGCAGTGGTCCCACGTTCCTTGCTGGAGTACGGTTCTGACCCTCTGGCTGATTCCTTGCCAACTTCCGAGGACAATCCCTTACACGATGATCTGGAGATCCACATTCAAAGCAACCCCTCTCACCGGTGTAACAACCTCCCCAATGTGACTTTCCACAGCGATTACACTGAGCCGGTCTCTGATTAGTAGTCATGGTCCTTCCAGTCTGATTCGGCCCACTCTGTCTGACCCTCTTTTGAGCATTATTTCCCGATCCAGATGACCCAACACCTCTTTTCTGCTTGCTCCTATCATAGCTCTGCCTCACAGACTCCCGGACTCTTTCAGCTACCTTGGCCTTTTCTACCAGAACAGCAAACTCACGTACCTATTGTGGAGCAATCAACAGCCTTAAGTCATCCCTAAGTCCGTCTTCAAAGCGTACGCAACGATCGTGCTCAGTTGACACGACTCCCCGGGCATAGCGGCTCAATCTCAGAAATTCTACCTCATACTCAGATACCGACTTATTTCCTTGTACCAGTCCCAGAAAGGTTTTCCTCTGAGTATCAGTGTAACTGGTGCCCACATACTTCTTCTGGTAAGTAGCTTTGAAGTATTCCCAAGTAAGGTCGTCTGCTGTAGCGCCGTCTCGAACTGTGAGCCACCACTGGTATGACTCGTCTTTTAGAAGCGACACTGCTCCTTTCAGCTTCTCCTCATCTGTTAAGTCGAGATCGTCCATGATCCTCTCGGTTGATTCTAACCAATATTCGGCTGTACTGGGTGCGACACCTGACACACCCCGAAATACTTCAGCTCCATTGGATCGGAGCCGCTCAGATACAGACTTTCGAGCTCCTGTACCTCTACTGGTCTCAGCCATCATTTCTAGCACACGTAGCATAGCCTGCGATACCGACTCACCCCCCGTCTGATCCTGGGGTCCATCACCAAAAGTTGGGGGTGGCGGTGGGGGTGGTATCTCATTATCCGATCCTTGGCCCGACCTAACTGGTTCTGTCACGGCCATCCGGCCTCTACCGCGTCCCCGACGGCCGCGACCTCTAGAACTCATTTCTTATGACGCAATCTGTCCTAAAAAGTTTTATGAGTTAGTCAGCGTTCCACTGATTATTAACAAAGAATCTTATGGGCGAAATTTAGAAGTTGTTCTTTCGATCAAACAAGTTTCAAGTCTTCTATCGTAATTCGAAGATATACATTCACTTATTCCCTCACTCTCTATGTCAAATTCTTAACCCGGGGGTATTTTCGTCCTTTACCCTACAGGGGTATTTTGGAAATAAAACAATGTAAGTTTGACAAATCAAAGGAAAAAAAAAATTAAAAATTTGCCAAACTTGGGGGTTCCTTTTGAAAAAATTGTCTTCCCAAATCGGTAGTGTTGCGAAAACTTTGAAAATCGAGGTCATTTTGGTAATTTGCAATTTAGGGGCAATTTTGTAATTTTCCAAAAGCACAACATTTTTAACATTTTGCAAATTAGGGATTTTAGGTATGCTTGTAAAATAAGGAAAATTTTGTTTAAAAAAAATTTTGGGGTAGTTTGGTAGAATTTTTAAAACTAGGGGCATTTTGTAATTTACCCCTAAGGGTATTTTAAAATGTCCATAAATCAAAGGAATTTTGTAGTATAATTCTCATAAGTTTGAGGGAAGTCTTTTAGAGTCTTTATAAAAATGCGGCTAATTCCCTTTCGGGTTTTAATAATAGAGGTTTAGCCCATGAACAAGTCCTCACGGTTAGGGTGAACCGAAGCTACGCACCAGGTAGGATTCCCGCGAAGAGGAGGTGGGTCGCTAAGACCACTTAAATACCAAGCTTTTCCGGATCCAATCCTAGACATGCGTACAAGGGTTACCACACCTTAACTTGGCGACTTAGTCATGGGTTTGTTTAATTAGGCAATTAGAATCTTATGCGATTGTTTGGGGTAAACTAGTCCTAGAGTTCATATACCTTCCATACTATCTACGTCCCATTTTCTACCCATTTTCAGATAACCATTCATACATAGATTAAAAATACTTACAAGAGCGGATCGGTGCCGGAGACTCGACGCCATGTTGTTCAACCAAAATCGTTTTCAACGGGGTTTTCAAAAGTCTATCTAGAAGAACATTTTTAGGTCTTAGGCCCTCACAGCCGAGTTTTGAACCTGGCTCTGATACCAAAATTGTAACACCCCAAACCCGGCCCACGAGCCATGACCGGATCTGGTATGTCACGGGATAAGGAAGTTTGAAAGGTTTGGATTAATAGTAAAAAAAAAATTTAAAATTTTATTAAGGGTATAAAACGGTGTCCGTTAAATCTCAAGTGGGTTGATTTGGTAAATCCGACTGAGTTGAAAATCCTTTCTCCCTTTAAAACCATTTGACCCCTTAATTTTGAACAATAAGGTGATCGATAACTTAGAAAATTTCATTACCCGATGGTAGCATTTTTGAAAACACGTACAAGTACTAATTTTTGAAAACGTTACTTTTAACCGATTTGCATAACCATTCGTAAGTTCATCAGTTATAAAGTAAAGTAAAAACAACTACCTAACCATCCAAAATAATAAGCGGCCATATTACAACCCAATCGAATTGAAGTGAATAATTAAATTTAAAACGGGGTAAAATAAAATTTCAAGTCCACAAAACTAACATGGCCGCCTCGAGCTCTCCTCGGCTCCGCATCCATGCTCTACACACCTGCAAGATGATATGGGAAGGGGTGAGTCACCAAAACTCAGTGTATAAATCCCCGACCCGAAAGTAACACTCATACACAAGATATTAGTATGACATGCAATTATGCAACCCAACCTAGTCATCCATGCTCCTTTTCTACCCCGTGTGGTACCAAACCACTGGTGGTGCCAAACCACTGGTGACTTATAGTCACGATATCCGTCAATACGTGTGGTGCCAAACCACTGGTGGTATCAAACCACTGGTGACCCGAAGTCACAATCAAATGATGGGGCCAACCCATCGTGTGATACCAAATCACTGGCGTCGATCCCGTATCTCAAATGTGGGGCCAACCCACGGTGGTACTAAGCCACAGGGACGAGACGCTATGAGGTGCCAAACCTCTGGAGGTACCAAACCTCTGGTGATCGTAGTCACAATGTGTTACCAAAACACTGGTGTCCGTCGACACGAATATTACTCCCTCTCATAAATCCCACCATCATCATGGTTATATCACAAGTATCATGATTCCACATATCATGCAATCGTATATAGCATAGCATTTTTCAGCATATGATGGCATATACCACATACATCGTAAATCGAGTAATAGGGAACTTACCCGAAACCAAGCTTATGCCTACTAGGCAAAATTCCACATGAGAAGTTATTAACATTATCATAATAGCAATTATTACTAATAAAGTGTGTAAGAGCTTACACACCTATTTAATCGAAGATTTAACTAGGATTCTCGTATCTATGCGATATTACAAAAGTCCCGAACTTGTCCTCGTAATGCCCCTATATTCGGCCATCATAGATTATTAATAAGGGGTCTCATGTGATTAACTAACAATCCAAAGGATTGGTCATATTTCAACAGAATAGGGTCTTAGGCCGAACCTTGATTAATACGAACTAATGTAACTTGAAATCTCGAAAACTTCTGGTTTCATAGCCGGTTTACCCCCTAAAATCAAAGCGCATAAATCGGTCAGACATAGATACCAAAATGGACCTTGGCCGAATGTTAATGACCTCATACCTTGTCTACCGAAGTTCTAAAATTCCCCTTATGCTTTGAATAGTCAAACCCTTGAAGAAACGAGACCCGAATGACTCCTTCAAAATCCTTTAGTTTCGGCTACCTTCAAAGGAGACACTAAGTATTAATTATAGGCATTCGGCCAACCCTTAGAAGTGCATGAACTCATGCTTTCGGCCCATCAAAAAGAAGGATAAGGAACCGAAGTTAGAAGGGAAATACTTACTAACCTTCGAAGATACATCTCCTCTCGTGGAGTCGGTCTATGTTCTATGTGGCAAGTAGCATTCGGCTAGGACTACAATGCAAAAAGGAAAGCAATATGACAAGGTTAAAGAGCTCAGAAAGTTTGGCCAACAATAATGGAAGGAAAAGAGAGTAATATGGGCTCGCCGAAAACACTTCCTAGAGCTTATCCAAACCGAACTTAAGCTCCTTAAGGTCCCCCATTTGCGGCCAAAGCCTACGGTTTAAGACCACCAGAGTTTGCTGTCCTTACCTCGATGATTTCTTCACTTAGATGAACACCAAAATTTCGGCCAAACCTTGAGAAAAGATGGAGTAGCCGGCCACTTCAAGAGAAACCAAAGAGAGGGAGAAGGAGAACAAAGTTTCGGCATGCACAAGGGAAGGGAAACAAAACATGCTAAGGGAGTTTGGCTAAGCTTTTTGGCCACTTCCAAGGCCGGCCATACCCCCCCTTTTTTCTAAATTTCAATCCCCCAAGCCTATGCATTAATGCCCATAATATTCTTTATATTTCCAACAAATAAAATAAAGAGTGACAAACTAACCTATGCTTCCATTATCATCTAAAATAATAAGTAAAGATAGATGAAATAATAATAAAAATAATATAAATAACACTACCTTTCCCCCCCCAAAGCCGTGCAACACCAAGGGGACATGGGCAGCATGCTTTGCATGCGTGCGCCCCATGCCCATGCTGGCCACAAGAGAAAAGGAAAAAAAAATCAATTCCTCCATGCTGCTGCCAGGTCTCGAACCCGAGACCTGGAGGAGCCTTCCCCATGTCTCCGACCATTCTGCCATTGTGTCTTTCTTGACATAAACGCTTTGGAAGTTTCTTTTAAACCTTCGGTCCCTGGGCTCCTACACGCATTAAAAGGCCAAATGCAAAATAAAACGCCCAGCGCTATTCAGGGGTTTCGAACTCCAGACTTGGAGAGAACTCCCCAGCGCCCCAGCCACTCGGCCACCTGACTTTCATGTCAAGAACGCGTCACGAATTTTATTTAAACCTTCCTCCCTGAGTTTTCGCTAAGCAAAAATAGAAAAGTTCGCGTGTCCCCGATGGTGCTCGAACGCGCGACCTCGAGCTGCCATGAACCACTATGCTCCTGACCACTATGCCAAGGCATTATTTGTGACATGTACCCATCACAAATTCTTTTAATCACTCCTCCGCTCACAGCGCTAAACGAAAACAAAAATAAAAACCTGCACATGCGCTATCCCTAGGATTCGAACGCGTGACCTCAAGAGCTCCCCCCTTAGCTTCCGGCGTCCTAGCCATTCGGCCTACGTTCATTTCATGAGAACAAACGCATAGAAATATTCTTATACCTTTCTCCTTAAGCCCTCCTTCATGACAACAAAATAAAACTCTTCCCATGCGAATCGAACCTGAGCCCAGCGCATCTTCTAGCCTTCTAGCAGCGCCCTAACCATCCTGCCAGCAGCTCCTTTGAGGTATGTTTTGCACCGAAAATTTATTTAAAGCCTTATTTCTTTAATCATGCGAAATAAATAATTATGAAATTTTGAACTACCCCCAATTTAAGATGTTACAAAATCTATCTTCATCATATTTTTAATCTCCTAATCCCCTCAACAATTTAATAGCAATTAAAACACTAATTGCTCTCCCTCTTCCAGCCGAAAATAGGTAAAAATAAATAAAAATAATAATAATAAAGACCAGCATATACCCCAGCCGAATTCAACACCAAAACTAGCTTAATCTTGTATCAATTTCCTATATATTCTCCTATCCTTTAACAAATAAATTAATCCCTTGCATAATCCTTATCTTATCACCTCTTCAATTAAAATATAATAATAATAATAATTAAAATAATACACCCACACTTCCAGCCGAATGTAAATACAAAGCTTCTAGCCTATCCTAATTGAAGACCCCACGTGCAGACCAATTCATGCCAGCAGCATAAAAATAGAATAAAAAAAAAAAAAACCAAAGTGCAGCCCCTGGGGTTCGAACCAGCGACCCCAAGCAGCAGCAACAGCCTCCTTTTAAGCGCCCCAAACCAACTCTTCCAACCCGAATTTCATGTCAAATCCCCTCTCCATTTATTTATAAAGCCTTTATAACTGGGCCCTTTTTCCTTTCAACGCCAAAGCCTAAAAAAAACAACGTCCTTGCGCCTACCATGAGTCGAACCCGAGTCCTCACTGCAGCCCTCACTCTCCAACGTCCTTTGCCACTTCTCCCCATTAAACTTTCATGCCATGAACCTTACCCAAAATTTCTTTAAGGCCTTCCTTACCTGGGCCCTTCCTTTAACGCCAAAAAAACAATTCCCCTTGCTGCTTCCACGGATCGAACCTGCTCCCTTATAACCCTCCCTTAGACGCACCAAGCCACTACACCAAATGCATTCTTGTGTCATGTTCCCTCAATTTTTATTTAAACCCTATCTCCACCTAGCTCCCTCCTTTTAAGTACTTTAATTTAATTCTTTTTTTTTAACCCAAATTTGACCTAAATCAGGGTTATTTCTAGACCCTAAATCATGCTAAATAAAATAATATTTATTCATTTCTTGAAGCCCACATGGAATTTATTTAAATTACAAATAGCCCCTAATTCAGGGTGTTACAGGATGTTTCTCAGATTCATTTCCTCGATCTCGTCAAGGTGTAATAATTCTGGTGACGGTGCTGGTGAGTTCCAACGTTCCCATGTATCTCGGATCTCTGCTCCTAACGGATAATCTTCGATCTCCATTTCCGCTATTTGTTTTAATAACGAAACGGCTTCTTCATTGCTTTCTTCCTGGTTTCTTCCAGTGCCATAAGCTAAAATTCTTCTTCCATCGGTCCAAAACATATAAGTGTCTTGGTGGAGAAGGTGACGAGCCATGCTCATGAGATCAATTCCAGCTTGGACTTGATATTTGTTGAAATTATTATAACATTCATCAATGATTTTTGACAAATGCTCTTGATTTTCTTTGACTACTGCCAGGGCTTTTCCCAAAAACATAGTATTTATATTCCAAATTTGATAAGGCTGATAAAATTTTTCTTCCTCAGCAATACCAATGAGACTGTTTATCTCAATATGGAAGTAATAGACAAAATCGTCTATGTTTACAAAATTTGATAGCCGGGATTTGACTATCGCCGGAAAATCTTTTAATAAATCAAAAGAGAGATTTTGGACTGTTATTTCTTTAACAAATCCCCATTCAATACTGGTTATATCAAATGGCTCATGATTTAATCGAAATTTGATAGCAGGAGTTTTTTCTCCCATATCATTTGTAAAAACATATGCCTGTGAAAAATATTTCGAAAACGTTTCTAAAAATAGAGCTTGCTGTTTGCAAATGGCTCCTTTTATTTTCGAAAATATTTCTGAGGGTAAAATTTGTCTACATTTGTTATATAGACATTTTCGAAACATCTTATTAATAATAGGAGTGTTTCTCCCTTTATCAATAAAATATTGAAATGTATCAAGAAGATTGTTTATCTCCTTAATATCCATATATTCAATTAGGACATCATCCCAATCTCTGTATAATATAGATTTTAATAATAATTCTTCAGATTTTTCTTGAGTTGTTTTTTCAACTAAGAATTCTGAGAATTGGGTAAGAGCTTTTCTGAAACTAGCCCTTTGTTCCAAAATATGGTTTTTCCATATCTTGTTTATGAAATGGTAATATTCTGGGGGTAAGCCTGGATTATAAAAATCCTTTAGATTCGAGAATTCGGAGTTTTGTTGTTTTTTCAACAAAGCATCTGCATATTTGAGAATTTCAGAATCGGTAGGAGGCTTTTGAGAAAATTGAGAATAATCCACCTGTGTTGGTGAATGTGATCCAATTGGTTGGTTTACCAATGGATATGGTAAATAATATCCCTGGTTAGGATAAAATTGTACCTGTGTTGGTGCAGCCATAAATCCTTGTTTAGGACTTATAGGTGATTTTCCCTTGTTGGGTTTTTTATGGATAGTTCTCCATCCATCATTTTCTTTTAGAGGTTGTTTACCTCTATCCATGAGGCCTGCTAAGAAAATCAGCAAACATTAGTAAAGATAATTTTATAATTATCTACCAATGGTATTTCTATAGAATTGTTATCTATAGATAATATAACCGATTTCTTTTTCACAATAAAAGGTAAATATTGATTAAGAAAATTATTTCCTAATAGTATATCTCCATACATATCAGGAAGACATAATAATTTTGGAATTATAAATCTAACATTGTTTATGTAGATTGGTATATTTTTTGCTTTATAATAAAAAGTAGTTTTGCTATCATTTATTCCATTAATATTTATTATCTTTTTTACAGGTATCCAATATTCTTCTGGAATAGCATTTCTTTTGCAACTACTAGTTGTAGCTCCTGTATCTAATAATGCATGTAAAGAATATTTTTTATAATCTTTATCATGTAATATAATTTCAATGTATTTATTGAAATTTATATTTTCTATTTTATCACCTAATATTCTTTTACCATAAAGATCTTTTTTATCTATTTCCCAAGGTTTAGGTATTATATAATCATCTGGATCTGTAGGTTCAGTATCCATAGGTTCGGGGATTTCTATATTTTCTTCTGTTGAAGTGTTTTCTTCATCAGAATTATAACTCGTAACATTAATATCTATTTCTAAATTATTAGAATTACAATTATCACTATTATCACTATTATTATTATCTTCTTTACTACTATTATTAGTATCAGTAGTATCATCATATTCTAACATATAATTGTAATTATATTTTTCAAACAAATCTTTATGTTTTTCATAAAGTTCTTCTATTAACTTTAGATATTCAACTCTTTCAAAATTATCTTCCGTTTTAGAAAATTGGTTTTTCCAATGTTCTATTAAAGTTTTATAAGAGTCAAAATAATATTTTTCTTGTTTTTTTATCTTTTTCTCTTTTTTCTTTTGTTTTTTGTTTATTTTTATTATTATTATTAGTTGAAGATTCATCCGAAGACTCATCCTCATCTGACAAAACTAAAATAGCATTACTATTACCATAATATAAAAGTCCTAAATTTAAGTCTGATTCTATATTACTATTACTAATAATCTGATCTAATTTATTATTTACATCGGATAATAACTCTTTAGACTTGCTATTCAAATCTAAATTCGTTACTTCTCCCATATTATCTACTTTTTCTTCTACTTTACTAACCTTAGTATATAATCTATTAAAATATATAGACGTCATATCTATTAAACTATTGATACCTTTACTAAGAGCCGAAATATTATTTTCATTCTTAGAGTCTATATGCATAGTATGATTACAAGTTTTATCTTGATATAAACAATCCATTTTTTCCATTATTATTATCCCTGGTACCTAAAACCTTCTGTGTCTTAACGTCCTCTCAACGCCAACAACGTCCCACTCGGGCTCAACGGCTACGAAGACTAACGACAGATATATGGGTTTTGAGATAATAACAGCGAAATAAACAGAATTGCAGATACAAGGATAGAAACTTACAATGATAACTACGATATAAGAACTCCAGAAATCGTTACTCCGGGGCTCTTCTGATACCAATTACCGGGGGGAGGGAGGGATATATGTGCACTAGCGGAAGGGTTTATATCGTAGAATAATATTTCACAAGAAGAAAATAGATAATTTACAAAAGAGAAAACTAAAGAAAACTAAAACTAAGTATTTTTCGAGATGCCTTTCTAGGCTTACAAGAATGCCTATTTATAATCAAAAATTCTAAACTAGAATCTAATTACAGTTGAATTCCGAAATAATTGATCGGATAAGAATTAAAGAATAGACTCTAATTTAATTACAATTGGAATCCGAATAGTATCCTGATAAGGACACATTAATTGTCAGCTTCTTGGTGGCTTCCAAGTTGCTTCCGTCAATTGGTGAATGCTATGTTGGTTTTTCCACGTAGCTTCCTTGAACAGTGTGTTGATAAGGATGCTTTTGGGAATCAAAAGAGAGATTTTGGACTGTTATTTCTTTAACAAATCCCCATTCAATACTGGTTATATCAAATGGCTCATGATTTAATCGAAATTTGATAGCAGGAGTTTTTTCTCCCATATCATTTGTAAAAACATATGCCTGTGAAAAATATTTCGAAAACGTTTCTAAAAATAGATCTTGCTGTTTGCAAATGGCTCCTTTTATTTTCGAAAATATTTCTGAGGGTAAAATTTGTCTACATTTGTTATATAGACATTTTCGAAACATCTTATTAATAATAGGAGTGTTTCTCCCTTTATCAATAAAATATTGAAATGTATCAAGAAGATTGTTTATCTCCTTAATATCCATATATTCAATTAGGACATCATCCCAATCTCTGTATAATATAGATTTTAATAATAATTCTTCAGATTTTTCTTGAGTTGTTTTTTCAACTAAGAATTCTGAGAATTGGGTAAGAGCTTTTCTGAAACTAGCCCTTTGTTCCAAAATATGGTTTTTCCATATCTTGTTTATGAAATGGTAATATTCTGGGGGTAGGATAAAATTGTACCTGTGTTGGTGCAGCCATAAATCCTTGTTTAGGAATTATTTTTGCAGGTGCAGCCATAAATCCTTGATTAGGACTTATAGGTGATTTTCCCTTGTTGGGTTTTTTATGGATAGTTCTCCATCCATCGTTTTCTTTTAGAGGTTGTTTACCTCTATCCATAAGGCCTGCTAAGAAAATCAGCAATCATATTATTAGTACCTTTTATGTATATGACTTCAAAATTGAATTGGCATAATTCATTATACCATCTAATCCTTCTAGGTACTGTTTCTAAACTTTTGTTAGTAAGAAACTGTTTAACAGCTTGATTATCGGTTTTAATAATAAAATTTTCTGGTGCTAAATATATTAGGAATTTTTTTATTCCTTTTTTTATTGCTAATAGTTCTTTTTCATAAATAGCATAATTAATTTCGTTTGGTTTAAACTTTCCAGAACTATATCCACAAATTAATTCTTCATTAGCCATTGTTTTGGCTTTTAATACACATCCCCAATTTCTTTCTGAGGCATCTGTTTCTAGAATTAATTTATCACCTTGTTTAGGTAAATAAACTTTTGGAATATAATTTATTTCAGACTTTATTTGTTTTATAATGTCTGAATCTTTGCTAGACCACTCAAAAGGTTTGTCCTTTTTGAGTTTTTCATATAACTCATCTAGTTTTTTAGACAAATTAGGGAAGAAATTTCTGCCATAATTAACAATTCCTAGAAATTGTTGAAGTTGTTTTTTATCAACAATTTTTTCAGGGAATTCTTTTATTTTAACTATAATATGATCTTGGAGTTTAAGACCATCAGATGATAATATTAATCCTAAGAATTCTATTTCAGTTTTTTCTAATTCTATTTTCTTAGGGCTTAATATTATTCCATGTTTTATAAACTCTCTAGCTATAATATTTAGATGTTTTCTATGATTTTCCAGTGTTTCTGAAAAAATTAGAATATCATCTATATATACAACACAGAATTTTTTATATTTTTTAAATATAGAGTCCATCCATCTTTGGAAGACTTGAGGTGCATTACAAAGTCCAAATGGCATTACTCTCCATTGGTAATGACCATTAGGTGCACTGAAGGCTGTTAATGGTCTAGATTCTTCTGTTAACATGATTTGCCAGAAACCAGACTTACAGTCAAATTTACTAAAATATTTTGCTTGTTTAGCTTGATTTATTAAAACTTCCTTTCTTGGAATAAAATATCCATCAAAAATAGTATTTTGATTTAATCTTTTATAATTTATGACCATCCTAGCTTTTCCTCTTTTTATCTCTGCATGGTTTCTTACCATGAAAGCAGGAGTTGTAACACCCTGGTTTTAGGGGTTAGGCGTTTGGTGCTTAGCTCGGGTGTTGGCACACTCTAGGCTGTGGTTGGGTAAGTTTTAGGGGTCCTGAGAACCCTGGGTGATGGTAGAACGCTTTGGAAAATTTTTAGTTTTAGGGGTTAAAAGGGGAGCTTGGATAGAGGGGGTCTTAAGAGAATTTTTGGTGGAGTTTTGGCATAAAGAGTGGCTTGGCAGAGTGGCAAGGAGGCGCCACTTAGAGCATGGAGAAGTGACGCCATTTGCAGGGGGAAGGGGCTCAGGTTCGATTCGCAAGGGTAGCATTTGGGGCCTTGTTTTTGCGTCAAAGAGGATAGAAGCTGGGCGGTTTTTGGATGCTAAAAAGGTGGATGAAGACTTGGTCTTCCTTTTTTGAATTTTGCTAGATAGGTTTGACTTTTTCAAGCTTTTTGAATGGGTGGAAGGGAGGTGTTTTAGGAGAGACTTTAGGATTTTTTTTGGGGAGCTTGGAGCTAGGCCGTACAGTATAAATAAGGGGAGGGGAGGTGTTCATTCCATTCATCATTTTGGCTTTCTCTCCCTTGCCACTTTTTAGCCTTTCCTTTTAGCCTCCATTTTCATTTCCTCCTCATACCTCAACCTCACCAAAACGCCTCTCTCTCTCACTTATTCATCTGAGCCGAAACTTCAAGTCCCTTTCTCTTTCCATTTTTCTTATCCATTTCACTCGTTGCTAGACCATAAACTCTCCTTATTTCTCTGATTGCCGCAACACCTTTTGAAGCACCCTAGCACCCACTTCTTTGTCTTCTAGTTTTGCAAAGCCGAACCTACACCTTACCTCTGTGCCAAAATCCCTTCTATTATTTAAACTTACCGTTGCCAAATATTGGAAGTAGACCTCTTCGGGTTCCATAGCAATCGTTGTTAGAGGAGTGCTTTGGGATTGGAAGTAGCCAGTCAAGCCGCTTGAGGTAAGGTTAGTTAGTAAGATTAAGTACTTAAGTGGTGTTTTGGAGGTTAACCTTTTTACCTGTTTAAGCTTTTTGGATGGAGGCAACAACCAATCAGAGTGGGCAAAGGAAGGCACCTATTCCGAAGTTCAAGAAGAGGGCTGTCTCGGCGGTTCGGGATTGGCCACCGGGGTGTGGGCCAGCAGCAGGAGATAGCTATAGGCAGATAGCTGTTGTTTCTTGGAGCGATAGCTTAGGGATCGAAAGCATAGAACTGCAGGTGTTAAGGTGCGTAATCATCGCACTATTTCTGTGGTTTTGGTTTGCTAACATGTTTATATGTGTATTAAGTGTGGAAGCCGTTTATAATGGCATAAGTGATGAGAACTGGTGATGGTAAGTTTATTTGTGATGTATTTATGTATGTATAAATATTTATATACTTATGTGATATGATGGCTTAACTTGTTGCATATATATATAGTTGCATGGGATTTGGGCTTGATTCGATGAAGAAGGAAGTGTACACAAGGTGTACGTGGTGTAATGATAGCTTCGGCTACATTAGCGCTTGGGGATTTGCTGTGTGCTACCTCAAGGGAGGTGTTGGCTCGGTGCCCATCTCGGCGGTTGATTGCTATGTGCATCACCGTAGACAGATTACGATATTGGATCACTTGGGTTGATCGGTGGCTCAGCCACGGCCTTGAGCAGCGAGCTTGCCAAGGTAAGATGTTATGGATCACAATGTGATCGGTGGGGAGTTTCCCACGGCCTTAGGCGGGGAGTCTGCTAAGGTTGGTGTACGGTTGGATAATGGGTTGGGCTGAGATGCATTCTTGCATGATTTGTTTCGATGGCTGTGTGGGTATGGGCCAAGCCCATACGGATGGAAATATGTGTTGTAGTTATGCACTGAGTCAGTGGACTCACCCTTTCATTAACCATTTCAGGTGACGCGTAGTTGGATCGGGTTCGGAGAGGACACATGGTGGCCCATGCAGAAGAAGAGATTAAACGTTTTAGGCTTACTTTAAGTATTTGGTTTTAAATAGAATATGTAATAAAGGCCTTTGACTCTTATTTATTTTTGTTATTATTTTATTAGTATTTACTATGGTTTGATGAATTTTGAAACACTATGTGGAGATGATTATATTTTCCAACCTACTTATTCAATTTGGGTTTGTATGTATATATTTTTAAAATGAGTATATTTTAATAACAAAGTTTTACTCATAAGTTTAAATAAACATGGATTTTTCAAAAGTTAGCAAGTTTTACTAAATTTTTCTAAGTTAAATAGATTTTCCACCGTCTTTTCCGCACTAACATAACCAGATTCGGTCGTAGTGAATGGGCCGGGTTTGGGGATGTTACAGTTTGGTATCAGAGCCCGGTTCAAAACTCGACTTTGAGGGTTTTGGGCCCGAAACAGTTTTCAAAATATGCTTTTTGAAATATAGGCTTTTCTAAAAAGGTTTCAGGTTACTCAGGCATGGCACCTGTACCTCCGACCCGAAGTCCACCAGGTAAGTACTTCGGACTCTCTTGAAGTGATCTGTTTGTATGAATTGATTTGGGCTTAGGTTGGGCTCGTAGAATAGAATAATAGGATCTGTTGGACCCTAGGATTAGACTACTCAAGCATGTGCATAAAACTTAAAGCTCTTAAACAAACCTGTGAAGTAAGTCGCCGAGTTAAGGTGTGGTAACCCTGGTGCGCATGTCTAGGATTGGATCCGGAAGAGCTTGGTACTTAAGCAGTCCACGTGACTCACCCCCTCTTCGCAGGAATCCTACCTGGTGCGTAGCTACGGTTCACCTTAACCAAGAGGACTTGTTCATAGGCTAAACCGATTATTCAAACCCGAAAGGGATTTGGCCTGATTGTTTTAAAACCCCCTGTTTTAAAATTTTCAACTTTAGCCCTTTGGTTTGTGAAAACCTAAATCTGTTTTTGGAAAGACGTCTGTCGATTTACAAAATTACCAAAATGCCCCTAGTGGCAAAATTACAAAAATGCCCCTGTATTATAAAATTACCATTTTACCCTTAATTTTTGATAAAATGCTCTTTACTTTGTAAAATACCAAAATCTCAAGTTTTCAAATATTAAGATATCTTGGTTTGTGAAAATTTACGAAAATACCCCTGGTTGATAAAATTACCGAAATGCCCTCGGTTACCAAATTTTCAAATTTCCCTCGATTTTCACTGAAATATTCCTATTTTTCCAAATATCAGAAAATCCTATTTTCTGATTTAGAGAATTTACGAAAATGCCCATGATTTCCAAAATTACGAAAATAACCCTACTTCCTGAAATTTTTGCAACACATTTTGTTTGAAAAACAAAATTTTCAAGATGACCCCTGAGTTTTTGTAAATTTTGAAGTTGGAAAACTATTTTCAAAGTTGACCCTGAATTATTACCGAAATACCCCTCTTTAGGAACAATGACGAATTTACCCCTGGGTAGGAAATAGAACTGGATTGCTCGAAAGAACTACTCTCAGAAACTTCATTGCATAAAATTGCTCGTGGTTATAACAGTGAAACAATAATTTCTAATCCATAAAACTTTCTAAGTAGATTAAATCGACGCTAGCTATGAGTTCTAGAGGGCGTGGACGCAATACTCGTGGATGTGGTAGAGGCAGTTTTTGGTGATTGTTGTTTTGTTGCTCGTAAGTACGTTAGTTCTTTAAGGATCAGAGTGCGCAGCTATAGCGTAGTGGGAGGAATTGGACTGTTAGTTTAGACAAGTAATTTCGAGGACGAAATTATTTTAAGGAGGGTAGAATTGTAACACCCTGGTTTTAGGGGTTAGGCGTTTGGTGCTTAGCTCGGGTGTTGGCACACTCTAAGCTGTGGTTGGGTAAGTTTTAGGGGTCCTGAGAACCCTGGGTGATGGTAGAACGCTTTGGAAAATTTTTAGTTTTAGGGGTTAAAAGGGGAGCTTGGATAGAGGGGGTCTTAAGAGAATTTTTGGTGGAGTTTTGGCATAAAGAGTGGCTTGGCAGAGTGGCAAGGAGGCGCCACTTAGAGCATGGAGAAGTGACGCCATTTGCAGGGGGAAGGGGCTCAGGTTCGATTCGCAAGGGTAGCATTTGGGGCCTTGTTTTTGCGTCAAAGAGGATAGAAGCTGGGCGGTTTTTGGATGCTAAAAAGGTGGATGAAGACTTGGTCTTCCTTTTTTGAATTTTGCTAGATAGGTTTGACTTTTTCAAGCTTTTTGAATGGGTGGAAGGGAGGTGTTTTAGGAGAGACTTTAGGATTTTTTTTTTGGGAGCTTGGAGCTAGGCCGTACAGTATAAATAGGGGGGGAGGTGTTCATTCCATTCATCATTTTGGCTTTCTCTCCCTTGCCACTTTTTAGCCTTTCCTTTTAGCCTCCATTTTCATTTCCTCCTCATACCTCAACCTCACCAAAACGCCTCTCTCTCTCACTTATTCATCTGAGCCGAAACTTCAAGTCCCTTTCTCCTTCCATTTTTCTTATCCATTTCACTCGTTGCTAGACCATAAACTCTCCTCATTTCTCTGATTGCCGCAACACCTTTTGAAGCACCCTAGCACCCACTTCTTTGTCTTCTAGTTTTGTAAAGCCGAACCTACACCTTACCTCTGTGCCAAAATCCCTTCTATTATTTAAACTTACCGTTGCCAAATATTGGAAGTAGACCTCTTCGGGTTCCATAGCAATCGTTGTTAGAGGAGTGCTTTGGGATTGGAAGTAGCCAGTCAAGCCGCTTGAGGTAAGGTTAGTTAGTAAGATTAAGTACTTAAGTGGTGTTTTGGAGGTTAACCTTTTTACCTGTTTAAGCTTTTTGGATGGAGGCAACAACCAGTCAGAGTGGGCAAAGGAAGGCACCTATTCCGAAGTTCAAGAAGAGGGCTGTCTCGGCGGTTCGGGATTGGCCACCGGGGTGTGGGCCAGCAGCAGGAGATAGCTATAGGCAGATAGCTGTTGTTTCTTGGAGCGATAGCTTAGGGATCGAAAGCATAGAACTGCAGGTGTTAAGGTGCGTAATCATCGCACTATTTCTGTGGTTTTGGTTTGCTAACATGTTTATATGTGTATTATGTGTGGAAGCCGTTTATAATGGCATAAGTGATGAGAACTGGTGATGGTAAGTTTATTTGTGATGTATTTATGTATGTATAAATATTTATATACTTATGTGATATGATGGCTTAACTTGTTGCATATATATATAGTTGCATGGGATTTGGGCTTGATTCGATGAAGAAGGAAGTGTATACAAGGTGTACGTGGTGTAATGATAGCTTCGGCTACATTAGCGCTTGGGGATTTGCTGTGTGCTACCTCAAGGGAGGTGTTGGCTCGGTGCCCATCTCGGCGGTTGATTGCTATGTGCATCACCGTAGACAGATTACGATATTGGATCACTTGGGTTGATCGGTGGCTCAGCCACGGCCTTGAGCAGCGAGCTTGCCAAGGTAAGATGTTATGGATCACAATGTGATCGGTGGGGAGTTTCCCACGGCCTTAGGCGGGGAGTCTGCTAAGGTTGGTGTACGGTTGGATAATGGGTTGGGCTGAGATGCATTCTTGCATGATTTGTTTCGATGGCTGTGTGGGTATGGGCCAAGCCCATACGGATGGAAATATGTGTTGTGGTTATGCACTGAGTTAGTGGACTCACCCTTTCATTAACCATTTCAGGTGACGCGTAGTTGGATCGGGTTCGGAGAGGACACATGGTGGCCCATGTAGAAGAAGAGATTAAACGTTTTAGGCTTACTTTAAGTATTTGGTTTTAAATAGAATATGTAATAAAGGCCTTTGACTCTTATTTATTTTTGTTATTATTTTATTAGTATTTACTATGGTTTGATGAATTTTGAAACACTATGTGGAGATGATTATATTTTTCCAACCTACTTATTCAATTTGGGTTTGTATGTATATATTTTGAAAATGAGTATATTTTAATAACAAAGTTTTACTCATAAGTTTAAATAAACATGGATTTTTCAAATGTTAGCAAGTTTTACTAAATTTTTCTAAGTTAAATAGATTTTCCACCGTCTTTTCCGTACTAACATAACCAGATTCGGTCGTAGTGAATGGGCCGGGTTTGGGGATGTTACAGGACTAGAATGTGGACTAGTAGTTTCTTCTATTAATCCTTTATCTAGTAATTCCTTTATTTGTGTATCAAATTCATCTATATCTTGTTTAGTATAGATCATAGGTTTTACTCTAATAATTTTATTGGGGTTTTCCAATTTTATGGTACAATATCTAGGACTATTTTTCCATAATTTTAATGGTTCTTCACTAAAATTATTTTCTAATATCTTAAACAACCAATGATTAGTATCTAGTTGTTTTATTTGTTCATTCTTAGGAGGTGTAAAGTCCTGATCACATATATATTTATGATTTTCTACCAAAGGTACTTCTACCGAAGTATTTTCAGTAGTTAGTACTACAAAATTTTTATCAATAGAAAATGGTAGATGTTGATATATAAAATTATTACCTAACAATATATCTCCATGCATTTCATGAAAACATAATAATTTAGGAATTACAAATCTTACATTGTTTATGTAGATTGGTATATTTTTAGCTTTAAAAAGGATAAGAGTTTCAATACCATTGACTCCAACAGCTCTAATAGGATTTTTCATAAGTTCCCATTTTTCTGATGGAATAGCATTTTCTCTACAGCTACTGGTTGTAGCTCCAGTATCTAATAAAGCATTTAAAGAATATGTTTTATATTCTCTAAATTGAAATATAATCTCTATGTAAGTATAATATTTTCTTGATTGAAAATGTGAAAAGGTAATAATATCCTTTTTTCCCATTTTTATTTGTTGAATTATTGGTTTTTCTAAATGAACTGGTTTTAGTTCAATTAGATATTTATTTTCCCAATATTTCTTTGGTTTGAATTTACCATAAGGATCCTGTTTATCAATTTCCTTAGGTTTAGATAATTTATAATCATATGGGTCTGGGGGTTCAGTATCCATAGGATCTAGTTTTTTTATTTTTTCTTCTGTTGAAGTTTCTTCTTCATCAAATTTTGTTTCTTTAAATCTATATCCATATTATTAGAATTACTACTTTCTATTTCTAATATATAATTTTCGCTTTCATTATTATTAATAATGTCATTATTACTATTATTATTATTATCATCATATTCTAACATATAATGATAATTATATTTTTCAAACAAAACTTTATGTTTTTCATAAAGTTCTTCTATTAATTTTAGATATTCAACTCTTTCAAGATTATCTTCCGTTTTAGAAAATTGGTTTTTCCAATGTTCTATTAAAGTTTTATAAGAGTCAAAATCATATTTTTCTTGTTTTTTATCTTTTTCTCTTTTTTCTTTTGTTTTTTGTTTTTTATAATTATTATTATTAGTTAAAGATTCATCTGAAGACTCGTCCTCATCTGATAAAACTAAAATAGTATTACTATTACCGTAATATAAAGGTCCTAAATTTAAGTCTGATTCTATATTACTATTACTAATAATCTGATCTAATTTATTATTTACATCGGATAATAACTCTTTAGACTTGCTATTCAAATCTAAATTCTAAACAAATTAATTTATCTAAATTAATAGCTTATTAAGTAGTAAATTGGATAAAGTAATCTTAATGCTTTGTCTCATAAAATGTAAGTTAACTTATGATGTAATGTTTTGTTAAACTATTGAATGTTAATATAATTATGCTTACATTTGTGACATAGTATGAATATGAAATTATGATAAAATGATTGAATGATATTTGAATATATGTACATTGGTATTATGAGTGCCTTATTAAATGGTCTCGGATAGAGATACATGTATAGTTGGAATGCCATATGGTTCGTTTAGGGAGATATTGTAGTGTCGGTCGCATATTACTTAGGTGATATATCGATGAGTTTTAGGCATGTACTACTTTGGTTATGTATCGATAATCAAGGGTAGATATATATACTTTAGCGTCGGACATGTATTGCTTTGGTTATGTAACCAAAAATCATGTGTGGATTTTAGGTGTGTTGGTGGTTTAATCTGCATATCTGGTCTTGAGTTCGTGGCTAGTTAATAAAAGTAATAATATGACTATGATGTAGCCTTAAATATGGAAATGAAATGTGATATGATTATGAAAATGAAAACCAGGACATTTGATACATGAAATTGATTACGAAATTTGAATGGCATGTGAAAAACCTTGCGAGATATGAGTTAAAAGCCCTGAGGGTGATTTGATATGTGTTATATATGACATAAATAATATTACAATGATTTTGAGAAAAGTATTAAGAAATGATACCATGAAGTGTTAATTTTATTTTTGGCTTGATTATAAATAATTTATAGCATGTTTGCTTAGTATTTATATGCATTGTTATCAGATTATGTAAGCACCACAGAGCTCTTTTTCTCAGGTGCAAATTGTTTGCTTCCATGCGCAGGTGACAATTAGGACTTGGACTGAATGAAGAGTGTCAACATCATCCAGATCTCGCATCTCAACTCAGCCACATTTATTTAAATTTTTGTTATGTTTTTTAAGTTGTAAAGGCATGTACCTTAGTCTTGGTGATGTGTTGATGCTTTGGTAGAGTTGGAAGCCTCTTTTGGTCATTATGGCCTTTGATAATGGCATTTAGTTATGTATATATATAAGTTTTGGTGATGTTATGTATTTAATCATGTATGCCCTTATATGCTGAAAATGTGTTGTTTCTACTTTACTTCTTTTATGACTTCTTCATTTTGTTGATACTCTACTTTGGATGATTGTTGGTATTCAATTCTATTTTGATATTTATTTCAGTTTCTCATTGGTATCTCATATGTACTGATGGCATGGTGATAGGGGGAACATATACCATTTACTTATGATTTGTCGAAAAGACAAAAGGGGGAGATGGTTAGGACCAAGACTGACCAAGACTAATGACTTGAATCTTGTTCAAACACCTATTTGAACACAATTCAAACAATGGTTTAAACACTTGTTCAGATAAGAACTTTAGGACAACCTAAGTACTATGAGATGTTAGCTTTTTGACTTAACCCTACATATACATTTTTGCCATAAGCAAACGGACTCTAGGACATTTTATTTCATCTCAAAATCATGTGAATCACACATGGTGTCTGAAAGAAGATTGGAGATCAACATACTCTTATTGAATAAAGCTGATACATATCCTTCAACCGTTAACTTAGGTGATTTATGTGTTGATATTATGAAGATTATCAAGCTTTATCTTGAGATAAGTTTTAAATATTATTTATCCAAGATTATTATGACGTTAAAGAAGTATTTATCTATACAAAAACTATTTTAGAAGGCTGCCTAATTTAATCTATAAATAGGCAGCTTATTCGTATGAATGGATGCATCTTTAAAAGAGTTTTTGTGTTGATTTTGGTAGGTTATTTGTTGTGGACTTTCCTTGCATTTTTGCACTCATTTCATAGGCATTATTTGCATGAGTTTTATTGATTATATTGTGAGGTTTTAGATGAGTAATTTGTAACCTTTGGGCTATCTATTGGAGCTGCAATTGCTTGTTGTGTAAGGGTAGATTGAGCTTTAGAAAATAGATAGTTCAGCCAATTATTGAAAAAAATAATTCACTGAACGAGGCTATATAGAGTAAGATTGATGAATTCGAACTACGTGAACAATAAAGCGGACAGATAGCAAACTAATGTTCTAACAAAAATCAAAGAACTGGGAATTGATCTGCCTTTCAAAAAAACGGAGCTCCTTTCTCTAATTTATTATTTGCATATGATCTATTTTGTAAGGCTTCAGTAGAACAAGCTTTGATGATTTAAGAAATTCTAGAGGAGTTCAGTTATATTTTCGGCCATAAAATCAATGAGTTGAAGACACAAATTTTGTATTTGTCTACTATGACTTTAGAGGTTAAGTTGAAGATATACAAAACTTTGGGATTTCATTTGGAAAACATTCTTGGTAGCTACATTTGGAGAGCCACTTTTCCATAATAAAAAAATGTAACTAAGAAACCTATTGATCTGTCGTTGACAGTGTAAAATAGATTAAGCGAATGGTGGTCTTAGGTTAAAAAGTTTAAGAAAGCATATCAATCGTTTTTGCTGAAACTGGCTTTTAATACATTCACCAATCCAAAAGCTCTTTGGGTTCAAATTTTTAAAAGCATGTACACATTTGGAAGGATACTATCAAAACTAATAATTGCTCTTTTGTTTGGCAATCAATCTTGAAAGCCTTTTAGGAGCTAAGTGTGTACTAGTCAACTGGAAATGGCAAACAAATCAAATTTTGAAATGATTGTTGAATCCTTATGTAGGACCAATAAGTGGTTTTTGCATTGATCCTAAAGTATATAATAATCTGTATGTTAGTGACGTGGTAGATGGAAATATTTTTGATGGACTTCTGAACCATTCAATTGTTCTGAAAATTGTAAGAATACGATCGCCTCTGTTAGTGTTTAAGCAAGAGTGAGAAAGCTGAGTAGCAAGCTTGTACAGCAAGCTGAGTTACTTGGTGAAGAAACAAGAGTAGAAATTTGCTAAGGAAATAAGAATAGCAACGAGATACAAGAAAAATGAAGCATATGGAAGAAAACTCCAATTGATTTCATTCAAAAATAAACAATGGCATAATGTCAATACAAATACAAGCTGATAGCTGGTAATCACATGTGAAAGATTACCTAAACTTTCACCTAACACCACTAATTACATTGAAGTAACAAAAACTTAACTTGCACACTTAAACAAAGCTGATTTGTCAGCTCAATCACCACTTAATTACATCAAATATCATCCAGACATAGTTCCAAATGAACTAAACTACATTACATTAACTGAAGATTACAAAATGAAAAAAATGGCTTAAGTTTGCACATGCAATAATAGCTTCTGCATGGCTCAACTGCATGGCATGTCTGCTACTGCCTTTGTTGCTGCACGTGCTGGTTCTTTGGTGCTGCATGGGCTACATGGAAGACCAACTTCTAACACTCCTCCTTGGTCTCCATGCTGCATACTCCTAACTCTTTCCTTAATTTAATGAACCTTGTCACATTCAGGGCTTTTGTGAAGATATCAGCAATCTGTGCCTCTGAATTGCAATGAATTAGCTCCACCTCTCGAGTTTGTTCCATCTCCCTTACAACATGTAACTTGATGCTAAAGTGCTTGGTTCTACCATGGAAGATAGGGTTCTTTGCAATTGCAACAGCAGACTTGTTATCACAAAAGATCTCTATTGTTGCTCCTTGATGTAGGTTCAAATCAGCTAGGATTTTTCTTAGCCAAATGGCTTGATTAACAGCATTTGCAGTACATACTCAGCTTCTGCTGTTGATTGAGCTACCATCGATTGCATCTTAAAACATTGCTAAACCAAGTGTAAATGCATAACCAGAAGTACTCTTCAAGTCATCCTTTGAACCAGCCCAATCACTGTTGTATAGCCTATCAACTTCATGTTTTTAGCTTTGCTAAACTGTAAACCATAGCTCAAGCTGCCTTTGGTGTACTTGAGCACTCTTTTTTCTGCTTGTTGCAGCAATGCATGAACCTCGATAGCATATTCACAGCAAACATGATATCTGGTCTGGTTGCTGCCAAATATAACAAGCATCCAACCAGACTTCTATAGGCAGATTCATCTACTCGATCATGGTCATCTAGGCTTGACAGCTTCATTCCAATAGCCATAGGTGTGCTTGTTGGCTTGCTATTCTCCATAGAGAATTTGCTTAGGATTTTCGCAGCAAATGTCTTCTGTCCTAGGAAGATTCCACTTTGATTTTGTATCACCTCCATTCCAAGGAAATATGTCATCTGCCCAAAGTTAGACATTTCAAACATATCCTTCATTTTGGCCTTGAAATCAGCCAACTTGATTTGGTCTCCTCGTGTCACCAAGAGGTTATCAACATAGAGGAACACAATAAGCTGTGTTTTAGCTTTATCTTTCTTGACATAGAGTGTTGGCTCACTAACACTTCTTTCAAATCCCAAACTGATCAGGTAGTTTTCAATTCGAGCATACCATGCTCTAGGAGCTTGCTTCAAGCCATATAGGGCTTTTTTGAGTCTGCACACCATGTGTTCCTTGCCAGAAACAATGAATCCTTGAGGTTGGTCAATGTAGATTTCTTCTTCAAGGAAGCCATTGAGCAAAGCAGACTTCACATTAGGCTGATGTATGCACCATTGCCTTTGTGCTGCCAAAGCAACTAACAATCTTATGGTGTCAAGCCTGGTTACTGGTGTAAAAGTCTCCATATGGTCTAGGCCATATCTTTGACTGAACCCCTTGACAACCAGCCTAGCCTTCAACTTGTTCAGACTCCCATCTGCATTTTGTTTGGCTCGATAGACCTATTCAACACCAATGGTCTTCCTGTTTGTAGGCCTTTCAACCAGCTCCCACGTTTGATTCTTCTCTATCATCTTGATTTCATCAAGCATGGCTTGTTTCCAACCTTGCTAACCTTCAGCTTCTTCAAAACAGGTTGGCTCTACTATGGCCTGATCGCTGTAAAATCAGAGTTTTAAATATTTATAAAAGAATGATCAAACCTGGAGACTAACTCTGACAATGATATTAAGGCAAATGTACCTATCGAACAGTAGTATAGCTAGGCAAGACCGGTTATCGAACCTAAAGGAACTAAAAGTATTAATACTCACTTTTTTTTTTATTTAGTCTTAAAGTTAGAGTGAATAGTACTTCTAAATTGACGACAACTAAACTAAAGACACAAAGACAAGAAGACGAATTGGAAAATAACTTTGAGGAAAAACTCAGTTGATTTTGATGATACCCTCGGGAAGAATCCACCTAGACTTCACTTATTATCTAACCTTCAATTATATGATCTCTTTTACTTAGCTTGGTCCGTGAGACTCCCTAACCTATACTAAACCCTCTCTCGAGGTGAATAGCATCTAACCCTAGGTTAATTAGTGGAACTCTCGTTCGCTTATAATAACCCCCTAGGATAGCAATAAATCGATCAATGGACTCCCCTATTAGGTTTCACCCTAATCCGGCAAAATCTTGTAACCCTATCTCTAGGCATTCGATCAACTCCGCTTAATTATGTTAGATCTTCTCTTAGATAGGGTCTATTCCTCCTCCACCTAAGCACATCAGATTTGGATTAAGCAACACAATTAAGAACAAATAAAATAATTTATCATATAACTTAAAAATCAAATAATAAAATCCATCTAGGTTTCATCCCCTTCAGGTATCTGAGGGGTTTAGTTCATAATGAAATAACAAACCATCACAAATGAAAAGATAAAACAAAACATAAGAAAAATCCTAAAACCCCCTGAAGGAATCCAAGGAGAATTCCGCCGTCTTGAGTATAATTCTGGCTTCTTGGGATGGGTCAACTGGCAATCCTTCGTGCTATTCCCTAACTCTGACCTTTTCAGCTTGGCTCTTTGGCCTCGCTTTCGCTCTCCTTCAACTGGTGATACTTGAGACTTATTTATAGGCTCTTGGAACGCGATTCTTTCTCCCTAACTATCCTTTTCCGACTAAAATTACTCTTTCCAGCGTCAGAGGCACGGCCATGTCACACGCCCGTGTGAATCGAGACCTGACCGTGTTCGGAGTTCTCTTGAGGCACGACCGTGTGTGACGGGGTTGAGGCCGTGCTCTAGGTGTTCGTCGAGGCACGTCCGTGTGGGCTTTGGGTCAGGCCGTGTCGATTTCGTGCTAAGGCCTATTTACTCCATTTTAGGCCCGTTTTGTGTTCTTTTTATCCTCGGGTGCTTTCCTGAGTATAAAACATGAAAAGAAAGGATTAAGAGCACCTTTTTATATAAAACAAGGGATAAACCATCCAAAAGCATATTAAATGCGGGATAAAAATATGTTACTTTTACGGTTTATCAAATACCCCCACACTTAAGCTTTTGCTTGTCCTCAAGCAAAATTCTCAACTTACAATTAAAACGAACTTTCCTTGATCTGCAATTCTTATCAGCAATGTCTTATCCTAATTTCATAGAGAATTCATACATGGATTATTTGATTCAAAGCGTCCTAAAGATTCAAACGAGATAAGTCATAATTTTGTACCTCGAAAATATAGGTGTCTTCCCTCTTTTAAATAACTACCTTTTTAATTCAAAATTGGCAAGGATTGATATCCTCACTTAGGATTCACTCAAATCACTCTAAAGTGTTTAAGGTTCAGAAAAAGATCGCTCTTAAGCCGAACCTGAAAAGTTAATCCCATAGGCTTGCCTGAAAATCAAATCTCCACCACTGTAATATGAGATGACAAACAGATCAAAAGGTCTTTGTTAGGGTTGTAACGGGGTTAGGGTACAAGGTGTGGTCACGGGCTGAAATTAGAGGGTTAGAATCGAGATTGACTTGATAAATTTCCTAACTAGAAAAATGCACTTATTCTTACATTAAAGACTAATAATTCAAGCTTTTTCCTTGAGGATTGGAATTTGAACATGCAAGCTTTCTTAATCATAGGACTAGTAATGAATATACTTTTTTTTTTTTAATTAAGAACAAACTAAGTGCTAGTAATAAAGAATTTTTACAACTGGAATATTAAAACATAGTTAAGAAACTTGTTTAACATCAAATCTCGACAAAAAGTTAGTTACAAGAATTGGTGATAACAAATACAAGGGATTTTTGGTTAAAATTAGTAGGTGAGTCAATAAAAAGCGTTGTTAGGCTCAACGGGGTTCACTAGGGGTTAATTATAAAGGTAGGCTTTTTAGTGGAATAAGTGGGTTAAAACCTAAGTGCCTTTATCATCTCGGTATATCAAATCAAAACTGTGGTCTTGACATGTATAATCAAGGCAAGTTCTAGAATAATAGTTCATAGTTGACACACTCATAATAAAAAAAAAGAGCATGAAAAAGAATGTATGCTCTATAAGGTTCAAATACTCACAAAAATTATGGGTGTTTTGACATCATCCTTATAAACTTTAAATTTCAAGGTAGCATTTAAATTTAGGTCAACATCCTAGCAAAAATTTCTAATTCATGAAAAAAACAGACTTATCATGCTTGATTCTCTAGTATTCTTTGAATTAAACATCAATGTATAATTAACTATGACTTATTCGAGAACATGTCAATAATTATCACAAATCATTAGAAATTTCATCTTAATTAGTAATATGACAATTTTGCATAAAAACAAGACTAAATCAGGAATTTGAGAATAATGAAAAAAGTTTGGCCATTTTATTCTATTTTTAACCTCAGAGATTTGAGAATAATGCAGAAAGTTAGGTACTTTTTTTTACCCCCCACACTTAAGACGTACATTGTCCTTAATGTACAAAGATAGATAATGCATTTAAATTTAACATCAAAAAGGGAGGGGATAGAATACTCCTTGAAGTGTGGACTGTTTCCTTGGAGGAGGGTAGGGGTCGTGGAGGATACGATGAAGGCATCGGTATGGTGGTGGTGGTGGTGGTTCCCGAGCTCTGCGCTAGATGAAGAAATTGGGGAACTCATGAAGGATTAGCCAGGGGTTATTGAAACCTAATAAAGATAAACTAAAAATGAAATTAAAGAAAAGCAAGCTAAAGTGAAGGAGACTAAGAAGAAAACTGAGATGAAAAGAAAATACTAATGGACTATGAAGTCCTTATTAAGGGATGGTTCGCAAGGTGGGAATCAATGCTAAGATTGGGGATGTGGTGGCGGTGGTGAAAGTGGTGAGGTTGTCGTGGTGGTCGGCGTGATTCCCTGGCAACTTGGCGAACCTGACATTAAGACAGTAAAAGAAAATTAAACAAAAATAGCAGTAGAGAAACTTAGATGGGGAAAATAAAGGAGAAGAGTAGGAAATTGAACCAAGAGAGAAAGAGAAGATAAAAACTAATTGGTCTCAAAGACCCTTGGCTTATTGTTGAGACGAAGCTGCCGGCATGAACTCATGTTGATCATTCTTTGTTGGGGAGTCTATGCGTAGCTTCTTCCGCTTCTTCGGCATGGTGTTGATTTGCTCAATGATGTAGTGTCTTGAATGGTCTGAGACTGAAGAGAGTGGAAAGGAATGGAGAATTTGGATGGAGGGAAGGAGAAGAGGTGAAGGGTTTAAATAGGATTTCAGCTTCTGTGCTCCCCCACGGCCGTGGTCATAGGGTGTGTCGAATTACACGGCCATCTCACACGGTCGTGTTACAGGTGGTGTTGTCTCCCTTTTTTGCCGTGCTTGGTCCTCCCATGCCCGTGTATTTTTGGCACGGTCCTTTTGCACGGGCGTGTTTTGGCCGTTGTGTGCAAGTCAGTATCTTCACACGGTTTTGGGCACGGGCGTGCCCTTTCTGTCGGTGCCTGTGGAGAGGGTTTGTTGGATCCGTGACGTTGGGGGGTGGTTGGGCTGACTGCACGGCCGTGTGCAAGGCCATGTCGCCTGGAAATCCTGCATTCTTGGTTAGTTTAAATATGAGAAGGAAAAGAAAAAGATAAATAAAAACAAAAGGGAAAAAATAAGGTTAGTGCTCGGGTTGCCTCCCGAAAAGCGCTCGTTTATAGTCTTAAGCTAGACTTCCTCGTGTTTGAAAATTTTAGGGAGGTTTAAAGGTTTGAATATCTTTCCTCGCACTTACGATTTTATTCTCTTGACAAAGTTGGAGTCGAGTTGCATTTACCTTGAAAGTGCCGAATATTGTATTGCTTACCTCGACTATGCCGTTTGGGAAGATATCATGTACCTTGAGAAGGGTCTCTTCCTTTGCTTTCAAGTTTTAGGGATCGGTTTTGTCTAACAGTACTTGATCTCCTATTTTGAAGTGATTCGATGTCCCCATGAGCTCTTCTTGTGGTTCCTCGGGTTTTACTTCGTGTGATTCTGGCTCTCCTTTGATCTCTGTCGTCTGCTTCTCGAAATTGTCGACCCTAATGCTTTGTTCCTCTTGTAACTCTTTATTGACTGTTGTTCTGGCCGAGTCGAGAGCTTGAAGATTAATTGATTCATCGCCTACATGAAGTACGAGCTCACCTGTAGCAATATCGATTCTAGTTTTGGCAGTTGCTAGAAAGGGTCTTCCTAATATTAAAGGGATTGAATTATCCTCATCCATGTCTAAAACAATAAAGTCTACTAGAACATCTTCGATAATGCCCCTAGGAATTCTAACAGTTTTATCGGCTAATTGAATACTCATCCTAATTTGTTTGGGCTTCCCTAGACCTAGTCGTTTAAACAGTGAGTAAGGCATGACGTTTATGCTTGCCCCTAGATCAGCTAACGCATTGTCAATATGTAGGCTACCAATTAAACATGAAATTGTAAAACTCCCTGGATCTTTTAGTTTCTGTGGTAGTCTGTTTTGTAGCATCGCCGAGCATGTTGCGTTTAGTTCCACGTGTTGCTCTTCATCTATTCTGCGTTTGTTGGTCAAGAGCTATCTTAAAAATTTTCTTGAATCTGGCATCTGAAAAAGAGCTTCAAGAAGAGGTAAGTTGATATGTAATTTCTTTAAGAGTTTAAAAAACTTACCGAATTGTTCCTCTGAATCGTCTCTTTTTAAGGCTTCAGGATAAGGTATGCGAGGTTGGTATTCTTTAATTACCGGTTTTGGCTTCTCTTATGGTACCTCTGCTTTACCTTCGTCTATCTTCTTTTTTGGTATTGAATTTGGCTCAGCCCATTCATTACTATCCTGAGCTGTAATTGCTTGAATTTGCTTCTTAGGATTGACCTCAGTGTTACTTGGTAGACGTCCTTGCTGTCATTCTGACATTAGTTTTGTGAGTTGTTCGACTGCATTAGTCACTTCCTTGACTGATTTGGCAATTTTATCGAGTCGTCTCTCATTTTTTTTGACTACTCTATCCGTTTCTTGAAGATGGTCCTCGAAGGTTGGTTTCTTTTCTTGTGGATATGGCTGGTTTCAGAAGTTCTGAGGAGGTTGTTGCCTTTGATTTCCTTGGTTTCCTTGTCCTCCCCATGAAAAATTTAGGTGGTTCCTCCAACCTGGATTGTAAGTGTTACTATAAGGATTATTATTAGGTCGGAAATTATTACCTATATAGTTCGTCTGTTCATCTTCTACTCCTAGTTGGTAGGGTGGGTACTCAGGATTCGCCACAGTTCCACTGGCATCGCACTGCATGACTGGATGTACCTGTGATGAACACAAATTATCAAGCTTTTTATTCATCATCTCTAGCTGTGTTGATAGCATGGTCATGGCATTGATGTTGAAAACTCCTGCCGATTTTGTCGGTTTGGTCCTTAAAGCTTGCCACTGATAATTGTTTAATGACATCTCCTCAATGAACTCGTAGGCTGCTTCTGGAGTTTTGTTGTTCAATGTTCCACCGGCGGCTAAATCTATAAGTTGTCTCGTTGAGGGATTTACACCGTTGTAAAAGGTTTGGACTTGTAGCCACAAGGGTAGACCATGGTGTGGGCACCTTCTCAAGAGATCTTTGAATCTCTCCCATGCGTCGTAGAGCGTATCTGCATCCATCTGCACAAAAGAAGAGATATCATTCCGTAATTTGGCCGTTTTGGCCGGTGGGAAATATTTCATCAAAAACTTTTCGGTCATCTGATCCCATGTAGTGATTGATCCACATTGTAACGAGTTTAACCATTGTTTAGCTTTGTTTCTTAATGAAAAAGGGAATAACTGAAGACGTATGGCATCATCAGAAACGCCATTTATTTTGAAGGTATCACAGAACTCTAAAAAGTTAGCTATATGCGTGTTTGGATCTTCGTCCTGCAAACCATCAAATTGAACAAATTGTTGAATCATTTGTATTGTGTTAGGCTTTAATTCAAAATTGTTAGCAGATATAGCCGGCCTGACAATACTAGATTCTGCTCCTGTTAAATGCGGTTTCGCATAATCGAACATTGTGCGTGGAGCATTGTTGTCACCCATATCGCGTGGTGGTGGGTTGTTTTCGTCCATCCCTTCAGTAGGATTGGATCTATCTTCTTCCTCTCTTTCCGTATAATCTAGGGCTCGCCTGGTTTCTCGACGGTTTCTACGAGTGGTAGCTTCAATTACGTTATCGAATATCAAAGGTCCCCTCGGGTTCCTTCTAGCCATAAACTAGAGGTACCTGTTGGAAGAGAGAAAATTTCAGTAAACAAAAAATAACAACAAAAAGAAAAATAAATTGCGAAAATTAAAAATTAGGACTAAAGTAATAAAAATAGAGTTTTCTTAATATTTTAGCACCTCGGCAACGCGCCAAAAACTTGATCGCTGTAAAATCAGAGTTTTAAATATTTATAAAAGAATGATCAAACCTAGAGACTAACTCTGACAACGATATTAAGGAAAGTGTACCTATCGAACAATAGTATAGCTAGGCAAGACCGATTATCGAACCCAAAGGAACTAAAAGTATTAATACTCACTTTCTTTTTATTATTTAGTCTTAAAGTTAGAGTGAAGATTATTTCTAAATTGATGACAGCTAAACTAAAGACACAAAGACAAGAAGACGAATTGGAAAATAACTTTGAGGAAAAACTCAGTTGATTTTGATGATACCCTCGGGAAGAATCCACCTAGACTTCACTTATTATCTAACCTTCAATTATATGATCTCTTTTACTTAGCTTGATCCGTGAGACTCCCTAACCTATATTAAACCCTCTCTCGAGGCGAATAACGTCTAACCCTAGGTTAATTAATGGAACTCTCGTTCGCTTATAATAACCCCCTAGGATAGCAGTAAATCGATCAATGGACTCCCATATTAGGTTTCACCCTAATCTGGCAAAATCTCGTAACCCTATCTCTAGGCATTCGATCAACTCCGCTTAATTATGTTAGATCTTCTCTTAGACAGGGTCTATTCCTCCTCCACCTAAGCACATCAGATTTGGATTAAGCAACACAATTAAGAACAAATAAAATAATTTATCATATAACTTAAAAATCAAATAATAAAATCCATCTAGGTTTCATCCCCTTCAGGTATCTGAGGGGTTTAGTTCATAATGAAATAACAAACCATCACAAATGAAAAGATAAAACAAAACATAAGAAAAATCCTAAAACCCCCTGAAGGAATCGAAGGAGAATTCCGCCGTCTTGAGTATAATTCTGGCTTCTTGAGATGGGTCAACTGGCTATCCTTCGTGCTATTCCCTAACTCTGACCTTTTCGGCTTGGCTCTTTGGCCTCGCTTTCGCTCTCCTTCAACTGGTGATACTTGAGACTTATTTATAGGCTCTTGGAACGCGATTCTTTCTCCCTAAGTATCCTTTTCCGACTAAAATTGCTCTTTCCAGCATCAGAGGCACGGCCATGTCACACGCCCGTGTGAATCGAGACCTGATCGTGTTCGGATTTCTCTTGAGGTACGACTGTGTGTGACGGGGTTGAGGCCATGCTCTAGGTGTTTGTCGAGGCACGGCCGTGTGGGCTTTGGGTCAGGCCGTGTCAATTTTGTGCTAAGGCCCATTTACTCCGTTTTAGGCCCGTTTTGTGTTCTTTTTATCCTCGGGTGCTTTCCTGAGTAAAAAAACATGAAAAGAAAGGATTAAGAGCACCTTTTTATATAAAACAAGGGATAAACCATCCAAAAGCATATTAAATGTGGGATAAAAATATGTTACTTTTACGGTTTATCATGGCCACTTGTGCCCTTTCATAAATCTCTGCCAAGGGCCTTGGTCCCCTGACTGGCTCATCATCAAAGTCTATTTCTGGACCAATCTAATTAGGTTCACCTAGATTAGTCATCAGCTCTTCAGAAGTAGCCTCTGGTCCATGTCTATCCCAGTTCCACCATGCTTTTTCATCAAAGATCACATCTATGCTCACTTGGATCTTTTTTGTTGAAGGATCTAAGATCCTATAACCCTTCTTGACTGAGCTATAGCCTACTAGAACACCAGGCTGGGCCCTTTTTAATAGCTTATCCTTCTTCACAGATGGCACATGGGCATAGCATAGGCAGCCAAAGACCTTCAAATGAGCCAAAGATGGCTTGAACCCAAACCAAGCTTTAAAAGGTGTCTTGTGAGCAAGTGTCTTGGTTGGAAGCCTATTCTGAATGTAGACAGCAGTGTTAACTGCTTCAATCCACATGGTTTTGGGCATGTTCTTCTCAAACAATAGGCATCTGGCCATATCCATAAGGCTTCTTTTCTTTCTTTCACTTACCCCATTCTGTTGGGGAGTATAAACATTGGTTAGTTGGTGCTTGATGCCAGCATTCTCACAGTTAGCTTGAAACTGAGCTGAGGTATACTTAGTCCCATTATCTGACCTTATGGTCTTAAGCTTGCGGCCTGTTTCAGTTTCAGCTTGTAACACCCCAAACCCGGCCCATACGTTTCGACCAGATCTGGTATGCTACGGGTTGTACATTGAAAACTTTTGCTTTGTTGGTTTTGGAAATCGTAAGTTAATTAGAAAATATTTGAATAAATAAATGACATTTTAAAAAAAAAAAACCTTGTATTATTATTATTTCGTATAATTAAACCTTCGACATAATTTCATAAGTTGCAAATATTAAAACTACTTAGGTGAATATAAACTATGGGGCCTTATTACGTAAATATTTCCAAAATAATAAAATAAAAACTTAAAGAAAAATCGAAATAATCTATAGAAATAAAAACTTGATGGCCCCTCGAGTCCGTCTCGGCTCCCATGTCCACGATCTACTGCTCATCTGAAAGAGTAGAGAAAAATGAAAGGGTGAGTCACCAAGACTCAATGTATAGATCCCGGACACACTGACCTAAGGCCCACAAACACATTATGAGCCCTGGCCCAAACATAAAGGCAACAATCATAAGTACATGAAAATAATGAATGATGAATAGCCCAACCCATCCTAGAATTCCATCCTCTACACACCAACCCGTACCAACCATCACACCTCGGGGATTTCTACAATCAACCCTCCATCCGCTACACACCAAACGACAGCCGCATTGCCTATTCCTATTATTCAGGAATCATTAAACGTGGCATAGCCACCGATTACTATGTGACCTAACATTTGAATTTGTGGTTTAACCACCGATCAATAAATGACCTATCATGCACTTCCCCTTCATTATCATAATCCCACCCCATGCATACACACATGGAAAATCGAAAACATCATACCATCTTTAAAAAGAAATAGGCTTTCATATATTTCGATACACATAGAGATTTCTATGATTACGTACCTAGCATCCTTTGCCTAACCCTTTTAGGGTTTTATTCGACTGTCTACACAACCTCTTTCCGGCTTTTAGCCCATAACACATATATATATATATATATATTACAGTTAACTAGTGTGCTAGAGATCTACACACCTGATTACAGTCAAGACAAGACCTTCTATGTTGACACTATTAGAAGCCGATACGACTGCTAACTGTCTAAGATTTTGTTCTAACGCCGGTCCATAACCCGGTGGCCAATCCCGAACTGCTGACACTGCTCATTTCTTAAACTTACGGATTGGGTTTACAGATCCAATCCCCTCCTTCGCCTGATCGACATTTGATTCCATTAAAAGACCTTATCAGTTGTTACCATCATATCATATGGTTAAGATAACAATTACAATAGCGAATCTAACGAGAATCTAAAGAGAACTCCTTACCTTGAAATCCCGAAAAGAGAGATATAAGGTTTAGAGACTAGCGGTTTTGGCTTTTAGATCTAAGCGATCTACTTTAATTCCCGAATGTCGCCCAACACGTAAACACAAGAAACCAACAATCCATTCGCCTTTCGGCTTTGTCTTCTAAAAACCGAAAGAGAAAAAGAATAGATCAGAAGAAATCAGCACCTACCTTTACAGAGAATTCGGCAACTCCTAAAAGATTTCAGCTTTTGAGAAGATCCAAAAAGAGAAGATGATAGGAAGAAATCTATGTAGATTCGGCTTTTTGTGAAGAGTTCGGCAAAAGGGAATAGGAGGTATTCGGCTATGGAGATGAGAAGAAAGTTCAGAGTTTCAGCTTTTGAAGAAATCGGGAAAAGATGTAGAGGAAGAATTGGGTGGTTTCAGCTTTGTAGAAGGAAACAGAAAAAGAATAATAGACTTTCGGCTTTTGCATAGAAGTGAAGATGAGAAATAGGCTTAGGGATTTCGGCTTTTGCAGAGAATGGGAGAATGGAGAAACCCTAATGTCGAAATTGAAGAAGAGAGTGGGAGAATAAACTCTAATGTCGAAAATTAACCTATTTAATTAAAATAATTGGGCTTCATGCAGCTTGAGTTTGAGCCTCCCTAGTTGACGCCACTTCCCTGCTTTTAAGTGGCGCCACTTTGCCACTGGGCCACAAGCCCATTTGTATCTTAAACCATGCACAACTAATTTTAAATCTATATCCAAATTCTAAAGTCCATTTAAAAAGAAAACCAAAATTTCCTTAAAGCCAAAGTTTGATCCCGGGACTTCATAGAAGCCCTCTAACATTCCAAAACCACTTATCTAATAGGTCCAACTTGCACTAAAGCCGATCTCTTATTCTCCAAAAATTTTAAACGCTACTACGCTCAAGGCCCATTGGGCTCAATCCTACTAGGCCCAAATTCTGTATGTTACACAGCTGCAACTTTGAACTTCAAGAACACCTGAGCTACTTTTGACTTGTGTTTCGAAAAGAAAATCTAGCAATATCTTGTACAATCATCAATGACAAGTATGGAGTACCTATTTCCACTGAGTGATTTAGTCTTCATGGGACCACACACATCAGTGTGCACAAGCTGAAGTTTTTCTGAGGCTCTCCAGGCTTGATTCGAGGGAAATGGTTGCCTGGCTTATTTTCCTAGCTGGCATACTTCACAAACATCATCATGCTTCACTGAGTTGGTGAAGTTTTCAACCAAATCTTCACTGACCATCTGAGCCATCGATCTGAAGTTGGCATGCCCAAGCCTTTGGTGCCAAAGCTTGGAATTATCAATTGAGACTGTGCAAGCTGAGTGTGAGTCACTTGGCCAGTTGAATTCAAAGCATTTATCAGTCATTGTGACTGTCATAAAGCTTGATCCACCTGGATCAACAATTCGGCACTCCTTTCCTTTGAACACCATTGAGTAGCCTTTGTCTAGCAACTGAGCTATGCTGAGCAGGTTTCTATCAATTTTAGGTACAGGCAACACATTTGAGATAAGCTTGTTACCTGTGAAAGTGCATATCAACACATCCCCTTTGCCTTCAGCCTTGATAAACTGACCATTGCCAACTTTAACTTTGATTTTGCAGCTTCTATCCAAAGTCTTGAAGATGGTTGCATCTGGTGACATGTGGTTGGTGCAGCTACTATCCAATAGCCATCCTTTTGAGCCCTTTTTATGACCAACTGAGCATGACACAGCAAAGACCTGCTCCTCATGGTCACTGCTATCTTCAGCTACTTGAGCTTCAACATTATTTTGTTATGCTTGATTCTGCCTTTATTTTTGCAGACCCTTTCAACATTCCCCTTTTTCCTGCAATATTGACATGTTGAATCTGGCCTAAACTAGCATTTGTCTTTAGGATGACCTGGTCTTTTGCAATGCCTGCAGAGTTGCTCTCCACCTCTTGCAGTATCAGGCTTAGGCCTATTTTTCTAGGTCTTCTTGCCTTTATAGGCATTGGTGCTCGAGGCAGCCTTAGCTTTGTCTTGAAAAGCACCTTCTTGATGCTCCTCTATCCTGCTAGCTCTCCTTTACTCCTGGGCATAAAGGGCATTGATAAGCTCAGTTAATGATATGCTTGCAAGGTCTCTCGAATCCTCAAGGGATGAGATTTTTGCTTCATATATTTTAGGCAATGTTGAGAGCACCTTGTCCACAATTCTTGTCTCACTGAATTGTTCTCCTAGCAACCTTATGCTGTTGACCACAACCATGATTTTGTCTGGGTACTGCTTCACTGTCTCTTCTTCCTTCATCTTGAGATTTTCAAAATCTCTTCTCAAATTCAATAGCTGCTACTACCTTGTCCTCTCAGTCCCTTGGAACTCCTCTTTCAACTTGTCCCAGGCCTGCTTTGGTGTCTCACAAGCCATGGTCCTTGTGAAGATCACATCGGACACACAGTTTTGTATGCAAGACATGACCTTGTGCCTCTTTGTCCTCTCATCTTCATGCTGTCTTATCTGCGCCACTGTTGGGTTGGCTCGAAGGGGTGCTGGCTCGACATCTGAGGTTACAACTTCCCATAGATCAAAGGCCTGCGGGTAAGTACTCATCTTGACCACCCATATGTGGAAGCCCTCTCCATTGAAGACTGGTGGTGCAGCTGGTGAGAAGCTTGATGAAGCCATTCGATTTCAAGTTTAACAGCAACAGATCCTTTAAGACAAAAGCTCTAGATACCAATTGTTGGTGTTTAAGCAAGAGTGAGCAAGCTGAGTAGCAAGCTTGTACAGCAAGCTGAGTTACTTGGTGAAGAAACAATAGCAGAAATTTGCTAAGGAAATAAGAACAGCAACGAGAAACAAGAAAAATGGAGCGTATGGAAGAAAACTTCAATTGATTTCATTCAAAAATAAACAATGGCATAATGCCAATACAAATACAAGTTGATAGCTGGTAATCACATGTGAAAGATTGCCCAAACTTTCACCTAACACCACTAATTACATTGAAATAAGAAAAACTTAACTTGCACACTTAAACAAAGCTGATTTGTCAGCTCAATCACCACCTAATTACATCAAATATCATCCTAACATAGTTCCAAATGAACTAAACTACATTACATTGACTGAAGATTACAAAATGAACAAAATGGCTTAAGTTTGCACATGCAATAATAGCTTCTGCATGGCTCAACTGCATGGCATGTCTGCTACTGACTTTGTTGCTGCACTTGCTAGTTCTTTGGTGCTGCATGGGCTGTATGGAGGGCCAACTTCTAACAGCCTTGCCAAATGAGCAAGCTGGTGATGATGTCGACGCATGGCAATGGGACAAGAATGGTCAATTCACTGCTGTTGAGACGTACAAGTATCTAACCAAGACTAAATGGGAACTGGCCAACAAAGTGTGGAATTAGAACTATCAAGGGCCTTAAACTGGCAATTCTTGTGGCTCGCTTTTAAAAATAAGCTCTTAACTAATGGAGAAAGTTGCAGGTGAGACATTTCAAATGTTGCTTAATGTAGTTTATGTCCATGCCTTAAGGGATTGCAAGCATTGACTTCAAAAGCTATCGTACCACAAGGCCAACAAGCGAAATTTCTTGATACTCATCTCTAGCGGTGGTTTCTTGAAAATAGACTGGATTAAAATCAAAACTGATGGCATTGCTAAGAACAACAATGATTCTGCATTAGCTGGAGGAACTAGAAATTTTGATGGCTATTGTGGGATGCGATTGAAATATCGGGAAGTGCATGTTTCTTTAAACTGAGTTATTAGGTATCCTTGATGGCTTATCTATTGCTTGGTCAAAAGCATTTAGGATGGTCTATCGATTTTTTTCATCAATAAAATACCTCATAAAATACCTTCACTCTAGACACACTATTATATAGAGTTTTTTTTCAGCAATAAAGGTTTAAACCTTTTAAAAGGTCATTTTTGTAATCGAAGTTTTGTTTAATCAATCTTAAAAATATAGGACGAGTGTAGTCCATGGAACAAAAATGAAAACCCTTTTGCCATACATAATTTATTTTATTTTATTTTATTATCCAGATGTCATGCATTCTTAATCAACATATCAAATAAAAATTCTAAATTTATATGTAAGTAAATAATAAGCTTATTGATGACAACTTTTTCTCGTGCATGCATGTTGTTAACTGGCTTGTCCGAGACACACACATACATACATATATATATACACATACATATATATATATATCAATCAGTCTAACTTGTCAAAATCAATTTATTTACCTTAAGTCGGCTACAAAACCACGACAATGACGAATTACAAAACAAAAGAAAACACGACAATAAAGATGGACCTAACACGTAACCCATAACACAGGACAACATTTCACATTCTAGAGCAACTATAACATTACTCTTTAACATAAACTAGTTGCTTTAAAATTTAAACCCATCCAGCAAAGTTCAAGAAACTAGTTGCTTTAAAATTTTAACCATCCAGCAAAGTTCAAGGAAAGTGGACGACACCAGGCGCATTGCCAATGCCAACATCACCTTCATTTCCACCACCAGCGCCAGGCCCACCTCCATACCCAACACCTACCATGGCGCCCATCCCACCTGTACCACCAAGGCCAGTCATACCACCAACACTCCCAACTCCACCCATTGGCATGCCATTTGAACCCAAGCCAGAGTAGCCGCCAATGCCACCGTATGTGAGGAGGTTCTTTTGGTCATTGAGACCAGCAGAATCGCTAGGCACATTCCTTGCAGTAGCTTGAACCACTACTAGAGCAAGAACAAGCACAACATTCAAGTACTTGGCCATATATGATATTTAACTATAATAAGTAGTAGAATTGAAACTCTTAACTCAGTAGATCACGCTATGATGTCTTGCCTCTGTGGTTGAGGATCTCCTTTTATAGGACTCGGTAGATAGCTATAGTTAGATGGGAGTGCATTGTGGGAATTCAATGGAGTTTAATGTGACCGCTAAGTATTTGGTGCCTCAGTCTAAATGTTTTCTCTTTTGAGATTGAACGCGCTTTATTTTCTCAATCATTTCAATTTTGGTAATTATTTAGAGTATTATGTAAAAATATAATAATAAATAATAGTCATAAATTAGTTGGCAAAATTAATAAATTTTGGTGGTAATAAATTGTTAAGGTGGATTCTTTTAATTTATTACAGCTGTGAATTGTAGTTGTAGTTGAACAATAATATATGATAGCCATATGTAAACATCTACCATTCACTAACTCATTGTATTTCTATCTTCCTAAGCTCTCATTCACTCTTGTGTTCGTGCATCTATATGTAGTCATTTAGATCAAAATGTTCTTTTACAAATTTATTAATTTAATTAAGCATTTTTACGAAAGATGAAACATTTAAATATTACAAACGAATTTAATATGACGATACATTTAAAAATCTAATTAAAAATATAAAACATGTAATCATTTCTTTTAACTCTTTGTGACCCATCCTAAATAAAAAAATATATTTATTCATGATCAAGTAAGCTCAAGTGAAATTGCAAAATATGGGCATCTTAATTTTCTTTAAAGAGTATGGCATTCAAATTTAATAGGTTATGTCTCGATTGGATTTTAACTCGATTAGTATGGATATTATTGTCAATATAGGAGGACGTGAATTTAAGTACGTTAAAATGTATTATCCTCCTATTTATGAGTTAAAGGAGAAATTATGGATAGGTCTAAACATTATATATAATAAAAAAAAATAAACTAGGTATAAGGTAAAATCAATTCTGAGTCATGATGAGTAACTCAAAATAGCTAGGATTTATTAGTATTAATATGTAATCCATATCTAATATAAAATTATATTTGGGAGTTATTGAAATTAATAGGATAATTTAGGTGTTTTAAAATAGTAATAAGGGAAATATAGATGTTTTGAAAAAAATATTTAATTAAATATCTATAATTTTATAATCTCTATTAAACTTTGAATTAAATAAAAAAAGTAGGAATAAATATTGATACTTTAGGCAAAATAAAATTTTATGAATTATGTTTTTTTTTAATTTTATATTTATTAGTTTTATTACCTATTTTTTATCTTTATCTATATAAAATATAAACCAAGCATTAAGAGAGTTTTCTAGAATAGAATAGAATCAAACTGGATATCTCCTTTATAAATTTTAACTTTTAAATTAATTAATTAATTATAATTTAAATATTATTTATGGATATCTATTTTGCTTTTATATTCAAAATTGTTTTCCTGTTACATAGTTTCATTCTCTTATAAAAATACCATAAGATCTCTTCTACTATGCTACGGATTGCAATTTAGTTTCTTTATTAAAAAATTACGCAAATTAGTCTTGTATGTTAGATGAGTGAGCAAAACAACCCCCTATTAAATTGCACCGTTAAATGTTTGTTTTGGTGTTTATATATAAGGCATAATAACAAATCTACACTCAACTTTTACCCATTTATTCAATTTGACTCATACTATTTTATTGGAAGTAAATTAGAAAATTTTTAAACTAATAATGCTAAAGGGTCAAAAAGGCCTTAGTAACAAATTAAAAAAATTTAATTAAGCCCTCTTAAAATATTAACATTATTAAAAAATCATATAAATTATAAAAAAGTTATAAAAAGTTATATATATAGATTTTAAAATTTTAAAATATTTATTAAAAATAATACTACCGAGCCATTAAAACCTAATAGTTACAAGATTTAAAAAAAAATAAACCTACTCTTTTATTATGTTGATAATTTTAGTTTTAATAAAAATTATAATTTTAAAAAATATATCAATTTTTATAAATTTTGTTTATAATTTTTTATGATGTTTTAATAATTTTTAAATCTTAAAAGGGCTTAATTGATTTTTTTTTAAATTTGTTACTAAGGCCTTTTTGACAATTTAGCCTGATTAGTTTCACATTTTCTAATTTACTTTCAATAAGAAAGTAGGGGTCAAATTGAATAAATATGTAAATATTGAGAGTTAAATTTGTTATTATACCTTATATAAAAACACAAAAAAAAAAAATTAACAACGAATCGTAAGGAGGGCTTGTTTTGCTCACTCATCTAATCTATATGAGTTAACTTATCCATTTTTCAATAGAAATACTAAAATATATTCTGAAATATAATATAGAGATTTTGTTACTTTTACCCTATTTTATCTCCAAAATTGATTTTAAAAATATAGTACAAGTGATCGAAACTTGTTTTAAGTTTATATTTGGGCAAGAGAATTAACTGCAATATACTTAATTAAGGTTTTTTACTTTTTTTAAACTCTTATTTTCTTTGAATGAAAACTCGTTAATACTTTAATAGGTAAATTACAACTATAGTCACTCTAAAATAGGGTTTATCATATTTTGGTCATTCTAATTTGTTTCCTCAATTTAGTCACTCTAATTAAGATAATTGTTCGAATCAATCATTGCGGTTAAAATTTCCATTAATCCACTAACAGATTGCTGATGTGGCAGCAAAACTGTAACATCAAGCCCAATGGGAACAAATTGGAGGCCCCCACATTTAAAGAACACCACATCAGCTTTTGGGCTTAACCCTTCTCTTAATCAATTGTTGATGGACTAAGAATCAGAAGGAATAAGGGCTCCGCGAAAATTGAAAGGCCCAAATACTCCCAAGAGGACATAAATAGAATGAAAAGGGGAGTTGACCTAGCCCCTACCATCTTTTGGGGATTTAAATACCTTATTTTCAAAACATAAAGGGGAGAGTCGACTAATACAAAAGAGAACACCCATTTTCAAAAGAAGAGAAGTTTAAAAAGAAGAAGATAAGAAGAGGAAGAAAGAGAATAACTAATTGAGGAGAACTGCCTTATTTGGCTTGAAATCTCTTCACTTTTTCTCTTTACATTTTTTTGTTATCTTGAACCATGGCTGAGTTTTTCTTAATTATTTTTAATTTGATGATTATGGGCTAAACTTTTATTAGCTAGAATAATTATGAAACCTTCATATGGGATTATTGGTACCAGTGGCGAAACATCATGGGGGCTAGAAGGTGCCTTAAGCCCTACCAACATTTTTTGCAAATGCTAAAAGCTATTTAAAAACTTTGTAGAAAATATTAAAGAATTTTAGATTTCCCCCCAACAACTAGAAAAAAACTATTATAAAAAGAGTGCAACGCCTCAAAATTTGAGTTTTGATGTTGAGTTTTGTCAATGAATATGTGTCTGCCTCTGTAGTTGTCATTTATTGTCATTGTTTTTTTTTATCAAAGTTGGTTTCCTGAGTATATTTCTCAATTTCTCTGTCTAAACGTTCAATTGGCATTTGTTAGGAGAACGTTTTTAAGAAATCTGTTCCCGAGACGTCTTAGGCTCGTGAATTTGTTCTATCGTGCGAAGGTAACAGTTGTTTTGAGTTTGGGATTTGCGTTGAGGTTTTTTGACATGTTTGGTTGATTGTTTAATTAGTTTTGTAAGTTTGATTAAGTTGTTAACTAGACAATTGTTGACTATTTTTAGGTTATGGAGTGTCTCTGTTGCTTCTACATTCAATCTTCTTCAAGTGGGTATCGAAACCCTTCTTTTTCTTTGTTTTTCCTTTGGCAGAACCTGGACTGTCGACGGTCTGAGATTTTTTGGATGTTTTTCTCGATGAGTTGTCAGGAGTACCATCGAACCAGAAGGCTGAGGTTGGTATTGATTTGATACTGGGGACAGTTCCAATGTCGACTACACCCTATCGCATAGCACCAAAAGAGCTGGTTGAGCTGAAAGTCCAACTTCAAAAGCTTCTTGACCGAGGGTTTATTAGGCCGAGTGTGTCTCCGTCGGGAGAACTGATGCTGTTTGTCAAAAAGAAAGACGGTACAATGAGAATGTGTATTGATTATCGTCAGCTGAATAAGTTAACAATAAAAACAAGTATCCACTCCCGAGAATCGATGATTTTTTTTATCAGTTCCATAAAGTTTCTGTGTTTTCCAAAATCGATCTTCGTTCGAGTTACCACCAGTTTAAAGTTAAGGAGACAGATGTGTTCAAAACTGCCTTAAGCACTTGTTACGAACATTACGAGTTCCTAGTTATGCCTTTTGGGTTAAATAATGCCCTAGTTGCATTTATAGATTTAATGAATTGGGTATTTCAACCGTATTTGGATCGATCTGTAGTTGTTTTCATCAATGATATTCTGATATACTAAAAGATTGAAGTCGAACATGACGAGCATCTTCGCATTTTACTTCAAGCTCTTTGTGAGAAACAACTTTATGCTAAGTTTAGTAAGTGTGAATTTTGGTTGTCTGAGGTTACAATTCTAGGGCATGTTGTAACGGCCGATGGAATCCGGGTCGATACCAAGAAAGTTGAGGATGTAGTCGAGTGGAAACAACTGAAGAATAGATCTGAACTGTAGAGATTCATCAGGTTAGCGAGTTATGACCGAAGGTTCATCGAAGGATTTTCTCTGATAGCATCTCCTTTGGCTAAGTTACTATAGAACAATACTCCGTTTAAGTGGTTTGAGGAACACCAGTCGAGCTTTGGAAAACTCAAGTGTATTTTAACTCAAGCTCTTGTTTTGGTCCAGCCCGAGCCAGGTAAAGAGTTCGTGGTTTATAGTGATGTGACTTACGTCAGTTTAGGATGTGTATTGATGCAAGATGGTAAGGTGGTAGCGTATGCCTCTCGACAGCTTAAGACACATGAATGAAAATTACCCAACTCACGATTTCGAACTGGCTATGGTTGTGTTTTCTCTAAAGATATGGAGATACTATCTGTACGGTGACAGAGGTATCATCTACCGATCACAAGAGTCTCAAGTATCTATTAACTCAGAAGAAGTTCAATCTCAGGCATCGTAGATGAGTGGGCTACTTAAGGACTACGACTGCACTATCGAGTATCATCCTGGTAAGGCCAATATGGTAGCCGACGCCCTTAGCCGTCAAGTGATGTCTGATCTTGCTCGATTGAGTTTGTTTGATGACGGGAGTTTATTGACCGAACTGCAAGTCAGGCCCACTCTGGTTGAGCAGACCCGAGCTAAATAGTTGAATGATGAGTCATTAATTCAGCGTTTACGTCAAGTTGAGTCTAGTGAAGCTTCTAAATTTGGTTTGAATAGTTACAGGGTTCTGTGTTTTAGAGGTCGGGTTTGTGTGCCTAAGGACCATGAGTTGCAATAGTCGATCCTCCAAGAAGCGCGTTGTAGCCCTTACGCTATGCATCTTGGTGGAAATAAAATGTTCCGTGATATTCGAGAACTGTACTGGTGGCTGGGGTTGAAACGGGAAGTGACTACCTTTGTTTCTCACTGTCTGACTTGTCAGAAAGTGAAGGCTGAACATTCATTACCTTCGAGGTTGTTTCAGGCGATCAAGATTCGCCAATGGAAGTGGGAATGTGTAACAATGGTGTAACATCCTGGTTTAGGGGCTATGCATGTTGGGTATAAATCATGTTCTAGTAGGTTTTGGGTATGCTTGGATGTGTTTGGGAGGTGTCGAGATTGCTCGGATTAAAGGGGAAGACTTTGGGAAATTTTGGATTTTTTTTAAGCGCAAAAAGGGGAGCTTGGCGGTAGGTGTCTTAAGAGAATTATTTGGGAGAATTAGACACAAGAATTGGGCTGGTTGAGTGGCAAGGGAGGCGCCACTAAGAGCTTGGAAAAGTGACGCCTCAGGTACAAGGGAAGGGGCCAGTGTTCGAGCTGCGAAGGCAGCACTTTGGCCTTGGTTTTTGCGTCAAGGAGGAAAGAAGTTGGGTGGCTTTTGGATGCTTAGAAGATGGACAAAGACTTGGTCTTTGCTTTTGAATTTCAGCTAGGTAGAAGTTTGACTCATTCAAAAAGTTTGAATGAGTGTTAGGGAGGAATTGTAGGAGCAAATATTGGGATTTGGAAGGGAGTTGGGTGGTGGCCGAATTTTTGCTTTCTTTAGGGGGGGAAGCTTGGCCGAATATTATAAATAGGGGGAGGTGTTCACCTTTTGGTTTTTCACCATTTGTGCTTTCTTGCCGAAACTTGTTTCCCATTTCTTTGTGTGCCGAATCCCTTTGGACCCTTTGCCGAATCCTAGTTTCCTTCTTAAGCCTTCATCCATTTGTCTTCCATACTCTACCAACACTAAAAACATTCCTTCTATTCACCTAGGCACTTTGGCCGAAACTCTAAGATCACATAGCCGACTTTCTCCCATTTGTTTTCTCCCCTCTTCTCAAACCTCTTTTGGCCGAAACTACTATTCCCTCTCCTTGATTTTCTTGTTAGCCGAATCTACACCACCTTTGTGCTGAATTTTCCTTCCCTCAATTTGGTAGTACTATTGGCCGAATGTTAGCATAGACCTCTTCGGGTTCCATAGCAATCGTTGTTAAAAGGGTACTTTGGGATTGGAAGTAGCCAGTCACGCCTTCTCTTGTTAGCAATCGATTTTGGTAAGGCTTTGTTTTAATAAGCTATGTATTTAGTATTCATTTTAAACTAAGGTTTTGATGCTAAGGCCGAATGTAGGGGAGGAGAGCCTAGCGCAGGAGACCTTTTCGGGATTCGTATAGGCAGCATTTGCAGAGGCATAGAGCAGTTAGGATTTGATCGATTGTATCTATCAAGGTGCGTAATCAACGCACTATTTCTACGATTGTTGGTTTGTTAAATGTGTTTACATATATGTGATGTGTGGTTGCCGAATGTGATGGCTTGTGTGGTGAATGGTTATTTTGGGTAACCATATGTCAGGTGAGTAAAGTCTTTTGTATGAAATTATTTATGATAAATACATGATTTGGTATTTAACATGAGATGCCTTCTCTTTTGTTATGATCTGACATATTACCTTTTTCATACATATATGGGAGGTGGCTTGATTCGATGAAGGAGGAAGTGTACACAAGGTGTACGTGGTCTAATGATAGCTCCGGCTACATTAGCGCTTGATGGTTAGCTTTGTGCTACCTCAAGGGAGATGTTGGCTAGGTGCCCATCTCGGCGGTTGATTGCAATGTGCATCACCGTAGACGGTTTACGATTGTGGGATCACTTTGGGTTGATCGGTGGCTCAGCCATGGCCTCGAGCAGCGAGTTTGCCGAGGTAAAGATTATGGATCACGATGTGATCAGTGGTGGGTTATCCACGGCCTTAGGCAGGGAGTCTGCTAAGGTTGGCGTACGGTTGGATTGTGGGTTGGGCTGAGATGCATATTTGCATGACTTGCTATAAGAAAAGTATGGTTATGGGCCAAGCCCATACGTGTGGGAAATACGTGTTATGATTATGCACTGAGTCAGTGGACTCACTCTTTTCATTAACCATTTCAGGTGATGCGTAGATTGGACCGGGGTCGGAGAGGACACGTGGTGGCCCATGCGGAAAGATGAATTTAAATATTTTAAGTTTATTTTTATTAAGTATTTGATCTTTTAAATATTGATGTAATAAGGCCCTTTTGACTTTTATTTATTTTTGGGAACTATTTTATTATTATTTTAAATTATGGTTGGATTATATTAAATTAGTGAAGACAAATTTGTTCCAGCAACTTGATTTCCAAATGGGCTTTATGTAATCACTAAAGTTGACTTAGTTTGGTTATGTTTCAAAAGAACTTGGTTTCAAAAGAAAATACAAAATTTTCATGTTTTAAATCCTAAGTAAAGAAAAATATTTTCACTAACATAACCAGATTCGGTCGTAGTGAATGGGCCGGGTTTGGGGATGGTACAAATGGACTTCGTTACTAGATTACCCCTGACGCCCACTAAGAAGGATTCAGTATGGGTCATCATTGAATGATTGACCAAGTATGCTCATTTTCTACCAATCAGGGCCGATTATTTGCTACAAAGGTTAGCTAAGCTACACGTGTCTGAGATTGTGAAGTTATACGGACTTTCGATTTCGATTAATTCGGATGGGGATCTGCATTTCACCTCTCGATTCTGGAAGAAATTGTATGAGGCATTAGGTACACAACTGGGTTTTAGTACTATGTATCATCATCTATCTGACGAACAATCTGAGCCAGTTATTCAGATATTAGAGGATATGTTGCGGTGTTGTGTGATTGACTTCGGGGGCAGTTGGGAGTATCACCTACCATTATCCGAATTTACGTATAACAACAGCTACCAGTTTAGCATTCAGATGGCACCTTACGAGGCCCTGTATGGCCATAAGTGTTGTACTCCCTTGTATTGGACCGAGTCGGGTGATCGACGGGTTTTGTGTCCTAAGTTGGTGTCTGAAATGAAGAATACGATTAAACTAATCCGGGATCGTCTAAAAGCTGCTTCAGACTAATAGAAGTCTTATGCTGATTTAAAAAGAAAGGATATTAAATAATCTGTGGGTGATCAGGTGTTTTTGAAGGTATCACCGTGGAAAAAGGTTTTACGGCTTGAACACAAAGGCAAGTTAAGTCCGAGATTCATCGAACCTTACCTATGAGTCTTTGTATGCACTTGCTATGCTCATGTTCCAGCAGTAAAAAGAGACAAGTTAGCTAAGAAGGTTCAACCAGGCATCCTGATGGGCTATAGCAGTATGAAGAAGGGCTATAGAATCCTAGATCCTTCATGCAAAAAAGTTCTTATGAGAAGAGATGTAGTCTTTGATGAGAATTCAAGTTGGAATTAGGATAAGAATGAACCAGAGACAGTCTCTGAAGATTTACTGACAGATTAGACTGAAGCTAATCAAAATGGTCCTGAAATGAATATTGATGATGAACCAGTTAGGGGCACTAGACCATTGGTTGAGATTTATGAAAGAGCTCAAGTGGCTACAGTTGAACCAAGCTGCTTCGAAGAAGCTGAAGCTCAACAAGGTTGGAAACAAGAAATGGCTGATGAAATCAGAATGATTGAAAAGAATCAGACCTGGCAGCTAGTTGAGAGACCAGCAAACAGAAAGGTCATTGGGGTGAAATGGCTGTTTCGAGCCAAGCACAATGCTGATGGAAGCTTGAACAAACTAAAAGCAATGATGGTTGTAAAAAGGGTTCAGCCAAAAGTATGGCATTGACTACTTTGAGACCTTTGCACCAATAGCTAGGCTTGACACCATAATGCTGCTAGTTGCCTTAGCAGCACAAATGCAGTGGAAAATTCATCAGCTTGATGTAAAATCAGCATTCCTCAATGGTTTTCTTGATGAAGAAATCTATGTTGAGCAGCCTAAAGGTTTTAAAGTGGCAGGTGAAGAGGACAAGGTGTACAAACTGAAGAAAGCCTTGTATGGCTTGAAACAAGCACCAAGAGCCTGGTATAGCAGGATCGATGGATACCTAGCTAGCCTTGGATTTGAAAGAAGCATCAGTGAACCTACCTTGTATGTGAAGAAGCAAGGTAGTGAAACTCAACTGATAGTGTCTCTATATGTTGATGACATGCTAGTGACAAGAGGAGATCAAGCAATATTGACAAATTTCAAATACAAAATGCAACAAATGTTTGAGATGTCTGATTTGGGAAACATGACTTACTTCCTTGGCATGGAAGTGTCACAAACTCAGCATGGAATCTTCCTAAGTCAGAAGGCTTTTGCCTCAAAGATTCTAAGAAAATTCTCCATGTTGAATTGCAAGGCAACAAGTACTCCAGTTGCCATTGGAGAAAAATTATCGAGCCAAGGTAACTTTGAGCAGGCTAGTGAATCTGTCTATATGAGCATGGTAGGTTGTTTGTTATATTTAATTGCCACTAGACCAGACATCATGTTTGCTGTGAGTCTGCTATCTAGATTCATGCATTGCTGCAATGAAAAGCACTTTCAAGCTACCAAAAGAGTTCTCAGGTACATCAAAGGTACACTGAACTATGGAATGTTGTTTAGCAAAGCTGAAAGTATGAAATTGGTTGGTTATGCTAATAGTGATTGTGCTAGATCGATAGATGACATGAAGAGTACCTCAGAGTATGTTTTTACTCTTGGATCAGCCATTTTTTGCTGGAATTCGAAGAAGCAAAATGTTGTTGCTAAATCAACTGCTGAAGCAGAATATGTAGCAGCTGCTAGTGCTGTCAATCAAGCCATTTGGCTAAGAAAAAACATGGTTGATTTGAATCTACACCAAAGGGAAGCAACAGAGATTAATTGTGACAACCAATCTGCTGTTGCAATTGCAAAGAATCTAGTGTTCCATGGGAGAACGAAACATTTCAAGATCAAATTTCACTTTGTTAGAAAGATGGAGCAAGCTCAAGAAGTGAGGCTGATTCATTGCAGTTCTGAAAAACAACTAGCTGATATCTTAACAAAGCCCCTTAGTGTGTCAAGGTTCGTGCATTTGAGAGATAAAATGTTAGTATGCAGCATGCAAGCCAAGAAGGAGTGTTGAAGTTGCCTGCATACTGCACTTCAACACATAAAGTATGAAGAAGCAGATTAAGCCACTCGAGCCATGCATGCAGTTGCTGAAGCATATTACTGCTATTGTATTTCATTCCGTTTTGTTGCCTTAAATATTGTTTTGTTATTTAGTCAGATTTGAACTAAGTTTATATTGTTTTGATGTAATTAGGCACAGATGAATTGATAAATCAGTAAACCTATGTGTGCAAGCAATGTTTTCATAAGTTCCAATGTTACTTAGTGATAGTAGATAATGTTAGGTGACAATTTGTTTTGATTTGACCAGTTAAATGTTTGGTATATGTATTGGCTTTGTGCCTTTATTCAAGTTAATGAAATCATTTTGAAAATTTCATCCAAAACTCTCTCCTTTCTTGTTTTTCATTTTCTTTGCTCCCAAACTCGATTCTGTTTATTTTCACCAGCAAACATACAACATTGTTACTCAAACTTCTATTAATCTTCATCTATCATTGTCCAAATCCCAACAAGGATGCTGAAAGGGGAACACTTGGAAATTGTAGTGTCCAGCTAAGGCTGCATTTGGATGCTCAGTTGAGTATGGTTCAGTGCGTTTAATCCCCTTTTTCTCTCGATTGTTGTGTAAAATAGTGTTTGGATGACTTGTAATGAGTTTCAATTAATTCTTTATATCGCATTAAACTTCCCAATTTTCATTGATGAAAAATGCTTTAGTAGAAATAAGCCTCTATAGTGGCAGTGTATTTTTCCTATACTAACCCTTACTCTTTTTTTTTATTAGCTCTCTTTAATCCTTTCACTCTGTAAATATAGGCATATGGAGCTTGACTTTTTTTCCTTCAATTAATTAAGTAAATATATAAAATTTAATCCAAGCATAATGTTATTTTTTATAAAAATAATATTTTTCATTGTCATAAAAAATTACTAACTATAAAAAACAATTAAAAATGATTATGTAATTAATTAAAATATTTATAATAAAATACCTGAATATACATTTTAATATTCTATTAAATGAATTTATAAATTCATATATTTTTAGTAATTTCGTAAAAGTAAAATAGTTTAAAAAAATTCTATTATATATCATTTTTAATCTAATGTCATTAATAATAATTTTTTATTCTCACCTCACCGCTATAGTTGCATTTGAATCCAAACACACACCCACCGCTATTTCTAATCTCACCGCTATAGTATCCAATCTCATAACTACAGTAACTAATCTCACTGGTACCGTTAGTTTTAACCTCACCAGAGATAAAGACACCGCCCATCGAAACTAAGCCTAAGTCAAAAAGGGAATAGCAAATGAGGACGCCAATGAAGCAGTTGTAGTTAATGCCAAAGACTTGGCAATCTGACTGAATAATTTCCTCAAATTAGATGTTAAGGTTATATGCATTGCATCTAAATTTATGCGTTTAATTTTTAATTAATATATTTTTAATTATTATTGCTTAACGTTAATAATGTTAATTTTTTTTTAGTTTTTAAACAGTATACAATTTTAGAATTATATAAGAAATTAAACTATAACATTAATTTGAAAAAAAAAAGGTAAAAGAACATGCAGTAGTTATAACAATAGTTCATGATAAACATAAAATATATTTAAACTAAAATAATAAATATAATTAATAATAGTGATTAAAAAATAATTATTAAATTTAATTTTTTTCCAAAACAAACTCACAAAACTTTTTTCTCTTGCATCAAACAAATAACATATAGATAAAAAAAACAAAATTTAAGAGAGTTTGCTTCATATAGTATAAACTTAGAGAAAAACTATAAAAAATAATATTAAAATATCATATTAGCTCATCATCATTGTTCAAATATGACTCTATACTATTTCTTCGAAAAAAATTAATTTATAATTCTTCATTCTTTTTTATAATTCTAACTTATTAATGCAAAAAAAATCTTCATTTTTGTACCGATAAATTTTCTTAAATGCTACTTGAGTGAATATGTCTAATTAGCAAATGCTATTTATAAAGCTAAACTTAAATTTTAATTGGTATATAACTCTAATATTAATTATGTGACAATTAAGATGCTTAGACTTTTATTTAAGTAATAATTCTATTTTACATCAATAAACACAATTTTTTTAGAAAAATAAAATTAAGACAAATTTTTTATGTCAAAATTTTAAACTAATAATTATAAATTAAATTATAATTATAATTATCACAATTTTTTTTCTCTATTTTATGCTTAGAGTTCTATCCAAGTAATAATTTTATGTTAAAATTAGCACAATTTTTAACTAATAATTTTAAATTAAAGTGTAATTATTTTTAAAATGAAAAATAAATTATATTGTCGTGGATTCAATTTTTTTAACTCGTACTTTTGTATTATATATAGTAGGATGATTTGGTTGATGAGGTTGGCTTTAACGAATCTTAAGATGTGGGCAAGGTACTTTTTTAACAGGCTACACTTTGGCTCAACACCCCATCGTGAGACCTTGTAAGATTGACTAGTAGCTTTAAAAGGTCCTATTTCATGGCTTTTCTCTTTCTCTCAACAGAGTAGATATAATTTGAAAGAGCAAGATGAAGAAACAGATATGAGAGAATATCTATTTTAAAATTTGCAAGAGATGACAAGAAATTGAGAAAGAAATTCACGAAATTGAGAACAAAACCCTTATTTAAATAAATTTTTAGATATGAAGGTTGCATATTTAATTTATGTCCATTGCATTAATGTTGATATACGATATCAATAAGAGTAGATGTCACGACCTGATTTTTTATCAGTGTCAAAAAAATTAATTTCGAGATTGAATTTCTTAAATCGGGCAAGTCCAAAAATTTTAATCAAGATATTTATGTGATGAATACGAGTCTAGGGTAGAATTATTAAGTAATTATCTAAATAAATTAGTAATTAAAATATAATTATTAAATGCAAAACGCTAGAACTTGAGGAATTGGTTAGAGGTTAAGCAAGTCTTTATCATGATATTTAACCAAGGATCTTACTGCAGTTAAACCGTAACTAAATATATGTTAGTGGCCTAACATGACCATTGCCACTAGTTTCCACTATTGGTAGCATGAACAAACCATGGCCATTGACTTATTCATTATTATTTAATTAAATCTAAAGGATTATATGCTTTGCAAAGAAATATAGGCTGTTATCTCATTCGATCAAGGCTGTGTTCATCGCCTTCGTGAATTAATTGGATGTGATTGTTAATTAATTTTGATCGTCTAACGAACATGTTGTCTAATTTCTCCTCCGATCATCACTAATTTTTTTCTCTTTCATTAATTCCCCTCCGATCGTCTCAAATATCTCCAATTTCACCACACTCTCCTTCCCTTTGAAAAGATGCGACCTTCGCAAAGCTCACCACTGCATCATATCAATATTTTGGCGTCACATTAAGGGTCATCAAGTTCAACCAAATCCCTTCAATTCTCATGTAGTTCCTGAATGCCTATATATAAAATAAATCATATTCATCAATTTCAACCATGAAAGGTTTAGCTTGCTTTGATTAATATGTTTAGAATTACATATTTATAGTTTGATTTTAGTACTTACAATATCATAAGCTTCCTTGCCTGTGATTAGAAATATTTTGTCCACACCAGAGTAAGAGTGTCGGGAGTCTTGATTATTATTGTTTAGTTTTTAAATTTGTTAGCTTATGATTGCGGGCTTCATATAAAATATATAATTCAGCATTTATTTATATTTCCTTTAATTTTTTAATTCTTATTCATTATCGTAGATTGTAGTGAATTAAATATAATCCCTAAATTTAATTATATATGTACATTCATGTTAATGAAGAGAGAGAGAGGAAGCAATAGGCTTCATTTCTTATTCTCCTCCACCTATCAAGAAAGAAAACAAATTCCTTCTGACTTTAAGTTCTTTCATGCCGTGAGCTGTAGCATTGAATTAGAGGAAACTTCGGAAGTGTTTTGATAAAATTGGTCGCAAAGAATTAAATTGTATTGTGAGCACACTCACTTGATGGTAACTTTGCAAAGTGAGAAGCTTTATATGCTTTGGGTATTAGGATGGAGCAAGGAAGGGTGAGTAATTTAAATTCTTTCCTTTTTCACCTATAGACTAATTTAAATTATGGTTGTATTTACACATGATAAAAGAGTAAGTTTGAGCCTTGGTTTTGATTATTTGTGAGGTTGAGAAATGCTTGAAAATTTTGGTCAAGGGAGGTGGAGAAGGAACTTGAACCGTGAGTCTCTCCTATATCTTTTTACAAGTTTTACTTATCATTTTGGTTTAGAATTTTTTTATTAAATTTATGGATTTTCATTAACCAAAAGTAAGAAGATTAAATTGAAGAAAAAGATAAAACCTTGGATTAACTTATAAGCTTTTCGATCAAGAAATCCAAGGGGAGGAATTAACTTAAAGTTTATGAATTCTTAGCTAAGTTATGGAACTTTGAAATGTATATTAATAAATGGGTATGTGGTTATATGTTTCAAAGCTAACATAGATGAACTTGGTAAAGGCAGGAAAGCATAGTTGCAAAAGTGTTAATAGCTTGGGATAAAGGTTTGCGCTCTTCAAGCTTAAATTTACTTCATATATATTGTGTATAAATATTTTGGGAAACTTAAAAATCACGCAACAAAGAGAAGAAGTAAAGAAATTTGTCTGTTGTTTTCTGGCACGTTTGTTCGTCTGTCATTGTTGACATGGATTTTCAGTTTGCATTAAAATTTTTCGCTGGGTTTCCAAATCAGGATAGTGCAACTATGGAGGATGAGATGGTGAATCTGAATCTTGCCAAATAGTATCGATACTTTTTGGCTTCGAATAATTCTAATTTGTTTAAAAATAATTTTGATGTGTTAAAATGATTTGAACTTGATTGAAATTATTTTGACTTGTTAAAATTATTTTCATTTGATTTTAAAATTGTTTCAAAATTTTATTAGAGTTTAATCTAAAGATTCAAAGTTTTATTTCTTAGACTTCAAAATTAAAAATCAATTTGTCAATTTTAACTTATATTCAAAAACGCTTCAATTTGTTATATCAAAATCTTTTATCAAATAAAGATTGGTTTAACAATATCCCCCTTTTTTATATAACAAAATATTTGATAAATTTGTTTTTGAATAATTGCTCCCCTTAATAATAGACATTTTAAATTTGAGGCCAAAATAAAATTTGTCATTCAAGTTGGCATTCATTTTTACTTTAAGAAAAATTAGTCACAAAAATTTTCATTTAGTTATCATCAAAGAATAATCAAACAATAATAAATTAATTTACCTTTTCCTCTTCCCCTTTTTGTTATATCAAACATCAAATAAAGCTCAAGGAGAAAAGAAGTTAGTTCATCACACGAGATAGATAAAATTGAATGAGCAATGAACTAAAAAAAATTGTATCTCAAAATACAAAGAAACCAATAAACTGCAATAAAAATAAAGACATAGGCATAAACATAGAAATGAAGGTGCAAATGGTATGAAAATAAAATGTAAGTCCTAAAGCTACTCTAATCATCATGAGGAGGCGAGAAAGTAGGCGTCGAAGGAAAACATGCAAAGAGAGACGCCATTTGAGACTAAAAAGTAGGTAGCCTAGAGTTAATGTCTTCCCTATGAGATCGAACCTCTTCTTGAAGACCTCAAACATCGTTGCTCAAAAAATGGATAGCATCGAGTATGGCACTATTAACCTCAGAAGAGGGTTGAGCAGCATGTGAAGAGGAAGCTGGTGGAGGAGTGGGCTCAGGTGTTGGAACATCTTCAAAAGTAGCGTCAATGTCGTCATCTTCATTATTCGCCGGATGATCACTCTTAATCCACGCATTGGTGTTGGCATCGAAATGATATCCTGCATGATGAAGGACCACGTAACTACTTGTTTGGTTTAAGGTAATGGGGGTGTCTCCATGGGTACTAATACCTAATTGCCTAAAAAGGTATGAAAAATATGTTTCATGAGGAAGAGTGACATTTGTATTCAACCCCCTTCCAATAGCTTTAGTAATGTCATTAAACATTAATAGGGCAAGGTCGGGACGCCTATCGAATTTAAAGCAATTGAGCCACTAATAATCGGTGTTTCGAAGCTTGGCATGCCTTTTGATAGGTCTAAGGTTCCAAGTGAGAATTAAATGGAGGACGCGATCATGAAGATTATGTTTGGATGCCAATCCGGACTGAATAAAAAGTGCAGGATAAAATGACCTTTTTCATCGGAGTTACCTCCGGGAGGCAAATGAAGATAATCACCAAACTCTTCGAAAGTAAGACGTATAAGGGTATTCATTAAAAATGAGGTGATGGCTAAAATGGCATCGCCGGACTCATCATGTTCGAGTTTGGCATTTGAAAAGAAAGCACGAACAAGATTAAGGTAAGTCAGTAAAGAAATATTTAAAAATTCTATCCAACCCCAATTTTGTAAAATAGGGAGATAAACAAAATTAATAGCTCTAACATGGCTAAATCCACTTTCCAAGACTCCTAAACCCTTTTTAAAGCAAAATGTGAGTTAAAACGAGATAGAGAGTTTGAGTTTTGAAAACATTCGCTAAAGGAAGACTCTAACTCTCTAGATGTATGAGAGGATGATGTACCGGTTCTAAGTCTTTTTTAGGGGCCATACTAGCTAAAAAGACACTTAGAAGCACTAAAACTCAATAGAAAATTCTTTAAGGAATTTTAACTAACACTTGGTGGGCAAGAGTTTTGGGTAAAAGAAAAGAAGAAAACCTTTAAGAATAGATGACCTTCTGTAAAAAAAAAAAAGAAAACACGATATTTGGAATCCATCAAGAAGCACTATTTCAACCTACATTTTATAAATTTAACAAATTTGAAAGTGTTAGGTTTTTACCTCAAAAGTGTTGAAATAGGCAAAATCTTCAAGCAATGTTAAACAAATCTTGAGGAAATGATGTTTGAAAATGTTAAAAGACCAAGATTTGTAAAAAAAAAATGATGAAATTTTAAAAAAATTTGGAGAAGATTTGAAAGGAATTTGATAGGGGAAAACTTTTTAGGTTTTGAATGTATAAGAAAAACTAGTGCAGGTACCTAAAAACAACCTGTGGTATCGATATTTTTTCATGAGTATCAATATTTTTATAAAAGTATCGATATTTTCAAAATGGTATCGATACCAATTTGCAATTTTGTTTTCCAAATGTAGTGAAAAAATGTAAAATCAAGAGTTTTGAGCTTTTAAGAGTTCTAAGGGTCCTAAAATGACTCTAAAGGCATTCATATATGTTTCATATGCATGAAAGTACAATATACAAGATAATACATATAATTTATAATTCAGTGAGTGCAAAAACAACATAAAAGCAATTTAAGCTAGATAAATAAGGTTAAATAGTTCATCTTCTCATATAAAACTCCCCATAGCTTTTTGCAAAAAAAAAAAAAAAAATCAGATAAAGTACATGAAAAAAAGTTAACACAAAGTTAAGGCAAGGTGGTCAAGCCTAGTTCTCTCCTAAGTGTCCAAAACCTTTCCTTATATAAAGGTTTTGTAAAAATATCAGCTAATTGATTTAAAGTGTCTACATATTCTAGAAAAATTTCACCTTTTTTAACATGATCTCTAATGAAATTATGTCTAATTTCAATGTGTGTTAGATCTAAAATGTTGGATGGGATTTTTAGTGAGACAAACAACGCTAGTATAGTCACACTTGATAGGAACGATATCTACATCAATTCTATAGTCCTTAAGTTGTTGTTTCATCCATAAAACTTGAGCGCAACAACTATCGGTAGAAATATATTATGCTTCGGTGGTGGATAATGCAACACTATTTTGTTTCTTTGAAAACCATAAAATTAGCATGTTGCCTAGAAATTGACAAGTACAGGAGATGCTTTTCCTATCTAATTTGCAACCTCCAAAATCCGCATCTGAGAAAGCATGCACACTAAAGGATGAGTCTCTAGAATATCAAAGACCTAAATTTGAAGTGTCTCTAAGGTATCTAGAGATTCTCTTAAGGGCTTGTAAATGTGATTCCTTAGGATAAGATTGATATCTAGCACACAAGCATACACTAAACATAATGTCGAGTCTACTTGCGATAAGATAAAGCAAAGAACCAATCATTGACCGATATAATTTTAAGTCAACACATTTACCTTTCTCATCTTTATCAAGCTTTGTAGAAGGGCTCATAGGAGTAGCTTGTAGTTTGAAAGTGTCCATCCCAAACTTCTTGAGCATTTGCTTTGTGATTAGCTTGATTTATGAAAATGTCATCCTTTCTTTGCTTGATTTGGAGTCCTAAAAAGAAATTTATTTATCCCATCATGTTCATCTCAAACTCACCTTGCATTAGCTTAGAAAATTCTTGACAAAGAAGACCATTAGTAGAACCAAAAATAATATCATCAACATAAATTTGAACTTCCAGTAAATCTTTTTATTTTCTTTTAATAAAAAGTGTTGTGCCAACCTTCGTTTTTAATAAGAAATTTTGATAATCTTTCATACCAAGCTCTAAGATCTTATTTCAAACCATATAAAGCTTTTGAAAGTTTGAAGACATGGTTTGGAAATTTTGGATATTCAAAATCGGGTGGTTGTTCAACATACACTTCTTCATTTATAAAACCATTTAGAAAAAGCATTTTTTACATCCATTTGATATAATTTGAAATCATTAAAGCATGCTAAAGCTAAAAGCATTCTAATGGCTTCCATTCTAGCTACAGGAGCATAAGTTTCATCATAATCTATTCATTCCTCTTGAGTGTAACCTTGAGCAACAAGTCTAGTCTTGTTCCTCACTATATTACCACTCTCATCTAGCTTGTTCCTAAAAACCAATTTAGTACCTATAGTAGATTTATCACTAGGTCTATTAACTAGGGTCTATACTTTACTTCTCTCAAATTGATTTAACTCTTCTTGCATGGCCAATATCCAATATTCATCATTTAATGTTTCTTTGATATTTTTAGGCTCAATGTATGAGATAAATGCAACACACTTCCAAGTATTTCTAAGAAAAAATCTAGTAATTACCCCTCAGAATGGATCTCCCACAATCATACCATCCTTCACATAGTTGAACTCTCTTGGATGAGTGACTTCCCTATCCTCAATTGAAAGTTCTTCTAGAGCATCTTGTGTTTGTTCTTGAATTTTGTCATTTGATGATTGATCCCCTTTATCGTTGTTAAAAAATTCTTCATTATCATCATCAAAACAAGAATCCTTTTTAAAAGGAATATTAGAGTCATAAAAAAAATATGTATAGATGATCGTGTCCAAAAGTCTTAATTTTTTTTATATAATGAATGATCGGGCCTAGAGACTAACTATGACAACGAATAAGGCAAGCACACCTATCATTTGGTAGTATAGCTATGGCAAGACCGGAAATATCGTATCCTCAAGGACCAAGAGTATTAGTAATTACTATCGTATCCTCAAGGACCAAGAGTATTAGTAATTACTATCTTTCTATTGTTTAGCCTAAGAATTAAGAGAATTGTTGTTTAATCTAAAACTAACTAATTACTAAGCTAAAGATGCTAAGACAAAAAGAATGAATTGGGGAAATACTTTTGGGAAAGCCAATTGATTAAGATAATACCCGAGGAAGAATCTACCTAAACTTCACTTGTTATCTAACTCTGAACCAGACAATTTATTCACTTGACTTGATTCGTAGGATTCTCTAATTTATATTAATACCTCTCTCGAGGCTACTAACGTCTAACCCTAGGTTGATTAATTGAAATCTCTTTCTAATTAAAACCCCTAGAGTTGCATTAACTCGATCTATGGACTCCCATATTAGGTTTGACCCTAATCCGGCAGATTTTCGTCGTCCTATCTCTAGGAGTGCGATCAACTCCGCTTAACTATGCTAGATCTACTCTTAAACAGGGAATTTTCCTCCACTGCCTAAGCACATCAATACTTGAATCAATATCTTGAAATATCAAAGCAAGAATTAAGAACACATAATTAAGAAAAAATCAAGTATTTATCATATAGTTCAGAAAACAATAACAAGATCTGTCTTAGGTTTCATCACCCTTAGGTATTTGAGGGGTTTAGTTCATGTTTTTGAAAGAATACATCTCAGAAGAAAGTATAAAATAAAACATAAGAAAAACCCTAAAACCCCCTGAAGGAAATTGAAGGGAAGATCTTCCGTCTTGAGTATGATTCTGGCTTCTTGAGATAGATCAACTGACTGTCTTCGAGTAAATCCCACAATTCGGGCCTCTCTAGCTTCGCCCTTTGGCCTCCCCCTTTTAGGTCACACTTAGGGTGTTTATATAGGCTTTCAGAATATCTTTCTTTGCCCTTAAATAATCTAATCCGAATGAAATTAAAACGAGTCACGGCAGGGACACGCCCGTGGCACACGCCCATGTAAATCGAGTCCAGGGCAGTGTTCGAGTCTGCTCAAGTGGCACGGCTGTGTGGCTAACTCCAGGCCGTGTGGATTTCTCACTTTGGCCCATTTTATCCTTTTTTTCCCATTTCTCGTTCTTTTCATCGCCCGATGCTCTCCTAAGTATAAAAAATGAAATTAAAGGATTAGGAGCATCAAATTCCACAATTCAAGGGATAAATCATCAAAAAGTATGCCAAATGTGGGATTAAAATATGAAAATATTACGATTTATCAAATACCCCCACACTTAAGCATTTGCTTGTCCTTAAGAAAAATCCTCAACTCACAATTAAAATTCATTCTTCTCAACTTATAACTCCTATCAATAATGTTTTGAATTAATCCATAGGTAATCATACATTGAGAATTCAACTAAAAGAACATCAAAGTTTCAAACAATCCAAGTTTAGCATTTTATTCATGAAAACATAGGTATTCCCCCTTATCTAAGTAATTACCTTTGATTCAAAATATCACAGAGTTAACATCCTCACTAAGGATTCCCTCAAATCACTCGAAGTGTTTTAGGGACAAGAAATTAAGCACTCAATAGTCAATCATGAAAAGTTATTACCATAGGCTTGCATGAAAATCAAATCTCCACAACTATAAATTAAAATGATACATCGATCAAAAGGTCTTTAGAAAGGGTTGTAATGTGGCTTGGTTAGGGGGTGTGGTCACAGGCTGAAAGAGGAGGTTAGAATCGAGATCGAATTGACCAATTACCGAACTAGAAAAATGGACTAATAATGAATAATTACATTAATAATACGAGCTTCTTCTAAAGATGTGAGATTTACTGTTTAAGCTCATAAAAACATATAACTAATAATGGATATACTTTTAACTTTTTTTAGAACAAATCAAATACAATAATAAGAATTTAATAACTGAAATGGAAAACATAGTTAGGCAACTTCTCAAATCAAATCTCGATAAAAAGATTAATGAGAAAAATTCTTAATGAATCAAAAAGAGTAAGTCTTGGGTTAATATTAAGGGTAAATCAATGAACGGGTTGTTAGGATCAAGGGGGCTCACTAAGGGTTAAATATAAAGGTAGGTCTTTTGGGAAGTAAGTGGGTTAAATCCTAGGTGTCTTTATCATCTCAGTATATCAAATCAAACATGTGGTTTTAACATGTATAATCGAAGCAAGTTCTAGAATAACATATCAATATTAACTCACTCAAAGCAACAATAAAAGTGAGCACGAAAGAATGTATGCTCTAAAGGCTCAAGATCTCACAGAAATTATTGGCTTTTGATGTCAACCCTGTGAACTTCAAACTTCAAGATAATACCTAAACTTGAGAAAACAACCTAGCAATTTTTTTTTTAATTTTCAAAAATCAACTTGTCATGCTTGATTCTTTAAAGCCTTCAAGTTTAAACAATCAATGCACAACCGCCTATGTTTTAATTCAAGACATATCAATAGAAATCATAAATCAATCAGAATTTGTTTTAATAGTGATATGGTAAAGAAAAGACAAAATTCAGGGATTTTCAAATAATACTATAGTTGACCCCCCCACACTTAAGACGTATATTGTCCTCAATGTACAAAGATAGATAATGATTAGTAAGAAAGTCATAAGAGAAGGATGATCAATGATGAACATGATGACTAGGCATAGGTGAAGGTGGTGGAGAATACACTGGTGGTGTGTTCGTTCCTTGAGTGGCACCTTGAACCTTTTTAAACTGCGAAGTCATCAGTAAGGTTTTTAGGGAGTTCTTATTTAATGGACGTTTGTTATAGTTACTCGAGAGTTAAACAGCCAGAGATAAAAGAAATCAAATAATACTTAAAAATTTAAAGAGTTTAATAATAAAGGAAAATGAACTAAAATAAAAACAAAAATAAAAAATAAGAATAAGAATAAAAATAAAAATAAAAATAAAAATAAAAATAAAAATAAAGAAAAGAAAAAGAATCAAAGGTCCTCATCATCGAAGTGATCTTGAGGTGGTGGTGGCGGTGATATTTGAAAAAGCTGATAATGTCGACCACGGCCGCCTCGCACGGCCGTGTGGATTTATCTCAGCCTGTGTTCTTTAGGCAGTTTCGACCACAGCCGTGGCATTTAGTCAGAGCCCATGTCTGGGGGAAAATTTACGTCCTGTTTCTGCACGATCTCCGCCACGCCCATGTACCTATTCTTGGTGTCCAGACGACCACGGCCACGCCCGTGTGCAAGGCCGTGTGGTATGAAAATCTACGTTTTAAAACATGAACGAACGTGAAAACAAACTAATTAGTGGGGTTAGTGCTCGGGTTGCCTCCCGAGAAGCGCTTGTTTAAAGTCTTAAGCTAGACTTACCTCTCATTCGCATAATCATGGTGGTTTGAGAAGTTGAAAATCCTTTCTCATGCTATCAATTCTATTATCAGTATATAGTTCGAGTTGAGTGGTGTTTACCTTAAAAGTGTTGAATTTAGGATTAGTTACCTCGATTATTCCGTATGGGCAGACATTGAGTACCTTAAAAGGGATTTCTTCATTTGTGTTAAGGTCTGAAGTGGTGATTGGAGGGTCTGTCTTGTCCAACAATACTGATCCTCGATTTGAAACTGGTTTGCCTCATCCTTAAGTTTGACATGGTTTTGCTTTGGTTCTACTTCGTATGTTCTTGGTTTTTCCGTAACACATGGCTTCCACTCGTCTAGTTCATCGATCTGAAGTCTTTGTTCCTCATGAGTTATTTCTTTATTGGCACGATGTCTAGGATGTGGCTCAGCTGTGTAATTTCGCGGTGTTTCCTGTAAAGAAGGTTGAACCGAATGGTAATTAATAAAATTTACGTTCTCACCTTTATTACTTGATGTTCTAGCTGTGTCAAGAGCTGAATAAAGATCGTTTCTTCACCTGCACAAAGTATAAGTTCTCTTGTATCAACATCAATTTTAGTTCTAATAGTTGCTAAAAGGGGTCTTCCAAAAATTAAAGGAATATTATTATCCTCATCCATGTGTAAAATGACAAAGTTTACTGGGAATATGAATTTGTCAATCTTGACTAGTACATCTTCGATTACACCCCTAGGAATTCTAATAGTTTTATCAGCTAATTGAATGCTCATCCTAGTTTGTTTGGGTTTCCCTAGACCTAGCTGTTTAAACATTTTATAGGGCATAACATTGATGCTTGCCCATAAATCAGCTAAAGCATTATCAAAAGATAAACTACCAATTAAGCATAGAATTGTAAAACTCCCTGGATCTTTTAATTTTCGTGGTAGTTTATTTTGTAGAATTGCTGAGCATACTGCGTTTAGCTCCACATGCGACTCCTCGTCTAACTTCCATTTGTTCGTCAAAAGCTCTTTTAAAAATTTCCTTGAATCTGGCATCTGCGAAAGAGCTTCAAGAAACGGTAAGTTAATATGTAATTTCTTTAAAAGTTTAAGAAATTTACCAAATTGTTCATCTGTGTTGTCTTTCTTCATCGCATTGGGGTATGGCACACGAGGTTGGTACTCTTTAATTACCGGTTTTGGCTTATCATGACTTACTTCAACCTTACCTTCCTCTACCACATTCTTTTGCCTCACTTTAGGTTCATCTAACCCTTTACTATCGTGAGCAGTTATTGCTTGAAGTTGCTCCTTTGGTTAGTTTCAGTGTTGCTTGGCAAGATGCCTTGTGGTCGTTCTGATATAATCTTGGGAAGTTGTCCTAACTGGTTCTTGATCCCTTGAATTGATGCTTCTTGATTTTTAAGTGTTGTTTTGGTGTTTTGGAAATGGATTTCTGACACCACGATGAATTTTGTTAGCATCTCCTCAAGATTCGGCTTCTTCTCTTGTGGGTAGGGTTGCTGTTGAAAGAAAAATTGGGAGGGGTTGCTGTCTTTGATTTCCTTGGCCACCCCATGAGATATTTGGTTGGTTCCTCCAACCTGGATTGTAAGTGTTACTAAAAGGGTTATTTTGAGGTCTAGAATTGTTACCCATATAGTTCATCTGTTCGCTTTCTACATATTCTGTATTGTTCATTCCTCCTCCATTCATATCGCACTGCATTACTGGATGTACCTGTGAAGAACTACACAAACCATCAATCTTTTTATTTAACATCTCTACCTGATTTGATAGCATGGTTACTGCGTCAAGATTAAAAACACTGGCGGCTTTTGTTGGCTTTGTCCTCGTGACTTGCCACTGATAGTTATTCAGTGAAATCTCTTCAATGAATTTGTAGGCAGCCTCAGGTGTTTTGTTATTCAGGGTTCCACCGGTGGCTGAATCAATCAATTGCCTAGTTGAAGGGTTCACACCATTGTAAAAAGTTTAGACCTGTAGCCACAAGGGTAACCCATGGTGTGGGCACCTTCTCAATACATCCTTGTATCTCTCCCATGCATCGTAAAGTGTCTCTAAATCCATCTGCACAAAAGAAGAGATATCATTCCTCAACTTGGCCGTTTTAGCCGGCAGGAAATATTTTAACAAAAAAATTTCGGCCATTTGTTCCCATGTAGTGATTGATCCTCGTGGTAACGAGTTCAACCACTGTTTAGCTTTGTTCCTCAATGAAAAAGGAAACAACCGAAGACGAATGGCATAATCAAAAACGTCATTTATTTTGAAAGTATTGCAAAATTCTAGGAAATTTGTCAAGTGATTATTTGGATCTTCATCCTGCAAACCATCAAACTGAACAAATTGTTGTATCATCTGAATTGTGTTAGGTTTTAGTTCAAAATTATTTGCAGCAATAGCAGGTCTAACAATACTTGACTCAGTTCCTATTAAATTAGGTTTAGCATAATCATACATAGTACGAGGAGCAAGATTTTGGTTCACCGGGTTTGCGGCAACCATAGGAGGTAGCAGATTGTTATCAGCCATCTCTTCGGTAGTATTAGTATCGTCCTCTTACTCTTCTTCTATGTACTGTAAGCTTCGCCTTATTTCTCTTCTGTTTCTGCGAACGGTACTTTCTATATCGCTATAAAAAATAACGGGTTCCTTTTAGTCATAAACTAGAAAAACCTATCAGAAGCAAAGAAAAGAAAAGAAAAATTAGAAAAGTAAAAATAAAAAATAAATTGCAAATAAATAAAATAAAAATAATGGCTACAGTAATAAAAATCAAGTGTTCCTAATATCTTAGTCCCCGGCAACGACGCCAAAAACTTGATCGTGTCCGAAAGTCTTAAATTTTTTTATATAACGAATGATCGAGCCTAGAGACTAACTATAACAATGAATACGGCAAGTGCACCTATCGTTTGGTAGTATAGCTATGGCAAGACCGGAAATATCGTATCCTCAAGGACCAAGAGTACTAGTAATTACTATCTTTCTATTATTTAGCCTAAGAATTAAGAAAATTGTTGTTTAATCTAAAACTAACTAATTACTAAGCTAAAGATGCTAAAACCAAGAGAATGAATTAGGGAATTACTTTTGGGAAAACCAATTGATTAAGACAATACCCGAGGAAGAATCCACCTAGACTTCACTTGTTATCTAACTCTAAATCAAACGATTTATTCACTTGACTTGATCCGTAGGATTCCCTAATTTATATTAATACCTCTCTCGAGGTAACTAACATCTAACCCTAGGTTGATTAATTGAAATCTCTTTCTAATTAAAAACCCTTGAGTTGCATTAACTCGATCTATGGACCCCCATATTAGGTTTGACCCTAATCCGGCAGATTTTCGTCGTCCTATCTCTAGGAGTGCGATCAATACTTGAATCAATACTTGAATCAATATCCTGAAATATCAAAGCAAGAACTAAGAACACATAATTAAGAAAAAATCAAGTATTTATCATATAGTTCAGAAAACAATAACAAGATCCGTCTTAGGTTTCATCCCCCTCAGGTATTTGAGGGGTTTAGTTCATGTTTTTGAAAGAACACATCTCAAAAGAAAGTATAAAACAAAATATAAGAAAAACCCTAAAACCCCCTGAAGGAAATTGAAGGGAAGATCTTCCGTCTTTAGTATGATTTCGGCTTCTTGAGATGGATCAACTGACTGTCTTCGAGTAAATCCCACAATTCGGGCCTCTCTGGCTTCGCCCTTTGGCCTCCCCCTTTTAGTTCACACTTAGGGTGTTTATATAGGCTTTCAAAATGTCTTTCTTTGCCCTTAAGTAACCTAATCCGAATGAAATTAAAATGAGTCACGGCAGGGACACGCCTGTGTAAATCGAGCCAAGGGCGGTTTTCGAGTCTCCTAATGTGGCACGGCCGTGTGGCTAACTCTAGGCTGTGTGGATTTCTCACTTTGGCCCATTTTCTCCGTTTTTGGCCCCGTTTCTCGTTCTTTTTATCCTCCGAAGCTCTCCTAAGTATAAAACATGAAATGGATTAGGAGCATCAAATTCCACAATTCAAGGGATAAATCATCCAAAAGTATGCCAAATGTGGGATTAAAATATGAAAATATCACGGTTTATCAATAGACTCTTCTACTACTAAAGTTCTTTTGTTAAAAACTCGGTACGCTTTAGAATTTAAAGAATAACTTTTTCATTCATCACTTTTTGCATCAAATTTACCAAGATTATCTTTGTCAATGTTTAAAACAAAACATTTGCATCCAAAGGGATGAAAATAGCTAATGTTAGGCTTTTTATTTTCGAAAAGTTCGTATGGAGTTTTCTTTAAAATAGGCTTAATCATCACTCTATTAACAATATAACAAGCGGTATTCCTGGCTTCCACCCAAAAATATTTTGGTAAATTATTTTCACAAAGTATGGTTCTAGCCATTTCCTCTAAAGTTTTATTTTTCCTCTCAACAACTTCATTTTGTTGAGGGGTTCTAGGTGCAGAAATATTATGGCTAATTCCATTTGAGTTGCAAAAATTTTTAAAACCAAGAATTTGAAATTCAGTTCCATGGTCACTTCTAACACTAGTGATAGAGTTACCTTTTTCATCTTGATTTATTTTTGAAAATGTGATGAATTTTTCTAAAGCTTCATCTTTAGTATGTAAGAAAAGAACCAAAGTAAATCTAGAATAGTCATCAACAAGCACAAAAACATATTATTTTCCACCCTTAACACGTGCATCACAAATTTTATCCTCATCAAAATCAATTCTAGGTAATCCTCTTACTAAGTCATTTTTAACTAATTTATGCAATATGTTCATGCTAGCATGTCCTAGTTTTCTATGCCATGGCAAAGAGTTATTCTCATTTTTAGCAACAATACATAAGTTAAAGTTATGCATATCATCTAAATTCACCATATATATATTTTAGATGCACCATATATATATATATATATATATATATATATATATATATTCTATCATATTTCCTACAAGCGCAATCTTATTAGAAGCAATGTCAATAACTTTACAACCTTTAGATTCGAATATGATATTGAAACCTTTATCACATAGTTGACTAATACTTAAAAGATTATGCTTAAGTCTGTTGACATATAAGACCTTTTTAATAATAATTGAAGAGCTTTTACCAATAAAGCCTATTCCTTCAATTTGTTTTGTAGAGTTGTCACCAACTGTAACTTCTCTCCCACTTTTTGGCATTAACTTGATAAAGTGACTTTTGTCACTAGTCATGTGTCTTAAGCATCCACTATCGAGGTACCATAAGTTTTTCCTTGAACAATCCACCCCAAAGCAATGCTCCTTTTCCTACAAACATAGGATTAAATTTTGATTTTTGGTACCCAAATTCTTTTAAGTTCATAAGCATTAGTTCTTATAATTTTAGTCCCTTTAGGTATCCATTTTGAAATCAAGTTTTTATCTTGTGAAGTTGTGAGTCCTTTAGGGACCTATATAATTTTAATGATTTTTCTCTTCTAAAAGTTTTAGGGACTTCTATGTTTATAGAAATTAAAGTTATTTTTAACAAAGTTTTGTTTTGAATTTTCTCTTTTTTTCTATAACTTTGTTAGAGTGAGCTTTTTCACTTTTAAGCAACTCAAGTTGCTTTTCATGATCATCATGAACTTTAAAAAGTAAATTATGCAAGTCTAAATTCTTCTTCTCAAGCTCTTTAATTATTTCTTGCATCTTGTTTACTTTCTCCACAAGTTCAAAATTGGTTTTGGAAAGCAAGTCATTTTCATTTTTCAAATTTGAAATATTTTTCTTATGTTTTGAATTCATGACTTCAAATTTCAAACCCAATTCATCATAGGCATCTTGCAACTCATCAAAAGAATAAGAATTTGAAATAGATAAGTTAGAAGTTACCTTAGAATCATCGATGACCATGAGACACAAGTTGGATACTTCTTGAGTTTCTTCATCGGATGAGTCCTCATCACTCCAAGTAGCAACATTGGCCTTGTGTTTTTGTTCTACACCCATTCTTCCTCCATTGAGGATAATCAAACTTGATGTGTCCCAATTTCTTGCACTCATAATAAATGATGGGATCTTTCCCCTTGTTGATTCAATTTTGAGTCTTTCTTTCTTTTGGAATTGTCTTCCTTTGTTGGACCTCATGAACTTCTTGAATCTTCTTGCAAACATTGTCATCTCTTCATCATCATCATAATTACTAGAGTCTTCATCCTTCTCACAAGTTATTGATTTGAAGGAAATTCCCACTATCTTTGGAGCTTCTTTGATTTCTTGTGCATTGTGGTTGATCTTCATTTCATAACCGATGAGTTCATTAAGAGAGAGTGAGTTGAGATCCTTTGATTCTTCTATTTTCGTCACTTTAGCTTCCCAAGACGTTGGGAGACTATTCAACATTTTCTTCACCATCTCCTTGTTGGAATAGGTCTTCCCAGGGGCTTTGAGACCATTGATGATGTGGGTGAAGTGATCGGACATCTCATTGATTCCTTCTTCTAATTTTGCCTTAAACAACTCATAGTCAAAGGTGAGAAGACTTATCTTAGACTCCTTAACTCTACTTGTCCCTTCATGGGTGACTTCGAGCTTATCTCATATTCTTTTTGCATTGTCACACAAGGAGACTCTATTGTGCTCACTTGAATAGAGAGCACAAAATAGAGTGAGCATAGCTTTTGTATTTAATTGCACCTTCTTAATATCATTATCATACCATTCACTCTTTTCCTTTGAGATAATAACACCTTCGACCGTCTTTATTGGAATGGATGGCCCATTAGTAATTATCCTCCAAACTTCATAGTCGTTAGCTTGTATGAATAGCTTCATTCTTATTCTCCAATATGAGTAGTTGGTGCCATTGAATAAAGGAGGCCTCATGGTGGAATGCCCTTTGCCCAATATTGTGGAATTTTGCTCCAATTCCATGAAGCAAATTTCTTGACTTGTGACTTCCATCTTGGATATCTTGAGGATCTTCTCTCTTAGTGGTAAAACCGTCTCTAGAGTTCTAGCATAGATACCAATTGTTAGCTAGATGGAACATACCGAAAATGCCAAGAGGGGGTGAATTGGCCTTTAAAAATTATGGTGAAAGCAAAGACAAAAAAATGAAACAATGAACACAAAGAATTTAGAGTGGTTCGACCCCAATTGCCTACTCCACTATCTTAGCTTTTCACCATTAAGGATTTTACCGAATTCACTAATTTGTTCAACCATCGAGTATAAGGTTTAACCTTACAACTCCTTAAGATTTCTACCCCAAATCTTAAGTTACAAACCCTCTTAAAGAGATACAAATAACCAAACAAAGAAATAATCCTTACAAGATTAAGTCATTTGCAAAATAAAGCTCAAATATAATAAAATACACTTGAGAAAGAGAATAGAGATAAAGCTCACAAGTGTATGTAAGAAGAATGTGAAAGTATTAAGCTCTAAGGTTGTTTGATTATGATTTTTGCTTAAAAGTGTTTTTCTTGTTGTTGTAGGTCTTTGAAAGATGGTATTTATACTCCCTAATAGATTTCCCGCCGTTGATGTTATTGGTGTAGTGAATATGACCGTTGGGGATGTAAAACTAGAGCATTTATTTCACTTGCAATTGCGAGTATCGATACCAAATAAAAGAGTATCTATAATTTTTGTAATAAATACTGATTCAGTGATCGTTGGGATTTATTAATCGATACCAAAAAATGTTTTATCGATACTTTTTGAAATAAATATCGATACCGTATCGATACCGGATCGATACTTTGTAGGTTTTATAAGAAATAGAATGTTATTTTGGTATCATTTTTAAGAAAGGTATCGGTTATTCTAAAAAGTATAGATACCAAAAAAATGGTATCAATAATTTTTAGGGTTTCTGAAAACAAAATGTATGTTTGGTCTCGATTTTTCAAAGGGTATCGATAATTCCAAAAATATTGATACTTGGCCAAATGGTATTGATACTTTTTGGCTTGGAGCAATTCTAACTTGTTTGATGTGTTAAAATGATTTTAACTTGATTGAAATCATTTTGACTTGGTTAAAATAATTTTCACTTGATTTTAAAATTGTTTCAAAATTTTCTAAAAGTTTAACGTAAATATTCAAAGTTTATTTCTTAGACTTCAAATTTAAAAATCATTTTGTCAATTTTAACTTATCTTAAAAAACACTTCAATTTATTATATCAAAATATTTTATCAAATAAAGCTTGGTTTAACAGGAAGCACATCCACTGCTTCGCTTGCAGGAGAAATCAGAGTGCCAAATGGCAATGAAGAGACATCGGTTGGCTCTGCTAAGCAAGGCAGCCAACCACAATGGATACCTTTAGTTGGAAGGTCCGTGGGTTAGGGAAGCCACAGGCAGTTGATCATCTCATGAATAAACTGAGAGTAGTTCGTCCGCAACTTTTGTTTCTGATGGAAACAAAAATTAGTGCAAGAAGGATAGAAGGTGTTAGGAGGATAAATGGTTTTCATAATGGTATCGATGCGGGAGCTGGGGGCTCTAAAGGTGGTTTATCATTAGGATGGAGGCAATAGAATATGGTCAGTTTAAGGAGTTACTCGTAACACCATATAGATGTGGTGATTCATGAAGAACAAGATGGGTTGATGTGGCGTTTTACAGGTTTTTATGGGCATCTAGATGAAAGATTCAAGAGTAACACTTGAGAGCTATTATGGCAAATGGGTTAAAATCAAACTCTCTTGTGGTTAGTTGTCGGGATTCCAATGAGATTGCTTTCTCGTTTGAAAGGAAAGGTGGTCATATCCATGTAGAGAAAAATTTGGAAGCTTTTCGCACTGTCTTACTTAATTGTAACCTCAGTTATTTGGGCTTTATGAGAAGATGGTTCACATAGGAGAGAGGCAGATTAGCATCCAACAATATTTGGGAAAGACTTGATAGGATGTTGTAAATTCGACATGGTGGAGTAAGTTTCCATAATTTTCTGTTGCCCATTTGAAAAATTCCTTTTTTGATCATTGCCCCTATTTTGGTGGATATGAAAGGACGAAGTCATTTAAGGCATGGGAAAGGAAAAATCAATTTTAGATTCAATACAGACTGGTCTCTTGAGGGGTTGTGTGAGAATGAAGTATGAGATTATTGGGCATCAGTAACAGAAAATTTTCCAGTAAAACTTGAGGAATTGGGCTTTGGATTTGTACGATAAAGAGAGAGCGGGAGGCTCGAAATAGAAAACTCGAGGACAAAATGAAAGAGTTATATGTGTAAGTTTCGGATGATAATGTTTTTGCTAAATTGACGGGAATCCAACTTGGATTGAATCTAGAGGCAGACAAGCTGGAATTTTTTTGGGAACAAAGATCACACATCAATTGACTTACTAACGGTGATCAAAATACTACTTGTTTCCATAAGGTGGCTACAGGGAGAAAACAATGTAATAGTATTAGAGGCTTTAAGGATGATGAATGGCATTGGGTTTTTGAAGAGGACGAGATCAAGAGAATGGAAACATGCTATTTCTGTGATTTATTTACAGCTTCAAAAGCTAAAGATGCTTCGAGAATATATTGGAATGTTCAAAAGAAGATTTTAGATGAGATGAATGAAAATTTGATGCAACCATTTAGAGAGAAAAAAATATGGGTGGTTGTCATAGATATGGCCCCTCTTAGAGCTCCAATAATTGGTGGTTTTTCGGCTTTGTTTTACTAGAATTTCGCATATTTTAGGAAAGAATGTCACGCCATATTACCTTACTATGCTTAGAGGTGAGATAGCAATGGAAGATATTAACAAGACACGCATCATTTTGATTCCAAAGGACCGATGATTCTTACACAATTTAGACCTATTAGTTTATGTAATGTTTTATATAAAATTATTTCCAAGGTGTTAGTGAACAGAATGAGTGATTTTCTAAATTGTTGTGTCACTGAGGCTCAAGAGGCTTTCTGCAACACCCATTACCCATGTCCAATGTCGGGACCAGATACGAGGCATTACCATCTTAACCTTGCTTGAACATGTAATAACGGGTTATAAAATTTCATTTAAACCCATCTCTTGCTCATTCTCAGCCTACGAGGCCCTAAACATTCCTTCGAGAGGTTTCGAAATTTAATCGGGAACTTTTACAAACTTGGAGAACTTTTCATCAACATAGGGGCCACACGCCCATGTTGGTCTAGGGACACGCCCGTGTGTCCCAACGACATGCTCGTGTTCTCCAGCCATGGTCGACACTGACTTATTTCACACGGCCGGACACACGCCCGTGTCCCTCACACGGCCTCGACACGCTCGTGTGCCAAAACCTTGGTATTCTATTTATGACGTCATCACTTCCCTATGGCCACACAGCTAAGGCACACGCCCGTGTCCTTAGACCGCGTGTCAAATTAAATTCCATATTTAATGTGTAGACTTCACACGGCCTGGGCACACGCTCATGTCCTAGGCTGTGCCTCCCACACGGTTGAGACACATAGCTGTGTCTCTGCCCGTGTGTTTACTACTAAGCATACTGACTTGTAATGCTAACATGCAAGGGGACACACAGTCGATCAACACGCCCCTAGGGCTACCGTGTGTCACACACGGCCTAGACACACTCCCGTGTGTCTACCCGTGTGGACAATTAGATGGCTATCTACCAAGCCATTTACCACCCTATCAAGAAATCATACTCATACCAAAACATTCCAATACATAAGATGACCAAATGGTATCTCTAAGAACTTAAAAGAATCAAAACATACACAAAAGCATATACTTTATGAAATTTATCTTCATTAGGCATAAGAATTTGCCAAGTATTGGCCTAACTTACAAGACCATTTACAAAATGGATTAGAACAACATTTATAACCAACACATTTGGCTTACCAACAAGACATAACAAAATACTCAAGTCATATACATGTCATACTCAAAATAAAACTAATTTGGCTATACCAAAAAGTGGTCGATAGTGTGATCTCCAACTCTGACGTCCGCAACATCTCGAATTAACTTTGTATTACTACAAGGAAAAGGGGCAATGGAATGGGGTAAGCATAAGCTTAATAAGTTTGCATGGAAATGAATAACAACAATAAGCTCATGATAAATCCATCCATGGCAATAATTAAACATACACAAAGAATTAGGCTTCTTGCCAACTTACTTATACTTGCCCTTATTTAGCACATACTAGGCCACATATCGTAAGTGTTCCGGCGTGAATTACTCACGAGTACCTGTATTCACTCATTCACATGACTTTAGTACTAATCTCATTTCTACTTCCAAACTCATCTACTTATCCCATTAATCACTAGGGATACTCATAGGTGCATAATATCATCATTAATATAAGTACGAAGCCAACGCCACATCCCAGAGGTGGTCTTACATGGAGTCACCTCTGAATGCCGATGCCATATCCCGGATAAGGTCTTATACGAAATTTCACATCAAGTATCGATGCCATGTCCCGGATATGGTCTTATACGATTTTCATATTCATTACCGAAGCCATATCCCGGATATGGTCTTATACAGGATCTCAACTCAGTGCCGAGGCCATGTCACAAACATGGTCTTATACGGGACCTTATCCATTTCATATCTCGATGATAACATTTTCATATTCATTATAGTCCACTAGGACTTCAAAATCTTATTCAACATCAATTGCTCAATTTAGTAGAGTATCATGCATCAATATAATACCAAGCATTCTCAAACATGCTAACATAAATGTTGAATCTATCACATAGAAACTTACCTCGTTTTCAAAATGAGCTAGATCGCCGGTCTAGTCCGAGACTTTGTTCTTTCCCCGATCGAGGTAAATTCTTGGTTCTTCTTGCTCTATAATAGAAAATTAGCTCATTTCAATCAACATATTAATAAAAGCATTTTAATAATCATGCTTTGGAAAAATTACTATCTTGCCCCTAGACTTTGGCAAAATGACTATTTTACCCCTAGGCTCGGAAATCAATTCTAATAATATTTCTACCTTCAACAAGCCTAGGTGAACATTTAATTCTCTTATGGCTATCATCAAAAATCAACATTTCACACATTGACTACAAACTTTATAACATTTTCAACAAGGCCCTTTTGAAGTGTTTTCATGACAATACCTTTCACAAAAGTTGTTCATCTAACAACTAGGACTCAATTTCTTCCATAAGAATGCAGCAAATAAAAATGAAAGCTATAATGGCAAAACTCTAGACTTTTCACCATATTGCAAATTAGTCCCCTCATTTGAAAGCTTAAGCTCTAGGGGTTCTAAAAGTACAACTATCTTCAAGAAAAATCATCAAAACCACTTACTAGAATGGAGGAGAGCTTGCTGAAAATTTGAGCTTTCAAAACCCCTATTTTTCTTGCTATTTTTGGTGAAGAAATATGGAGAGAAAAGATGATATCTTTTCTTTCTTTATTTTATTAATACAAGTCAAATTAGTCACCAACTATTACCAACATTGACCAATTTTGTCCATCTTTGTCTCCTATGATCCCCTATGGCCAGCCAACCATTTACAAAGGGCTAAATTTAAAGACCTCCAATTAACATTCTATGGCTATTTAGCACCTTTAGCTTCTAAAATAGAATTTTCGCACTTTATACGATTTAGTCCTTTTTCGCGATTAAGCAAGAAATCGTTAAAATTAAAGCACCAAAATTTTCATGCACTAATGTAATCATGCTCTGACTCATAAAATAATATGAAAATAATTTTCTCTAACCTCGGATTAGTGATCCCAAAATCACTGTTCCGACTAGCCCCTAAATCGGGCTATTACACTTTCATAACAGGAAGACACATCTCTGACAATGTATTAGTTGCATATGAGATATTTCATTCGATAAAAATAAAACAATAGGGTAAGAGAGGGAATTTTGCTCTCAAACTTGATATGAGCAAAGTGTGCGACAGGGGGAATCTGATTTTTTGGCCGGGATATTGATAGATTAGGCTTTCATGTTGACTGGGCTACATTAATCATGAGGTATGTTTCATCGGTTTCTTACACGGTTGGCATTAATGGAAGAATAGTGCGAGATTCGTTCTGTCAAAAGGATTACGTCAAGGCGATCCACTAAGTCCCTATTTGTTTTTGTTGTGTGCTGAATGTTTTTCCACTATTTTGGATGAAGCAAGGGAATCATATTTAATAAGAGAGTCCGAATTGGTAGAGGAAGACTTACTATTAATCATTTATTTTTTGCTAATGATTGTATCCTTTTTGGTGATGCATTGAGGGAAAGATGTGAGAGTGTTCGCCAAGTAATTACTGAGTATGAGAATGCTTCTGGACAGAAAGTGAATTTTGATAAATCGCTTATACATTTTGGGGCAAATGTCGATGATGGTGAGAAAGATTTGATGCGAAACAATCTTGGGGTTCGTGTGTTGACGAACCCAGAAAAATATCTGGGATTGCTTGTGATGGTGGGAAAGAATAAAAACCGGGCCTTTATGCTTTATGTGGATAAATTTCGGAAGAAATTGGAGAGTTTGAATATGTGATTCTTATCAATACGATTATTGCAGTCAATTCAAGTTTATGCTATGTAGTGTTTCCTTTTGCCAAAGACATTGTTTTGGCAACGTCATGATGTGGAGAAGGAGGCGTCACAACGTTGGCCCTAGATTTTCAAAACTTTGCAATTTGGTTCTATTTCATGCTTGGGTCAACAAAAGAACTTTTGTAAACTCGATTAAGGTTCAGATTTAGTTGTGAATCATATTATGAATTTGTTTAAGTCATAAATATTTGTTTGTTTGATATATTTATTGTATTTTGATGAAAGTTGATATGGAAACAGATGTAGCATCATGTAGTTCAGACCCGATGATCGGTTCGAGTAAGGGGTGTTATAGTTCTCTAAAGCATTGGGTGTCCATGAGAATGTATCAATAGTTTCCTCAGAGCACCGAAGGTCTGTGGGAACATGTCACTAGCTCCTGAGCACTAGGTATCCGTGAGCATACAATAATAAGTTCTCTAAAGCTCTGGGTGTCCATGAGAACATATTAGTAGCTTTAGAGCATTGGGTGTCTGTGAACGTATGTCAATAGATAATACTTACATGAAAGCTCAAGGAAATGATATCATGAGATATTGGTTCTATTATAAACTCGACTGAATGATATATTATTATGGTTTAATAGTAAATTTAATTATTTATTATATTTTTCTTTTCTATTCAATTTATGTTAGCACCATTAATTCTTTATACTCAGCTTACGGATGTGTTTGTTTTTATATGCAGGTGACGGATAGGTATTTTGATAGTTAGGATTCGTGAAGCATCCAAGCTCAACAGCTAAACTCAAATCAAGTTTGTCTTCTTTGTTTGTAAATGGTTAATAACATGTACCTAGGTTGAGTTTGGTGATTAAATGTCATTTTGGATCTTTTATTAGGTGTTGGTACACTTTAGACTTATAATGGTTCTAATATTGAATTTGATGGTTAGAATTATAATGGTTAACGGCATGTTTTAGCTTGTCTTATAAGTTGCATAATTCGTATTAGGATATAAAGTATTGAATGCTATGATTTTAAGTTATATAAATAAGCTTTTGAATGTTAACTGAGTGTGCACTGATGTAGTATGGTATTGGTATAAGTAAGGTGACATTTGGAGATGAAATTCATTTTGAAAGTTTGCATAGTGGGTAAATTTAAGATTTTGTCTCGAGACATCAAGAACAAAAATGATCAACTTGTGCATTTCTAGATAATGGTCTCGAGACGTGACAAATATGTCTTGAGACATGGTTTGCTTGGTCTGGAGACATGAGGCTAGTTGTCTCGAGACAAGAAAACATTGAAGCTAGAGGTCTGAAACAAGGGGCCATGTCCCGAGACTTGGTGCCAAGTCCTGAGACACCGAGTTGAATTTTAATAATCAAGTTTGGATCGAATCCTAACTCTGATTTTGACCCAATATCACCCCAAACATCTTAAATAAGGTCAATGTACATCTATTGCATGTGTTTGAATAGAATTCTTGAATTAATGAGTTATGTTGTAATTATTCATTAATTACTTAATAAATAAGTTGAGATAACCTGAGTTACTTCGACAGCCTAATGTGACGTCGCACATTTGAACTTGGCAGCTACGTCAAGTATGAGTCACAAAAAAAATTCTTCCATTAATGTATTAACTAAGGGCATAGCCAAAGAGAGACAAGTATGGGCCTTGCCCACTTGCTCAATAAAAAAATTACTTTAGTTCATCTCCTAAATTAAAAGATTCAATTAAATGAAAAAAACTATTATTTTAATCATTTTAAAAATTAATAATTTAATTTCAACATTTTTAATACAAAATTTTTAACTTTATCTATCGGTTTAATCATACCTATTTGGAGCATTAACGTTTAATTGATTGATTCATAAGCATTTCATTTCAGATAGATTAATTGGGAAATGCCAGTTAGGAAGAGATACTTACTATACGTGTCCAAAGCCGACCAAAGGCTGGACAATCAGATCGTTCTAGTAATAAAATATATAAAAATATTTTTAAATAATAAATTCAGACCGACTCGTGTAGGGAACAAATTGTTCCTCTGTTTCCGGTCTTTGGTGTGGAAAAGATCGATGTTTAATCTTAATTTCTAAGGCCCGGCTTGAAATTGCCATATTTCCGCTACTGAAACTCAACTTCATAAGCCTGAAATTATAAAAATATATCGAAAAAGTCTTCAACGATCCGTTTTATGGTAAATAAAGATTAAATTTTTCATTTTTTTTAATGATATCAGGTTAAAAAAAATATATTTTACTATTGTTGTTGCGGCTGTTTTATATATATAACCATTGATGTCTTAGTGCCTTTGTCTTATCTGTTCCCTTTTAGTTCTTTCTAAAAGAGAAAACATACATATTAATTATTAAGCCTTCACAGATTAATTAACACAGTGTATAAAACCCTGCCAACGTTGCTGACAGTTAATTAGATTAGAGGCGAATTTCATCATGATGTCCTCCTGCATGGCTCATGCATGACAACAATTTTCAGTGAGTTCCTCTTTAAAACAAATTAACCAGATAAACTTATAGAAATGAAAGAAATATTACAAAGTTTAATTATTTTATTTCATACATAGAATATATTAATTAATTAATTAATCCATCTCTAAATTATATAGCAAAACGAAAACGATTACTACGACCTCTAAATTAAATATGACACGACGATTGCTTGCTAGACATATAAATATAAAATATATAAAGTCGCAAATGTAGTGACTGATATAAGATCCTTAGATAACTCAAGGATGAAGCAAGGAACCCGCACCACCATCGGGGCAATCACCACTTCCACCAATGCCACTGCCAAGACCACCAATTCCACCTCCTAAACCTCCAAGACCTCCAGTGGCACCGCCCAGGCCGCCTAAACCAGGGGAATCACCAAGTCCGCCAAGTCCACCAATTCCACCCCCAAGGCCGCCAAGGCCACCACCAACTCCACCTCCACCTCCAAGACCGGTTCCTGCAAAGCCACCAACACCACCAAATGCAACGAAGTTCTTTTGGTCATCAAGACCAGTACCAGCAGGCACATTCCTTGCTGCCGTACTGCAGTGAATGACTGCAAAAGTAAGTGCAAGAATCATAAAACACTTGGCCATCTCTCTCTTTTTTCTTTTCACTTACCTCTCTTACAGGGATAGGCTGTACTGTGTTGCCATTAGATCCGTCCTTTTAAAGACAATCTATAAGTACATAACTTTGCATGGCAGTTGTTGGCTTTAAATGAGTTTAATGCTAATCGATATCATTCCCACCGACCGCATTAAAACCATCATGTCCTTTAGAAACCTTAATCTATGACCTTTTAGAAACCTTAATTTAAGACCTTTTAACAAACTTATTTTAGGACAAATCTTAGAAATGTTTGATAAAAAATTCACTCTTCCTGTATATTAAATCCTGATATTTATTTATTTTAAATAAAAATATAACTTCATCTTTTATTGCTTTATTTATTTTTATTATTTCATTTTTATATTCAGTATTTTTAATTAAAAATAATAAAAATGCAATTACTTCTAAAATATGTTAATTATTATTAAAATAAATAAAATTGTAAAATATAATCATATGCTAAATATAATGTAATTTTTAATTAATATATATAAGTATTTGTTGAAGTTACAAATTTAATCATAATTCTAATTCAAAAGAATACGTCAAAATAAATCTATACAAAGCCTACAAAAGGAAAGACATTAACTAAAATAAATATAGATCAAGAACTCATCCATGATCTACACAAAGTAAACCTGAAATCTGGGAGTAGGGTCTTGATTTTACTATTAAGCTAAATCGTCATTGTTGTAAGTTTATTTTTATAAAATTAATTTTTTTTCTTTAAATATTTTTATGGAAATACATGCTAATATTTAAATTAAAATTATTTACATATATTAACTTTGGAATGACTTATTTTGTTCATCATATTTCCTTTTTTTATGTTTTAATTAACTTCTTTTTTTTAAATAATAACAACTAATTAATTTTTCCGCTCTTTATTAATTCCTTATACATTTTATTCTCGGTTTCTCAAGCAGTTTTTAAAAGACAAACATTAGTTAACTTCTGCTTTACATTATCTTTATTCTTTCACTCACTTTTTGTTATATCATTTTTATTTTTTCACCCTAGTATATGTGTGTGTGTGTGTCAGCAAATATAAATAATCTCCTTCGTAGGAAGACAAATAAAACTTATCTAATTTTTATATTCCTTTTCATTTGATTTAACTTACAATTTGGTATTGATACTGGCCTACATTATTTATATCATTCATGTATCTTCCATTGATCTTTAGTCTTGAAAAGTTATTTCTCGTGAGCTATTTCATCTCTTTTATTATTTTTTTCATTCTACATAATTTGTGCCTCTTCGCACCGTGTGATTTTACCTACATACGCATCCAACAAGGGGCAGCCTAGAAAGCACTTAATCGAATGGAACCACTGTACTCAGTTTGCAGATATTCTAATATTAGATACAATATAATATGACACCAAACATAATATAATGGAATAAATATTAAAACTATACATAAACTTTAGTCAAATATGTAAGGTTATGTATGAATTATGATTTGTGCAATTTTATATGTGAAAATTTGAGTTAATTCAATGTTCACAATTATCAATATCATTTTACGGTTTCATATGCAACAAATATATTTTATCTAATATGAAAAGAAAATGATATATTTATTTCTTTAAATGTGTATAGTTGAATCACAATCAAATTTTCATATATATATTTGAATCACAATTAGAGTTCCATGTGTATAATTACACCAAAAATAAAGTTTATGTGTCAAATTACACGTTGGATCAAAGTTCATATATAATTTTGAGATTTATCCCTATTATAATATATATATATATATATATATATAATACTAATCATTAATATTATATTATGGCACATTTTGAGTAAAAATATGTAAAAGATATATTTTAAAAATTAATAAAAAAAAAGATTTCGATTGAAATATTAAAAGTATAGTGTTGAAAATCATAAGGCTTTAAGTTTAAAATCAAGTGTGTGCATTTTTATTTTCAATATAAATAATATAAAATAAATTTCAAATAATATAGAACAATAATATTTTAATTATTATTCAACTAATTCATTAATTTAATATTTTATATAGAAAAGAAACACGAAATGGGCACAAATTGGCACGAGTATGAAGGCAGTGAAATGATTACATCGCCACTGACAAAACTGGGACCATGCAAATGCTGCTATACAATAGAAATGGATGCAAACAGCTGGCTTGTTTGAGTAGTTACATGGATGGCAAAGGAGATGATCCTTTTAGCTTTGCTGTAAATGGATCCCATCTTTAATGGCTGCTCACCCAACTTCACGTCTTTACTTATTGCCTCTACTAACCAACTCTACCCCTCATGTTATTCATTACTTACATAGCTAACGTGTCTGCTTCCTTTAGTATAAAATTTCTAGTAGCTAGCTAGCTATTACTTCTTGATTTTATTCGAATTATTAATATTTTTTATAGAAAAAAAGTAATTCAATTTGGGTACAATGACAAGGCACATTGCACTCTTAATATAAGAATGTAAGTTTGAACCCTTAAGATGACATTATTAGGATAGACAACAATGAATTCAGAATATGGATGGTAAAACAAACGTGAAGAATAGAAAAAAAAATCATAATTTTAGATAAAAAATCGATTATAAATGTTAAGATTCCAACTTCACGAGAAAGTAATTGTTTTTTTTTTTTAAGTTCAACTTGTATTAGGATGATATTAAAAAGTCACTTTTTAGGTCCTCAATAATAACACACCATATCATGTCACATCCCAAAAATCGAGTTAGCAGAAATTTAATTAGTAAAACATGAGAGTAGCCACACTTTGTTTTTGTGTTAAAAAGTGTGGAATTGTGTTAAGAAATTAATTTGTTGTAGTGGCTAAGTGTTAGTTATGTGTGTTTGAGGTCTTGTGATCAAAATCTTTCACTTGAATTATTTGTTATTTCTTTTTCAACCCTTGACTTTGGATATCAGAGTTAAATATAATTTCCGCGCCACTAATGATAGAATGAGTCTATTAGCTTGGTGGTAAGATTTCAATTTACCCTCCGGTTATGTGTTTGAATTCTTATGCGTGCAAATGGGAACTAATTTTTGCTATTCTCCACTGTACCGAATAAGTGGACGTGGTTGTGTTAAAACTGAATTCTATTAATCTATTAAGTTATCAAATAGAGGGTTTAGTGGTGAGTTTTGTTTTAAAAAATAATTATAATAAATAATATTATTAAATAAATGAAAATAATAATAGGTAATTCCTTAAAATTCTCCCCACTAGTGCCGTATACTTCTCTTTCTCCACTATTCCCAATTTTTGTTTTATTTTTTATTTTTTGTTACAGAAGGTTTATTCTCTTTTAATCTTCTTACGTTTTATTTTGTTCTTTTTTTTCCCTTTCAGTCAATTTCTTTTTTTTGTTTTTGCCTCCTTGTTTCTTTTCGGTTTCTTCTTTGTGGTCTTGTATTCTCGATTTGTTTTGTCAATTCTTTGCCAATTAATTCGTACCGATTGTGTATGGTAAGTATTTCGGTGTAAGTTTGAAAGTTTCCATGGGTGAGTTTTGTAACACCCCAAACCCGGCCCACGAGCCATGAACGGATCTGGTATGTCACGGGATAAAGAAGTTTGAAAGGTTTGGATTAATAGTAGAAATTTAAAATTTTGTTAAGGGTATAAAACGGTGTTCGTTAAATCTCAAGTGGGTTGATTTGGTAAATCCGATTGAGTTGAAAATCCTTTCTCCCTTTAAAACCATTTGACCCCTAAATTTTAGAACAATAGAGTGATCGATAACTTAGAAAATTTCGTTACCCGATGGTAGCATTTTTGAAAACGCGTACAAGTGCTTATTTTTGAAAACGTTACTTCTAACCGATTTGCATAACCATTCGTAAGTTTATCAGTTATAAAGTAAAGTAAAAACGACTACCTAACCATCCAAAATAATAATAAGCGGCCATATTACAACCCAATCGAATTATAGTGAATAATTAAACTTAAAACGGGGTAAAATAAAGTTTCAAGTCCACAAAACCAACATGGCCGTCTCGAGCTCTCCTCGGCTCCGCATCCGTGCTCTACTCACCTGCAAGATGATATGGGAAGGGGTGAGTCACCAAGACTCAGTGTATAAATCCCCGACCCGAAAATAACACTCATACACAAGATATTAGTATGACATGCAATTATGCAACCCAACCTAGCCATCCATGCTCCTTTTCTACCCCGTGTGGTACCAAACCACTGGTGGTGCCAAACCACTGGTGACTTATAGTCACGATATCCGTCAATACGTGTGGTGCCAAACCACTGGTGGTGCCAAACCACTGGTGACCCGAAGTCACAATCAAATGATGGGGCCAACCCATCGTGTGATACCAAATCACTGGCGTCGATCCCGTATCTCAAATGTGGGGCCAACCCACGGTGGTACTAAGCCACAGGGACGAGACGCTATGAGGTGCCAAACCTCTGGAGGTACCAAACCTCTGGTGACCGTAGTCACAATGTGTTACCAAAACACTGGTGTCCGTCGACACGAATATTACTCCCTCTCATCAATCCCACCATTATCATGCTCATGTTACAAGTATCATGATTCCATATATCATGCAATCGTATATAGCATAGCATTTTTCAGCATATGATGGCATATACAACATATATTGTAAATCGAGTAATAAGGAAACTTACCCGAGAACCAAGCTTATGCCCACTAAGCCAAGTTACCATATGAGAGGTTATTAATATCATCAAATAACAGTTTATACTAATAAAGTGTGTAAGAGTTTACACACCTATTTGATCGAAGATTTAACTAGGATTCTCGTATCTATGCGTTATTACAAAAGTCCCGAACTTGTCCTCGTAATGTTCCTTTATTAGCACTAAACCCCCGTGATTTGAAAACTCGAAACTCCCGATTTTCCCTCGATCGATTTACCCCTATACACAAGGTGTACATTCGGTTACACTTAGGCACCCAAAGTGGCCTCTGGCCGAAATATATATATATATATATGTGTATGTATATACCTTTCCAAAACAAACCAAGTCTCGGGAAACCATTCCTTCAATGCTCCTTATGCTTACTATGCACAAAGGAGCAAAACTCTTAACGTCTTGAGAGCGTATTCGGTCCGGCCCCGAAGGATGTTTAAAGGTTTCAGCTCCCTTCAAAGAATAATAAAGTCTTTAATAATGGATTTTTATCCCATCAACAGATTTGGCCACCATCCAAAAACACCACTTTACTTCGATGCTCACTAAGGTTTCAAGAAAACGCAAGGAAATGGCTTAACAAGCAAAGTATTCGGCCAACATCAGAATTAATACTAATAATAGAGGCTATTCGGTTATAAATCAAGAAAATCCCGAAGGATATGTCGTACACGAAATACTGGACCGAACTTACTATTACCTATCGAAACGAATCGAAATCCCGGAGAGCCACTACTTCAAAGCTCCTTCAAAGTACCTTAGCGTCGGTTACCTTCAAAAGAAACACCACGCATGGCTTAAAGGGTATTCGGCCATCCCCCAATGTCAAACAAAGGGTTCGGCACCCTCAAGTTAAGAAAGAACTCGAATGCAAACTAAGGATACTTACCAAGCTTGTAGCCGACAGTAACTTGTTCCATGTGGTGAGGGATATTTGGCCAAGATGGGGGGGAGGGTTTTTAGTTCCCACAACAAGAGGAAAAAGGTGAAGGAGAGGTGCGATAGCCGAATCTACACCCTAAAACACCCTCCAAACCGAGGGCTCACGTCCTTGAGGTCCTCCCATTTTCGGCCAAGAAACACTTGAAGGGAAAGTAGAACCAACCCAAGAGATTTCGGCACCTTCCAAGCTCTCAAAAAAAAAAACGAAAGTTGAGACCTCCTCCCCTTTCATGCACATTCGGCTACCACCATGGGAAAGAAGAGAAAACAAGGCAATGCTTTTTGGCCAAATTTCCAAATGGTGATTCCTTTTGCCACCCCACTAGGCCGGCCATGCTCCTCTAACTTTGTAACATTTCCCATTATCATAGAAACATGAAATCTATTGTTTATTAGCCTCCCATGTTCCAACAAAAGTTAATTAAAAAGGACTTAACCCATACATCTTGTAACTACAAAATAATAATAATAAATTAAACAAAATAAACATATAAAAGAACAAAGGAAAAAAAATGTGCAGCCAACAACCTTGTCTCCCACGCGTGCATGTGCATGCCAAAAACCCCCAAACGCCGGCCAGAGCAAAAAGATTCCTTCCATGCGCTGTGCATGGGTTTCGAACCCTGGACCCGGGGCAGTACCCTCCAAGCGCTAGCCACTCGGCTAGCATGTCTTTCATGACATAAAGCGTCGAATTTTCCTTTTAAACGCTTGGTCGCTGGCTCCTGCACGCATTAAAGCCAAGGACGAAAAACAAAAAGGTACGCTCATGCCCCACCCTCGGGTCTCGAACGCGAGACCTGAGACAGAATTCCCCCAAGCTTTAGCCACTTGACCGATCTGACTTTCAATGATAGAAACGCATCGCATCTTCTTTTAAACCTTCATTTCTGAGTTTCCCCTTTGCATTTAATACCAGAGGTCAAAAACAAAAATGGACAACTGCTGCCCAGGGGATTCGAACCCGAGTCCTGGAGCAACATCACGCCCCAGCCACTCGGCCAATTGGAATTTCATGGCATAAATCCCTCTCAAATTTCCTTTAATCACTTCTCTGCTCGTTCCACTGCTACGACGTTAAAACGAAAAAATAAAACTGCTCCTGCTACCCCTAGGATTCGAACGCAAGACCTAGGGAGTTCCCCTTAGCGCCCTAACCATTTCTTCTGGCCCGACCTTCGTGCCAATTTACCCCACCATTTAATTTTAAGGTCTCCCCAGATCGTTGACCCAAAAAAAATAAAAAGCCAAACGCTGCTCCAGCAGCTCGAACATGCGACCGCGAGCTGCTACTCCCTGCTATGCCCCACGCCACTCGGCTAGAGCATTCAATATGCCACAAGCCTGCCAAAATTATTATTTAAACCCTCCTTCGCCTATCACTCCTTCAGCGCCAAAAATAAAACTTCCTCCACGCGACTCGAACCCGAGCCCAGCGCACCTTCTAGCCTTCTATCAGTACCCTTACCACTCTACCAGTCGTTTCTTTGTGACAAAACTCGCCCTAATTTAATGATAAGGCTAAATGATAAGGCCCCTAATGCAGGATGTTACAGTTCTACCCCCCTTAAAAATAAATTTCGTCCCCGAAATTACCTGGGTCAGAAGAGTTGGGGGTATTGCTGCCGCATCACATCCTCGGGCTCCCACGTAGCTTCCTCCACTCCATGGTTCCGCCATAAGACCTTCACTAAAGGAACTGACTTCCTACGCAAAACTTTCACATCCCGATCTAGGATCTGCACAGGTTCCTCTTCCATCGTCAAATCTGGACTCACCTCAACTTCCTCAACTGCCAAGATGTGTGATGGATCAGAACGATAGCGTCTAAGCATGGAGACATGGAACACATCGTGAATCTGACTCAGTTCTGCAGGTAACTCGAGTTGATAAGCTACTGGTCCCACTCGTCTCAACACCTTAAATGGTCCAATGAACCTTGGACTTAATTTGCCCTTCTTCCCAAATCTTAGCACCTTCTTCCATGGCGAGACCTTCAGAAAAACTTCGTCTCCTACGGCAAACTCTATGTCCCTCCGTTTGAGATCAGCATAAGACTTTTGCCTATCCGAGGCTTCTTTCAATCGAGCTTGGATCTTCTTCACCTTATCCTCAGTTTCTGCAACCAATTCCGGTCCTAACATCCGTCGCTCACCCAACTCCGTCCAACAAGTAGGTGTGCGACACCTCCTACCATACAGTGCTTCATAAGGTGCCATCTTAATGCTTGCCTGATAACTGTTGTTGTATGCGAACTCAGCTAATGGCAAAAATTCCTCCCAACTACCTCCGAAGTCCAAAACGCAGCCTCTTAACATGTCCTCCAAAATCTGGATGACTCTTTCCGACTGCCCGTCAGATTGAGGATGGAAGGCTGTACTGAAATCCAGCCGTGTACCCAAAGCCTGATGTAGTGCCCTCCAAAACCTCGATGTAAATCTGGGGTCTCTGTCTGAGATGATCGACACTGGCACACCATGCAGCCTCACTATCTCTGCCACATACAACTTAGCTAACCTCTGAAGCGAATAATCCACCCTAACTGGAATGAAATGAGCTGACTTGGTCAGACGGTCCACAATCACCCAAACTGCATCCTTCTTGCTGGGCGTGAGGGGTAGTCCACTGACGAAGTCCATAGTGATCCTCTCCCATTTCCACTGAGGAATCTTCACCGGTTGAAGTAACCCAGATGGCAACTGATGTTCCGCTTTTACTCGCTGACACGTGAGACACCTTCCCACGAAATCAGTTACCTCGCGCTTCAACCCTGGCCACCAGAACTGTTTCCGTAAATCTTCATACATCTTGCTACCTCCAGGATGCATAGCGTATGGGCTGCTATGCGCATCCTGAAGAATTCTTTGCCTCAAGCCCACATCATTCGGCATACAAGGCCGCCCTTGAAAGCACAACACACCATCACCAGTCAAACTATACCCTTCCAAACCGCCATCTTGAACTTGTAGCCTCCGTGCGTTTAAGCTGTCATCCCCTAATTGTTTTTCCTTAATCTCCTCGATCCAAGTTGGCTTAATTTGCAATTCTGCTAAGAGACTTCCGTCGTCGTATATACTAAGACGAGCAAACATTGCCCTTAAGTCTGTCACGACCTTTCGGCTCAACGCATCAGCCACCACGTTAGCCTTGCCTGGGTGGTACTCAATTGAACAGTCGTAGTCTTTCAACAATTCAATCCATCGGCGCTGCCTCAGATTCAAGTCCTTTTGCGTCAGAAGATACCTCAGACTTTTATGATCCGTGTAGACGATTGATTTCTCTCCATACAAGTAATGCCTCCATATTTTCAAAGCAAAGACTACTGCCGCTAACTCCAAGTCATGGGTAGGATAGTTAACCTCATGTGGTCTTAACTGACGGGATGCATAGGCCACTACCTTCCCTTCCTGCATCAACACACATCCCAACCCATTATGGGACGCATCACAATAAACTGCGAACAATTTTCCTGCCTCAGGCTGCACCAAAACGGGAGCTTCCGTCAGAATCTTCTTTAGCTTATCAAAACTTTCTTGCTGTATCTCTGACCAAACAAATGGGACTCCTTTCCTTAATAGCTTAGTCAGCGGCGCTGCGATTAAGGAGAATCCCTCCACAAACCTTCGATAGTACCCGGCCAAACCCAGGAAACTTCGAATTTCCGCCACTGACCGAGGTGGTTTCCACTCCAACACCGCTTCGACCTTGCGGGGGTCCACTCTAATCCCTTCAGCCGACACCACGTGACCCAAGAAAGTCACCTCTCTAAGCCAAAATTCGCACTTACTGAATTTGGCGTACAACTGCTCCTCCCTCAGCACTTGTAGAACTATGCGCAAATGCCTATCATGCTCCTCCTCCGTTTTTGAGTACACCAATATGTCGTCTATAAACACCACAACAAATTGATCCAAGTACTGCTGAAACACCCTATTCATCAAGTCCATGAATGCTGCCGGCGCGTTGGTCAACCCAAACGGCATCACTAAAAACTCGTAATGCCCATATCGGGTACGAAATGCCGTCTTATGCACATCAGCCTCCTTCACCTTAAGTTGATGATAGCCCGACCTAAGGTCTATCTTTGAGAATACCGATGCACCCTTCAATTGATCAAACAGGTCATCAATCCGAGGCAACGGATACTTGTTTTTGATCGTTAACTTGTTTAGCTGACGGTAGTCGATACACATCCGCATTGACCCGTCTTTCTTCTTGACAAACAGTACAGGTGCTCCCCACGGAGATATACTAGGTCGAATGAACCCTCTATCCAAGAGTTCCTGAATTTGAGCCTTCAGTTCCACCAACTCCTTTGGTGCCATTCGGTAGGGTGCTATAGACACAGGTGCCGTCCCGGGCAACAAGTCTATACCGAACTCTACTTCCCGATCTGGAGGTAGACCCGGAAGTTCTTCAGGAAACACATCAGCGAATTCCCTTACAGTTCGGACCTTCTCAACTGCTGACTCCCTAGCCTCCAAGGCATAAATCTGAACCAACAATGCTTCACACCCCTTTTTGATCATTTTCTCGGCCTTCAAGGCAGACACAACATTGGATAGGTAGTCTCTTCTGTTACCTATCATGACCACTTCATCACCCTCAGCCAACTTTAGAATCATGCGCTTAGCAGCGCAATCCAACCTTGCCTGATACTTAACCAACCAGTCCATTCCAAGAATTAAATCAAACTCCCCAAACGGCAGTTCCATCAGATCGGCCACAAACACTACCCCTTGGAGTTCTAGGGGTATATCTCTATATAGCTTGTTCACCATCACAGAGTGTCCCAGAGGGCTAATTACAGTCATCTCGCTAGAAGTAGTCTCAAAATCCAAGTTCATAGCCTCTACCACACTACTGGCAATGTATGAATGCGTCGAACCCACATCAATTAAAGAAACATATGGAAGACCGAAAATTAGGAACGTACCGGTGATGACATCCGGTGCGTCACCCTCCTCGCGACGTCTCGCTGCGTAGACTAAGCCAGGCTGCCTAGCTTCTGTGTTGCCTGCTCCTCTGCCCTGAGTTCCACGACCTCGATTAGGACCATTGCCTCCTCTACCATTACCACGACCCCGCTGCGGTGGCCCCACGTTCCTTGCTGGAGTACGGTTCTGACCCTCTGGCTGATTCTTTGCCATCTTCCGAGGACAATCTCTTACACGGTGATCCGGGGATCCACATTCAAAGCAACCCCTTTCACCGGTGTAACAACCTCCCCAATGTGACTTTCCACAGCGATTACACTGAGCCGGTCTCTGGTTAGAAGCCATGGGCCTTCCAGCCTGATTTGGCCCACTCTGTCTGGCCCTCTTCTGTGTGCTATTTCCCGATCCAGATGACCCAACACCTCTTTTCTGCTTGCTCCTATCATAGCTCTGCCTCACAGACTCCCGGACCCTTTCAGCTACCTTTGCTTTTTCCACCAGAACAGCAAACTCACGTACCTGTTGCGGAGCAATCAACAGTCTTAAGTCATCTCTAAGTCCGTCTTCAAAGCGGACACAACGATCGTGCTCAGTTGACACGACTCCCCGGGCATAGCGGCTCAGCCTCAGAAATTCTGCCTCATACTCAGATACCGACTTATTTCCTTGTACCAGTCCCAGAAAGGTTTTCCTCTGAGTATCAGTGTAGCTGGTGCCCACATACTTCTTCTGGTAAGTAGCTTTGAAGTATTCCCAAGTAAGGTCGTCTGCTGTAGCGCCGTCTCGAACCGTGAGCCACCACTGGTATGACTCGTCTTTCAGAAGCGACACCGCTCCTTTCAGCTTCTCCTCATCTGTTAAGTCGAGATCGTCCATGATCCTCTCGGTTGATTCTAACCAATATTCGGCTGTACTGGGTGCGACACCTGACACACCCCGGAATACTTCAGCTCCATTGGATCGGAGCCGCTCAAATACGGACTTCCGAGCGCCTACACCTCTATTGGTCTCAGCCATCATTTCTAGCACACGCAGCATAGCCTGCGATACCGACTCACCCCCCGTCTGATCCTGGGGTCCATCACCAAAAGTTGGGGGTGGCGGTGGGGGTGGTATCTCATTATCCGATCCTTGGCCCGACCTGACTGGTTCTGTCACGGCCATCCGGCCTCTACCGCGTCCCCGACGGCCGCGACCTCTAGAACTCATTCTTATGGCGCAATCTGTCTTAAAAGTTTTATGAGTTAGTCACTGTTCCACCCATTATTAGCAAAGAATCTTATGGGCGAGATTTTGAAGTTGTTCTTTCGATCAAACAAGTTTCAAGTCTTCTATCGTAATTCGAAGATATATATTCACTTATTCCATCACTCTCTATGTCCAATTCTTAACCCGAGGGTAATTTCGTCCTTTACCCTACAGGGGTATTTTGGTAATAAAACAGCGTAAGTTTGACAAATCAAAGGGAATTAAAAAAAAATTTAAAATTTGCCAAACTTGGGGGTTCCTTTTGAAAAATTGTCTTCCCAAATTGGTAGTGTTGCGAAAACTTTGAAAATCAAGGTCATTTTGGTAATTTGCAATTTAGGGGCAATTTTGTAATTTTCCAAAAGCACAACATTTTTGACATTTTGCAAATTAGGGATTTTAGGTATGCTTGTAAAATAAGGAAAATTTTGTTTAAAAGAAATTTTGGGGTTGTTTGGTAGAAATTTTTTTTTTTTTTTTAAAACTAGGGATATTTTTGTAATTTACCCCTAAGGGTATTTTAGAATGTTCATAAATCAAAGGAAGTTTGTAGAAAAATTCTCATAAGTTTAGGGAAGTCTTTAAAAATTATAGTCTTTATAAAAATGCGGCTAATTCCCTTTCGGGTTTTAATAATAGAGGTTTAGCCCATGAGCAAGTCCTCACGGTTAGGTTGAACCGAAGCTACGCACCAGGTAGGATTCCTGCGAAGAGGAGGTGAGTCACTAAGACCACTTAAATACCAAGCTCTTCCGGATCCAATCCTAGACATGCGTACAAGGGTTACCACACCTTAACTCGGCGACTTAGTCATGGGTTTGTTTAATTAGGCAATTAGAATCTTATGCGATTGTTTGGGGTAAACTAGTCCTAGAGTTCATATACCTTTCATACTATCTACGTCCCATTTCTACCCATTTACAGATAACCATTCATACATAGATTAAAAATACTTACAAGAGCGGATCGGTGCCGGAGACTCGACGCCATGTTGTTCAACCAAAATCATTTTCAACGGGGTTTTCAAAAGCCTATCTAGCAAAAACATTTTTGGGTCTTAGGCCCTCACAGCCGAGTTTTTGAACCGGGCTCTGATACCAACTTGTAACACCCCAAACCTGGCCCACGAGCCATGAACGGATCTGGTATGTCACGGGATAAAGAAGTTTGAAAGGTTTGGATTAATAGTAGAAATTTAAAATTTTGTTAAGGGTATAAAACGGTGTTCGTTAAATCTCAAGTGGGTTGATTTGGTAAATCCGATTGAGTTGAAAATCCTTTCTCCCTTTAAAACCATTTGACCCCTAAATTTTAGAACAATAGAGTGATCGATAACTTAGAAAATTTCGTTACCCGATGGTAGCATTTTTGAAAACGCGTACAAGTGCTTATTTTTGAAAACGTTACTTCTAACCGATTTGCATAACCATTCGTAAGTTTATCAGTTATAAAGTAAAGTAAAAACGACTACCTAACCATCCAAAATAATAATAAGCGGCCATATTACAACCCAATCGAATTATAGTGAATAATTAAACTTAAAACGGGGTAAAATAAAGTTTCAAGTCTACAAAACCAACATGGCCGTCTCGAGCTCTCCTCGGCTCCGCATCCGTGCTCTACTCACCTGCAAGATGATATGGGAAGGGGTGAGTCACCAAGACTCAGTGTATAAATCCCCGACCCAAAAATAACACTCATACACAAGATATTAGTATGACATGCAATTATGCAACCCAACCTAGCCATCCATGCTCCTTTTCTACCCCGTGTGGTACCAAACCACTGGTGGTGCCAAACCACTGGTGACTTATAGTCACGATATCCGTCAATACGTGTGGTGCCAAACCACTGGTGGTGCCAAACCACTGGTGACCCGAAGTCACAATCAAATGATGGGGCCAACCCATCGTGTGATACCAAATCACTGGCGTCGATCCCGTATCTCAAATGTGGGGCCAACCCACGATGGTACTAAGCCACAGGGACGAGACGCTATGAGGTGCCAAACCTCTGGAGGTACCAAACCTCTGGTGACCGTAGTCACAATGTGTTACCAAAACACTGGTGTCCGTCGACACGAATATTACTCCCTCTCATCAATCCCACCATCATCATGCTCATGTTACAAGTATCATGATTCCATATATCATGCAATCGTATATAGCATAGCATTTTTCAGCATATGATGGCATATACAACATATATTGTAAATCGAGTAATAAGGAAACTTACCCGAGAACCAAGCTTATGCCCACTAAGCCAAGTTACCATATGAGAGGTTATTAATATCATCAAATAACAGTTTATACTAATAAAGTGTGTAAGAGTTTACACACCTATTTGATCGAAGATTTAACTAGGATTCTCGTATCTATGCGTTATTACAAAAGTCCCGAACTTGTCCTCGTAATGTTCCTTTATTAGCACTAAACCCCCGTGATTTGAAAACTCGAAACTCCCGATTTTCCCTCGATCGATTTACCCCTATACACAAGGTGTACATTCGGTTACACTTAGGCACCCAAAGTGGCCTCTGGCCGAAATATATATATATATATATGTGTATGTATATACCTTTCCAAAACAAACCAAGTCTCGGGAAACCATTCCTTCAATGCTCCTTATGCTTACTATGCACAAAGGAGCAAAACTCTTAACGTCTTGAGAGCGTATTCGGTCCGGCCCCGAAGGATGTTTAAAGGTTTCAGCTCCCTTCAAAGAATAATAAAGTCTTTAATAATGGATTTTTATCCCATCAACAGATTTGGCCACCATCCAAAAACACCACTTTACTTCGATGCTCACTAAGGTTTCAAGAAAACGCAAGGAAATGGCTTAACAAGCAAAGTATTCGGCCAACATCAGAATTAATACTAATAATAGAGGCTATTCGGTTATAAATCAAGAAAATCCCGAAGGATATGTCGTACACGAAATACTTGGACCGAACTTACTATTACCTATCGAAACGAATCGAAATCCCGGAGAGCCACTACTTCAAAGCTCCTTCAAAGTACCTTAGCGTCGGTTACCTTCAAAAGAAACACCACGCATGGCTTAAAGGGTATTCGGCCATCCCCCAATGTCAAACAAAGGGTTCGGCACCCTCAAGTTAAGAAAGAACTCGAATGCAAACTAAGGATACTTACCAAGCTTGTAGCCGACAGTAACTTGTTCCATGTGGTGAGGGATATTTGGCCAAGATGGGGGGGAGGGTTTTTAGTTCCCACAACAAGAGGAAAAAGGTGAAGGAGAGGTGCGATAGCTGAATCTACACCCTAAAACACCCTCCAAACCGAGGGCTCACGTCCTTGAGGTCCTCCCATTTTCGGCCAAGAAACACTTGAAGGGAAAGTAGAACCAACCCAAGAGATTTCGGCACCTTCCAAGCTCTCAAAAAAAAAAACGAAAGTTGAGACCTCCTCCCCTTTCATGCACATTCGGCTACCACCATGGGAAAGAAGAGAAAACAAGGCAATGCTTTTTGGCCAAATTTCCAAATGGTGATTCCTTTTGCCACCCCACTAGGCCGGCCATGCTCCTCTAACTTTGTAACATTTCCCATTATCATAGAAACATGAAATCTATTGTTTATTAGCCTCCCATGTTCCAACAAAAGTTAATTAAAAAGGACTTAACCCATACATCTTGTAACTACAAAATAATAATAATAAATTAAACAAAATAAACATATAAAAGAACAAAGGAAAAAAAATGTGCAGCCAACAACCTTGTCTCCCACGCGTGCATGTGCATGCCAAAAACCCCCAAACGCCGGCCAGAGCAAAAAGATTCCTTCCATGCGCTGTGCATGGGTTTCGAACCCTGGACCCGGGGCAGTACCCTCCAAGCGCTAGCCACTCGGCTAGCATGTCTTTCATGACATAAAGCGTCGAATTTTCCTTTTAAACGCTTGGTCGCTGGCTCCTGCACGCATTAAAGCCAAGGACGAAAAACAAAAAGGTACGCTCATGCCCCACCCTCGGGTCTCGAACGCGAGACCTGAGACAGAATTCCCCCAAGCTTTAGCCACTTGACCGATCTGACTTTCAATGATAGAAACGCATCGCATCTTCTTTTAAACCTTCATTTCTGAGTTTCCCCTTTGCATTTAATACCAGAGGTCAAAAACAAAAATGGACAACTGCTGCCCAGGGGATTCGAACCCGAGTCCTGGAGCAACATCACGCCCCAGCCACTCGGCCAATTGGAATTTCATGGCATAAATCCCTCTCAAATTTCCTTTAATCACTTCTCTGCTCGTTCCACTGCTACGACGTTAAAACGAAAAAATAAAACTGCTCCTGCTACCCCTAGGATTCGAACGCAAGACCTAGGGAGTTCCCCTTAGCGCCCTAACCATTTCTTCTGGCCCGACCTTCGTGCCAATTTACCCCACCATTTAATTTTAAGGTCTCCCCAGATCGTTGACCCAAAAAAAATAAAAAGCCAAACGCTGCTCCAGCAGCTCGAACATGCGACCGCGAGCTGCTACTCCCTGCTATGCCCCACGCCACTCGGCTAGAGCATTCAATATGCCACAAGCCTGCCAAAATTATTATTTAAACCCTCCTTCGCCTATCACCCCTTCAGCGCCAAAAATAAAACTTCCTCCACGCGACTCGAACCCGAGCCCAGCGCACCTTCTAGCCTTCTATCAGTACCCTTACCACTCTACCAGTCGTTTCTTTGTGACAAAACTCGCCCTAATTTAATGATAAGGCTAAATGATAAGGCCCCTAATGCAGGATGTTACAAGTTTTTTGTAAGCTTAATGTTTCTATTGTTAAATTGCTGGGGTTAATGGATGTTTCGCAATTTCGGTTGGGAGAGGAGTGTAAATTACCGTGTCCTTCGAGGAATTGATTGTTGTTGGCTGATATTTTTGGAACGGTAAGTGTTTATTCGCTAGTGTGGAGGTTAATTTTCTCCATAATTTAAGTTTGACTATTAACATTGGTTGTTGAATTAACGTTTCAAATTGGGTTTTCGGGTTAATTAATTTGTGTGTACTGTCGATTTAGGTGCTGCTATACTTGTTTTTGGAACCCCCGTCAAAAAACATCAAGGTGTGTAATGAAAACCCAAGAAATCAATGATCAGCGAAAGTCTGAATTGGGACTGTCGACTAGGTCGTGTGTGACACACGACCATAGTCTGGGCTATTTGGGCCGTGTGGGCCACATGGGCGTGTGTGAGGCCATGTGCCAAGCCGTGTGGGCCCATTTTCTAAAAATTCTCATTTTGGCCCATTATGTTTCGTGAACTATATTTAGCCTCTCTATAGGGTCCGTATCGCTTAATTAAGACCTGAACACAAGGTATCGGTGAATATGCTCCTCTGTTGATGTGTTTAGAGTATTTGTATATATATATATATATATATATATATTTGCATGTTATGATACTGGTAGTTTTGATGGTATGTCCTGGTTCGCTATGTCTATATAAGTTTGTATAATGTATGATTTTGTTAATTTGTTTTTCTGAATCTGTTATGTAACCATTTCATGGAAAAATTGATGTGTTTCTTAAAGGTTTAATAAATCTATTTTGTAGAGCATGGACTTCCATGCCATCTGTTTCTGTCACTGTACGTTAGCATGTCCTACATGCTCACCAATTTAATTTTGTACATGCATGCTATGACACATTGCATGGGGTTTGGGGTAATGTTAAAGGAGGAAGATTCTGTACTCGTAGTTTAATGATCTACGCATTTAGTGGCCCGACCACATATTTTTTTTTGTTTCAGCAGTTGGGCTGCAATACAGTGGCTTGACCACATATATTTGATTTGGCAGTTTAACTTCATATTGATAAGCCATCGTTGTTAGGAAATCCAAGGTGGCGGGTCATCATTGCCGGGCAACCCGGGATGACTTTATTGGTGTGTTATGGATGGATGAGTTCGGGTGAGAACTCTATTTTGGTGTGTAGTGGAGTTGGGTAGGATGTCTTGTGAAAAATTCGCATTATGATTTAATGAAAAATACCGCATTGGCTTAGTCATGCATATTCAATTATGTTTGATTAATCGTTATGAAATTTTCTGTTTTGCATATCGTAATGTGTGTGATCTAAATTTGATTTTTAGTTAGACACTAAGCTCTACAGCTCACCCATTTGTTTTATTTTTGACGTTTCAGGTAATTGGTAAATTAGAATCGGACGGCGTGTAGGCGCTTGGATGGTTTTATTTGTTAAATTAAAATTGGTGATTTTTCGTAATTATTTATTTTAGACTTTTGGGGATTGTAATTTATTTTTGGGTTTGTTTTGGTTTCCGTTTAATTTGTCGATATTGATATCTACGAACATGATACTACAAAACCTCACGGGTTAAAATTTAAAATTTGGTTTTCAAAATTTAAACTCCAAAAGTTTTCCGCTGCAAGCTAAGTAACCCCTAAAGTTTTTCGCTATAAATAAGCAAACGACTATAACGAGTGTTTTCCTTAAAACTAGAAATGATTTTTTGAAATAGATACAATCAAAACTCACAATGTTTGTGAGAAATTTTGTTAACTTTATGCTTTCTAAATGCACACCGAAATTGATTAAATCAAAAGTTAAGATATTGTAATCTCTCCAGACTCGATCGTAATGTCTGGACAGGGTTTGGGAGTGTGAGTGTTACACATCTTTTTTTTTTAGAATGCATGAAAAAAATATATAGTAAATCAAGATACATCAAATTAACTCTTATTACTATTTTTATTTTTGAAATTAATAAAATTAATTTCTTTTATAAGATTCTAAAATCTTATACCCTAAAATTCTAAACCCCACATCCTAAACCCCTTTAGACCATAAATCATAACCTAACCCTTTCCCTGAACTCATAAATTCTAAATTCTAACCCACCATACCATATATCATAAATCTAGTTAAACAAAGAAAGGAACCATAAACCTTGCATTACTATTACTATTTCTAATTTTTTTTTTACATTTGTTTTATTTAATTAATCAACACTAATTAAGGTTGAAATATTGTTAAGAAGAATTGATCTAGTGTTAGATTGTGTATGATCTTAATTAAGAATTCTTTTAAATATATGAAATGACACATTTTTATTGGATGTCTAAAAAGTGACTTTTTAGTATCACCCTAATAATTTAAACTCTCTCTTTCTTTTCCTTTTTCTTTTTTTGGCTAGAACATAAAAGTAAGAACATTTTTTTTTGTTTCACAAAGTATCTACTAAAACAAGCTCAATGACTAATCATTCATGTTTTATAACCCATTAAAGGAATAAACACTAACTAGGAATTTTCAAGGTTCTCCATGCTCAAGTTCTATTTAAGTTATAATATTTGTAATTAAAACTTGTCTTCTTATGACCTGAATACCAAATCCAAGAGGAAACTAACTTCAATGAAGTAGCAAAATGACTAACTCAACCTTTGAAAGAGACAAAGATAGTCATTCAAAGTAGAATGTAATGACAGAAAAATTGGTTTGCTAGTATAGCACATTTTCTCTCTGTCTGCTAGTTTAGCACATTTTTCTTTGTACTTTAGGGTTTTGTTCTTTTCGTTCAATTGATTAATCTAAAGGTTGTAAATAATAGTGATTATGGAGGAAGAATTGGCAAATCTCAACATTGCTGATGAGGAAGAGGAGCCATTGCAATTTCAAGGGAATGTAGATGATGGGCGTCAAAACCACCAAATAAAAAATAATTCCTACAATAAAATAACTTTAGCAGTAGTAAAGAGTAGTAGAGTCGATTCCACAGGGATTGGTGATTATGATCAACTTTCGTGTTTTTCTCGTAAATAGAATTTTTGTCGTGCCGATAATTGTGGCAATAGATGTGCCCACGACTGCAAACGACTTGCTGAAAAATAAATAAATTAGGGGAGTTTCGAAATGACTGGAAATTAAATAAATGAAATAGTAGAAATAAAAAATTAAATAAATAAAAAATTAAGTTAAAGTGGGAAATAAATTCGGATTTTGTAAATAGAATTATAAAGCCTTAGCCCTAGACTTGGTGGATTCTGATTTTTGAATCGATCCTTGAAAATTAGTTTTCTCCTCCAAACAATAAGCCCATTATAACGGCTAAGAACATCCTAATAGCCAATTCTTCCTCTCGTAGTTGATTCCGGTACACCTTGCAAACCAACCTTTACCTATTATCTAACCGTGATACACGCGTTCGCAATTCAAGACCCTAACAACCTTACGTTCTGAAGAACCCAACTCGAATTAACGTCCTCAACCTCGCGTGATATTTAAATTCGATCAAAATTTCCCTTAACTTGTTCGCGAAAATCTGAATACAGCACGACTGACTCATCTTTCCAACTTTACGCCAAAATGACTCCAACCCAACACACTTTTTGAATTGAAATCGAGTTAACTTTAAGGGATGAATTTGTCAATCCCGATATTCCGGAGAGATGCTGAATACCGATTTGGATGATTTTTCGTACGGATACAATTTCTCAAGATTCTTGACCAGAAAGAATACCGGCCTAAAGCTAATTTTAATTTAGTGAAGCATGAAATTTATCATGCTTTGTTGGTTATGGAAGTGGATTTAATGGTAATGGAGAAAGATGGAAAAGGGAAGGGACTTGGGAAATAATTAAACAAATTTGCTAAGAAAAAGGAAATGGAATGAAAATGGCAGTATGCACATAGGAAATGGAAAAAATTAAAAAACAATTTCAATTCAATTCCAACTAATTAAGGTGTGATTTTTCAAGTGTACCATGCCACCTATTTATACATAAACCACATACTAAAATTAGGCTAGTTCTACCTACCCACTAATTACATGAAATAATATCATATTTTTTATTTTCTAAATTTGGCTTTTACAAGGTCAAAAATCTAGCCGACCCCTCAAAGGTCCCAAATTTTCGATTTGGACCCTCCTCTATTTCTCATGCTTCAATTTAATCCCCATTTTTGCTTATCTTTGATTTACAACATCCGAATTTTGTTCCTGACAATATTTAAACATAAATTCCACCAATTAGTAGGAATTAGTTCAAGAACAAGTTGATTTGAGCACGTAAAATATGCAAAATAAATATGATATCAAATCCCCCCTACTTAGCCTATTATTATCTTAAAGCATATTGTACGTTCCTACATTAGGAATTATTCAGTAACTTATCAGAAATCAGACCTTTATTCTGCAACCATGATCAATGCAAACTATTTAGGAGAGAAATGAATAAGCGTTCAAATATTCAGTTTAGTCAGCATGTGCCCATAAAATTTAAACATGTAATTCAATCATTTCACTACAACACCCCTAACCCCTTTCCTCCGTCGGATTAGAGTCACGGGCATTACTAACAAATCAAAAGAATTAATCAATAATAATTAAACATATAAGCTAACCATTAACATTATAATATACATGGGCAGGTCACGACAATCTAATACTTTCATACTAAAGTCTTAAACAGTTGAATAAAGAATCATGCTATGCAATGCTGTAACAGTTTGGTTTATACCGTAGTCGGAACAGTGGTTTCGGGACCACAAATCCGAGTCTGTATAATATTCTAATATTATTTTATGTGCCGTTGATATGTGACTAAGCATGTACTAAATTTTCGTAAGTTAATTTGTCCGTTTGTGTGTTTAATTTGACAAAAGGATGAAATTGCATTGAATGTGAAAGTTGCTTGCTATTTGTTGAAGTATCAATGTGTTGTGGCTTTGTAAAATTGGAGGCTTTATATGTCAAATTAGCCAACTTATAGATAGTGGATGGATAAAAGTTTTAAATGTCCATATTGTATAATTGTTTTAGTTATATGAATGAAGGCTATTTTGGTAATTGAATTATTAACATTAGATTAATGAAACAAAAAAATGAGTGTTCATCTTTTATTTCTTTTCTTTTGACCAAAAAACACAAAGAAAAAAAAAAGAAAGCTTTGAAGCCTAGCATATTCGGCTACTTACAAGCCAAATTCAAGGTAATTTTTTAGTCGGTTTTCGATAATTTCTACGTTTTTGCAATCGTTGCTTTGTCTCCAATCAAACCCATGTCTTAATTTGATGAATTGATGTTGTTCATGAAATGTGCCATTGATGATATATTGAGCTTTGTGATGATTTATGGTGTTAAATGAAAGATTTGAGCTAGATGAACATACTTTGTTCTCGAATTTTTTATGAATTTAGCTAATTAGGGCTAAATTGAGAAAGTAGTAATTTGAGGGACTAAATTACAAATTTGATGAGAAATATGGGCTTGTATGAGATGTAGGAACATTCGGCTAAGCATGAGTATGGGTTGATTTTGTGAATTTGATGTTTTGAGAAAAATGGACTAAATTGATAAATTGTGCAATTGTGAGGGTTAATTTGCAAATAGCCCTAAATATATGTGTATGGATTGAATTGAATGAATTAGTGAATAAAAGGTTTAATTTTGAATATGTTTAGATCAAGAACCGAGGAAAATGGACTTAGATCGCGGGAAAGCGAAAGTAACCGAGTAGCCGTTTTCGTTTTCGTTAAACCGAATCTGAGGTAAGTCATTATGCAAATAAGCGTATTTGTATTGAACTGTGTGTGCTCATATGATTATTCTTAACTATGAATGCTTATGAGATGATTTGTTCATGAATTCTGAGATAAGATCGATATAGTGACAATGTCCGCGAAGTCTCGTACGAACCTAGGAATAGATAGGATTAGCTATGTCATGACATAGGTATCTGTTCTGTTTTATCATGTAAGACCACGTCTGGGACGTTGGCGTTGATTTGAGATTTCGTGTAAGACCACGTCTGGGACGTTGGCATCGATATAAGCTTTACGTGTAAGACCATGTCTGGGACATCGGTATCGTATTGATTCGTGTAAGACCCTGTCTGGGACAGTGGCATCGATGTCTGAGTGCATGTATGACCTCGTCTGGGATGTTGGCATTGTACGACCATTTCGAGCTTTCTAAGCATCCTACTAGATTCTTAATGGTCAACGGGCAAGTCTGTGATACGAATTGCAAATCCGAGCTATGATAAATTAAGTGAATGAATATCTGTTTCAGGTACGTTGATTATACACTAATTGTGTATACAAGGTAAGTATCTATGTAATCTTACTATGATGTTATGTATATGGAATTGATAATATGATATGTAAAGTTTTGATAAGATGAACTATGTGCATATATGGTATATGAATTGGAAGTATGGTAAGTTATGGCTAAGCAAATGAGCTTAAGAAAGAAAGAGGTGATTTTGTCATGACAATCATATGGATTATCTTAATAATTCGGTTATATGCATTTTATGCTAGGTTTATTTGTATAGTGACTTACTAAGCTTTTGGAAAGCTTACTCTGTGTGTATGTTTTCTCTGTTTTATAGGTCATCTAAGCTACTGAGGCTCGGGATCGTCAAGGATCGTCATCACACTACTAAACTCTTTTTGGTACATTTTAGAAATGTGAATAGCTAAATATGGCATGTATAGACTAGATATTTGGATGGTTATGAGATGTGAACTTAGCCATGAGAATTGGCTAGTTATAAGATGATATTCTGCCATTATGAATATGATATGTGGTATATGTTTTGGTTTGATTAGATGATATTAAAAGTGGTAAAACTTTGAGTAAGTATTTAGATGAATTACGCTTGTATTATCTAAGTTTTAGTCTTGTGATTTGGCATAGTTGAAATTGGTATTGAATGTATTGATAGAATGGTTGTTTTGGTATGTTATTGGTTGTGAAATATGCATGAGAAGTGTTGGTAAATGTTGTATGTAGGTGTGACCCAAGTGGGTGGCATTTTGGCCTTGAAAATGGCCTATAATGTCACACGGTTGTGGCACACGGGAGTGCCTTGTGACCGTGGGGTAAAGTCTGTAGCTAGCATATGAGAACACAGTTGTGGCACACGGGAGTGCCTAGTAATCGTGGGGGCCAAGTCAGTATAGTCTACGACCAGGGTACACGGGCGTGCTTGGTGGCCGTGGAAGTATAGTCAGAATAGACCACGGGGAAGACACACGGGTGTGTCTAATAGCCGTGGGAGGCACACGGCCTGCCCACACGGGCGCGTAAGCCCTAAAACTTAGAAAGTTTTAATTTTCTATGAAATTTTGTATGTGTTTCGATTTAGTCCCGACTCGATTTATAAGCATATTTAAGGTCTCGTTGACCGTATTAAGGGACATTATGTTCGAGAATGATGAATGAATGTATGAATTTCTGTAAATGCTTTCCGATCTGTCTGGTAATGCTTCTAACCCTAATCCGACGACAGACACCGGATAGGGGTGTTACAAATGCTAAACTTGGTCTTCCACTGTCTACACTCTTATCACTATTTATTTCCTCTTGAAAGCTAGAAATTGGATACATGACAAAACTATTCAAATTATTAGTATCAAAGCATTGAACCATACTCCGACTATTACTGCTTCTACCTTCGATGATGTTAGTAGAATAACCTACTTCACCTAATTCAGGTTTGCTAATTCACTCCAAATCAGAGTATAAATACTCTTACAGGCCTTAATTCGAGTCTATATATCCCTAAAAATAGCCTATGAATAAATAGGGACTAATTTGGAATAATTCTAAAAGTTTTCAGGCAATTTCAAAAATACTTAGAAATAGGGGACACACGGCCGTGTGAAACCTCTCTAACCGTGTGGCTTTCGAAGTTGAGACACATAGCCGTGTCCCAGCCTGTGTCCTTGCTCGTGTAAGTCACTGACTTGAGACACACAGCCGTGTCCTAGCCCTTATCTCAGCCTGTGTAACTTACTGACTTGGGTCACACGGCCTTGTTGTAGGCTGTGTGTCAGCCCATGTGGACTTTACACGTGTACTATTTTTTAGCACGTTCAGGGCACACGCCCATGTGTGTCACACGGCCATGTGACAGACCGTGTCCCAGGCCGTGTGCACCTAAGAGTACCTTAAAACTCAAGTCTACCATTTCATGCTTACTTGGGCACTAAGCAACTCAATTACCAATCATTTAACCTACTCAAAACACGTTTAAACATGCTCAAAACATCCGTCTTAAGTGCCTAACCAATGTACCCTCATTGGTACCACATTTTATATCTTCAAACATATCGAGAATGCATCAACCATTCAAGACTTTCATTCATACCAAATTTTCCAATATTGAACTAACTTTTAGCTACTTGAGCAACATACCAAAGCATAGCTTCAATCACAATCATATATATACAAATGATCACCATTGCACTTGAAACCCAAAATATTATCACCTATCAATAACATTGACAAAAAGACCTACTAGGTACATGCCAATGCAAAAATAAACATCACCACACTTGAGTACGGGATCGTTGTTGGATGCTGAGTCGATAACAAGATAAAGGTACCTAACCTGCGCATGGAAAACAAAATCGCACGCTGAGTATAACTCAATGGTATTTCTATATTCCGAAAAATTTAAACTTGATATAAGTAATTAAAATGTAAGAATGCGTCAAATAATATTATGATATATGTTTCAAATCAATAATATAAATTTGCTCATTCTTTATTCACATCTACAAGATTCCACATGTTTTGGTACAAGACAGGGGCATTTGCATATTTCAACTCATGCAATTACATGATTCATCTCTTTGATCAATATTTGAATTCATTTCAAGTTTCACAGCTCATTTCATTATTTCATATTTCATTTCTCATCTCATATTCATTTCTCATCTTTTCTATTTCAATATTTTCTCATCTCATTTTCATTTGTCGTATTTGCCATTTCCATATCAATCACATAAATTATTATTAAATTTTTCCCTGAACTCTTCCTATCCTATGACATGCTACCTATATCCAACTTTGCCCGAAGTATTTAATAGGATTTCACTTTACTTTAGATACAACAAATGTCTCAATTTCATGAATGTATATCATCACATATAAACATATATTCAATTTGATAATAACCACATTTTCTCAATACACATATATTCAATTCAACGGTCATAAAAATAATATATTTCACGATATTCATAATCGAGTCATTTTAATCATCATTTGATTCAATTCAGCCGAAATGTACAAGAGTTCTCACCTCAAATACTTACCATACACAAACAACTCAATATGCAATAATTCACAATTTAGTTCGGATTATAGAAACACAAACCGTATATTTCGAGCTACTTGATGTCGACCTTATCTTTCCCTTTCTTACTTAAAGATTTCAAGAATGCAATAATTACAATAGATTAATCACATACCACTCAATTCACAAGAATTTCAATTTTTCTACTATATTTTGGTTATTCTTCAATTTAGTCCCTAAACTGAGACTAATTTTAATCTCCACATTTAACTTTATATTTTTATACTAATTTAACTTTAAGCTAAATTTAGCTCCCTATTTTCAATTCCAACCCTTAATTTTAAATTTTTCACAATTTAGTCCCTATTACTCAAAATCAACAATTAATTCCATAGTTTAGTCTTTTTCCACTTTTAACTTAAAAATCTTCTATTTGATCCCTAATACTTAAATTATTCAACAATAGCAACATCTAAAATCTTGAAAAATACTAAAAATTACAACATGGGTCGAGTAGCTCTAAGTACCGGGATCCCAAAAACATAAAAGTTACAAGAAAATGACTAAATTGCACTAACTAATTTGAGTTTGAACTCCTAAAGTCCCTAGCCGAACGTTACCCTTCTTTTCTTCTTTCTTTTCTTTCTTTCTATTTGCATGCATAAATTCAATCTACTTCCACTATCTTTCTTATTTCTTTCATATTTTCATTTTTTAATTACTATTATAATTACTATTATTATTACTATTACATGCAATAAATTCTACCCATGACTGGCCACATACACACAACCATTTATTGAATGGTATAATTGTTACTTTAGTCCCTTTTATTTATTTCAATCTATAATTCAACTTTTAACTTTAACGCGATTCAGTCCCTGTACCTTAATAACTCCTAATTTCATGAAAATTACTTATCCACGATTTAATTCACTACTAAAATAACCTCGTAAATATTTAATAAAAAATATTTACATATTCGTTTCACAGGAAAGGAGTCTCGAACCTCACTTTTCGTTACCCTGACTATCGGGTCTTTACAATTCTCCCCCTAAATAAATTTCATCCCTGAAATTTACCTGAAAAGAGGTGGCGGTACTGAGATCTCATCGTCTCTTCATATTCCCAGGTTGCTTCCTCAAAATTATTGCTATGCCATAGAACTTTCACTAACAAAACACATTTATTGCGCAATTCTTTCACCTTGTAAGTTAAAATTTCGACTAGTTCTTTTTCATAAGGCAAGTTAGGTTGAATTTCAATCGAAATAATGTGAGACGGATCGATTGATACCTTCTGAGCATTGACACATGGAAAACATCGTGCGTTTTTTGTAATTTTGCAAGTAATGCCAACTGATACGCGAATGCTCCCACTCTTTCAATGATCTCATATGGTCCAATAAAACGAGGACTCAGCTTCCCTTTTCTGCCAAATCGCAGAACTTTCTTCCAAGGTGACACTTTTAGAAACACCTTGTCACCAACATCAAACTTAATATCTCTATGTTTCAAATATGCTTATGATTTCTGCCTATCAAAGGTTGTTTTCAATCTATCTTCTATTATCTTAACAATATCTTCTGTTTCTTGAATCAATTCCGTCCCAACAACTTTTCTTTCGCACAATTCCATCCAGCAAACAGGTGTTTAACACCTACGACCATATAAGGCTTCGTACAGAGCCATTTGAATGCTCGATTGAAAACTATCATTGTATACGAATTTGAAAGAAAGTAAATAACATTCCCAACCTGATTCAAAATCGATTACACAAGTACGAAAGATATCTTCTAAAATTTGAATAACATGTTTAGATTGTTTGTCTGTCTGCGGGTGAAAAGCTATGCTAAAGTTGAGTCTCGTACCAAGAGATTCATGCAACTGTTTTCAAAATCTCGAAGTGAAACGCAAATCTCGGTCAGAGATAATCGACATAGGGACACCATGCAATCTCATAATTTCCTGAATGTAACCTTTAGCAAGTTTTTGAAGTGACCAATTCGTCCTAACTACAATAAAATTAGCTGATTTTGTAAGTCGATCAACAATCACCCACATAGAAAATTTCTTAATTGAAGATAAAGGTAACCCCGTTACAAAATCCATCGTTATGCATTCCCATTTCCACTCTGGAATGGAAATAGATTGAAGTAATCTTGTAGGAATCTAATGTTCAGCTTTAACTATGTCTTCAACTACATCTCTTTTCATTCTTGGCCACTAATATGATTCACGTAGGTTGCAAAACATTTCTGTTCCTCTAGGATGCAAAGCAAAAGTACTATCGTGAGCTTCACGAAGTATCAACTCTTTTAATTCTGCAACATCTGGAACACAAATTCAATTATGAAATCTCAAACAATCACAAGCATCAATGCTGAAACTTTCTATTGCGCCATTTTGAACCATTTCTTTGTTCTTCACCAACTTAACATCATCTAACTACGCTACTTTGATTCGATCCAACAATACCGGTTTGATTTTCAACTCAACCATCAAGCTTCCATCGTCATCGATACTAAGTTGGGCAAACATCACTCGTAATTCAACAGCTGCCTTTCTACTCAATGTGTCAACTACAACGTTAGCTTTACTAGAATGGTAATCAATAATGCAATCGTAATCTTTTAGAAGCTCAACCCAACGTCTTTGTCTTAAATTCAACTCCTTTTGAGTTAGAAAGTATTTAAGACTTTTGTGATCGGTATAAATGTGACATTTTTCACCATACAGGTAATGTCTCCAAATATTTAGAGCGAAAACCTTAACGGCTAACTTTAAACCGTGCACCGGATAATTATGTTCGTGCGTTTTTAGTTGACGAGATGCATACGCAATCACTTTTCCATCTTTCATCAAGACACAACTGAGACCACTTAATGAAGCATCACTATAGACCACAAAATCCTTTCCCGGTTCTTGTAAAGTTAGAACTGGTGCTTCAGTCAAGATCTGTTTCAAAGATAACTTTGCTGATGACGAAGCTATTGCATAAGAATGTTTAGTTCGTTTGGAGTAATGAAAATCCGTTTATGAATCTTCGATAATAACCAGCTAAACCAAGAACACTGCGAACCTTTGACACATTCTTTGGTGCTTTCCACTATCAAAATGACCTCAATATTTTTCAAATCAAATCTGACTCCATCCGCTAATATAACATGCCCCAAAAACACAACTTTCGATAACCAAAATTCGCACTTGCTAAGCTTTCCATATAACTATTTTTCTCGCAACAATTGCAAAATGATTCTAAGGTGTTGCTTATGGTCGAATTCAGATTTCGAGTAAATCAAGATGTCGTCAATGAAAACTACCACAAATTAATCCAAATGCGGTTCATGTGATCTGTGAATGTCATAGTAGCATTGGTCAACCCAAAAGGCACCACTTAGAATTCATAATGGCCATAACACGTATAAAATATTGTCTTAGGTACGTCACTATCTTTCACTTTCAACCGATAGTGACCAGATCTTAAATTGATCTTATAAAAGATAGAAGCGCCTTTTAATTTATCAAACAAGTCATCGATATGAGGTAAGGGGTACTGATTCTTAATTGTCAACTTTTTCAGTTGTCGATAGTCTATACAAAGTCGCATCATGCCATCTTTCTTTTTGACCAATAACACTGGAGCTCCCCAAGGCGATATGCTAGGGCGTATAAAGTCACGGTCCAGTAAATCTTGCAATTGCACCTTGAATGCTTTCAGCTCTGTGGGTGCCATACGATAAGGAAAGATAGACATCAAATCCGTCTGAGGAAACACTTCAATTGTGAACTCAACCTCCCGATCTGGTAGTAATCCTCATAATTCCTCAGGAAACACATCAAGGAATTATAAAACAGTTCAAATCTTACTGCTCTGACTATCACCGAAATTCGAGTTCACAACATAAGCTAGAAAAGCTTCACAACCTTGATTGAGAAGTTTATTAACTCAAATTGCTGAAATGATATAAGTTGAACCACTCGTTCAAACACCATTTACTTCAATCATGTTACTATCTACTCTCTGAACCTTGAACTTCTTTTTACGACAGTCTAGAATCACTTTGTGTTCAGTAAGCCAATCCATGCCCAAAATTAGATCAATTCGCCAAATGACATTCAATAAATCAACAGGGAAGATTATATTTTCTATCTTTAACAGACATTGCCTACACACCTGATCCACTAATACGGACTGCCCCAAAGGACTTGACACAACTATTGATACTCTAGAAGTCTTAGATTTTAAACTCCTTGTGTAACAGGCCCAATTTGCTAGGGGCCCAATTAACCAATAAAAACCCGAATATTAAAGTCCAAATAACAGTCCTTTATAAGCCCAAATGCAAACTAAAACCAATCAAAAACCCAAAAGACCCGAGGCCCAAATGGCCCAAACATTTTAAGGTTCTAGAAACCTTAGGGGTTTCCAGAACAGTCTAGCGTCGCAGCCCCTCCCACACATGCGCCGCGTGCGTCCTCCACGTCACCCCGACCGTTGCACCTGCAAAACAAACACAGCAAACAACACAAAAAAAATAGAAAAGAAAAGGTTATACAGCAAAGAAAAATGTTTTTGGTACTTATTTTTATTTATTTTGTATTTTCAGATATTCGGCTATAAAAATGAAAGCCTACTATACTAACGATTTTTACGAATACTAAGAAAAAAAACAGAAAGCAAATCAAAAAGAAAAAGTGATTTCATTTTCCAAATTTGTTTCTTTCCTTTAACCATATATACATACATATATAAATATATATAAAAAAAAGGAGAAAAAACATTTTACTTAGGTGTCCGACCGCCGTATATGGCGAATCCGCGGCGGCGCGCCGTTTGAGGCTCATCGGGCTGAGATATGAAAATCCAGAGAGAAAAAGGGGGATCCCTTTCTCTTTTTTTAATTTTGCAGTGATAGAATGATTTTTTTGCAAAAACTTTGGCTTTTATAGCCTGATTAAACGACGTCGTTCTGGGCAGCCCGACCCGAATCCGACCCGCTCCAAGCCTAGGATTCGCGTGTTTTTCAACGGAAGGGCTAATTGCACTTTTAGCCCTTCCGCTTTTTTATTTCTTTATAATCAAGTCTTTCTTGTTTTCTAATTTGGCCCTATAATTTGACTACAATTTCAATTAGACCCGCGCAAAACGCTGCGTTTTTGGAGGGCAGGGATTAATTTTCCTTTTAGGCCCTCTTTATTATTCGCACGTTCGTTAGGGTCATTTTCCTTTTATTTATTTAATTTTGCCCCAAACTTTGGTTTTAAGTTTAATTTAGTCCTTTTTTTTATTATTTTTACTATTTATCATTAATTTAATATTATTATTGTTGTTATTATTTTTACTATTATTATTATTACTACTAATTAATTTTAGTATTACTACTATTATTTTTACTATTGTTATTATTTTGATAACATATTTTCATTATAATTCATTTTATCATTGCATTTTCTGTTATTATTATTATTATTTTACTATTTTCAAACTATTGTATATAATATATTTTTTTCATTTATTAATTTACTATTAGTTTCATTTTCTATTATTATCCCGTTCTATGTATTTACTATTGATTTCATATTATTTTGTGTATATATTTTCTTTTAAATCTATTGTGTATATAATTTATTTCCTTAAAAAATTGTATTTTATTATATATTTTTGGTTTATCTAAAACCCTTCCATATGTTATCTCTTTTGTACATTATTTATACTAAGTTTTTCATTTCATGTACATTATCAATTTTAAATTAATATGTTCTATTTTGAATTATTTTGTATAATATTCACTACAAATTTCTTCTTACATAATATCTATTTTAAAAATCATTTATGCATTATTATGTTTATTTTCATTATATGATCTATTTCAAACTCTCCCATGTATTGCTTATTTTAATTTTTTATACATTCTATCTATTTTTAATCTTTTTTTACATTGTGTTGATTTCCAATTTTCTGTTTTTCACAATACTATTTTAATTTTATTCATCCACATTTGAAAGCTTACTACATTTTGTTTATTTTAACTTGTTTTTTTTTTAAAGATTTCATTATTTGATTATTAATGTTAGTTTTGTAAATAGAATTGCAAGGTTATCACAATTGTATATTTCGAATCGTATGTTCGTGTTGTTATCTTTGTCATTTTTTGTATGATGTTGTATTCACATTTTATTATTCCATGCTCGATTCTATATTTTTGTTTCTCATTATTGAATAGTGATTCAATAAAAGCATTGTGAGTCGATTTTAAAATCGCTTATTTAAAAGGCTTTTAAAACAAGGCAATATTTAATGTTTGGAAATTTGAGGAATTGTGCCCTAACGTGCTGGGTTTCAGTTCTTCATTTGAACAAATAATTAAATACCCTTTTAATCGCATGATTTGGAAATTGTGAGATGATTTTGGTTTCGAGGTTTAAGATGTCATATCCTAACGTGTTGGATATGGTGTTTTATTCCTTCGGAACGAGAAAATCTTAAATTCCAACTTAAATTAATCAAACATTTTTCAAAAGGAATTACATTTTAATTTTTTTTGAAATTTTCAACATAAGGACATTAGTTAATCAATTTGGTACCAATTTTGGGCGTATAAGGGTGCTAATCCTTCCTCGTACGTAACCGACTCCCAAACCTGTTTTTCTATTTCGTAGACCAAAATTATTTATTATAAGGTGATCCAATCACACCTAAACAAAAAAGGTTGGTGGCGACTCCATTTTCGTTTTAAAGTCGACCCCGTTTTCCAAACTTTAAAAATGGTTTCGACAGCTTGGCGACTCCACTGGGGACTGGTTGAGAATCAGACCATAGATTGATTAATTTTTGTCCTTTTGATTGAAGTTTGGAAAATTGTTTTGAAAATTCATGTTTCTTTTGATGCATTTGTTGGTGCTATGATTGCAATAATGTTGAGCCTCGTAAAATACTCTTGCATTGCATTGTATAACCGTTGCAGTTACACCTTTTAAGTGGGAGTGAGAAACTATGCATTCGTGAGGTTTTCACCTTCGCATGGGCTAGTGGATTACTTCCGGGATACATCTGTACCTATGTCTTCGTGAGATATTCATCTCCGCATGGCAATAGGGAAATGTATTCCCCTGAACCGAACTCGATCCATATGAGCCTATAATGAGTGAGGATTGAGAAATCTGCTGGTTCAGGTACCTTCTCTTTAGAACCAAACCACATATAGTGAACCCTAAGAGCCCACTTTAGGTAAAACTATGTTGAACCCTAGCAGCCACCTGGATAGGTGTTTGACTATTTTCTATTTGACTATTTTCTATTTGATTTGATTTTTACCATCTGTATATGATACTATCGTGTTTTCTCTTGTTTATGACTACATTGCATTTCATCATCAAAGAAAGGAGGTGTTGATTCATATTCGATTGCTAAATAGAAGAGTTTGTCATAGGAAAATGGATTGTTTGATAAAGTGGGTTGTAATACGTTCGTCCAAATACAGTCCAGGTAAACACAACGAGAAAAGATTGATAGTATATGAGTTTGCCTCATTGCCCGGGGATTCAAGCCAACAAGGATTATTCGAGAGTCATCACATCTCAATTTTCTTAAAGAAGCTTATGAGCATCGCGGATGATAAGTGAGTGAAGAGTCACGGCCTGGATCAAGCAACAAGGAGATAGAAGAGGCATCTATTGAGAAAGTTCACAGGACACGACCATGACATCTGGATACGAAGAAAAGGATTCGTGTCTTCACCTGGACTATGAGGACAAAACCGCATATGTAATCCATTTTATGTAAAGAAATTTATTTTCTAGAAAAGTTCTTCTAATGGAATTGAATTCAGAATCAACGCCTCTCTTTCTTTTTGCATTCATTTCATGCATTTGCATTGCATTTCATGCATTTACATCACATCATATGCATTAAAATTTGTAGAAAGACTCTAATTAATTAAAAATTATTTCAGTAACCTGGAAACCGACAAAAGTCTACTGAACTGAGCATTGTTACGGTACTCACGCAAGAACAAAAGCCATGGACCAAAGGTTGGAAAGAATAGAGCAAATGAAAATACAGATGCAGGAGCAATTGACCAAAATTCAACAAGAAATGCGGGAACAAATGCTAGAATTCCACAGGAATATGATGGGCCAGTTAACCCAGTTACTACCCGGAGGACGTGAAAAAAGGAGTGGCCCAGTGGTCAACAGTGGGGATGATAATGGATACCTCATTTATTCCCTAGGTTTTTCTCCAATACGTGTCCCGACCCAACCAGACACGCATTCGCATGGGGTACCCGTCATTATCGGACCCCAATGTCAGACTGATACCTCGGCCCTGTTGAGCTTCCTGATGGGCTTAGGTTTTAACCCAGAGGATGATCGAGCCAAACTGGTTGTTCTGGCAGAAACAAAGGAAAGGGGAGAGTGGACTTTAAAGACCCCGAATAAGAAGGAAAAGGAAGCGAATAGTACGAGTAGGTATAACAAGGGCCATTCGGAGCCGATTACAGTAAGCCAGCCAAGAACGGTAACTACCAGCCATCAGGTCTCCCCAAGACAAGAACCCAATCCAAGACTGAACTCAGAAAAACACCAGTTCGTACCCATCCCAATCACGTATAGAGAGTTGTACCAAATTTTGTTTGACACACATGTTGTATCCCCTTTTTATGTAGAACCAATACGGCTCTCATACCCGAAATGGTACAACGTAAATGCCCATTACGAATACCATGGGGGAATCACAGGGTATTCGATCGAGAACTGTGTCATTTTTAAAAAGATAATCGAAAGACTCATCAAATTGGGTATCATAAAATTCGATGATCCCTCTGGTGTAGAAAATTCGTTACCCAACCTTTCTGTTAAAGGGGTAAACATTGTGAGTTCCATGATAGATAGGGGCATGAGATCCAAGAATGCATCAAGCTCAAGGCCTTAGTGCAAGGCCTAATGGATAATAAATTGAAGAGATCAAAGACCCGGTGGAAACGTTGGGGAATCTAAACATTAACGACATATTCGAAGAGGGAACCGGGGAATAGACTTTTCCAAGCTTCTGCATTTATGTACTTGGGGTGTTTTGAACAATGGGACTGTGGAAGAGCTCCTTGTATTTTTAGAACTAATTTAGAGCAATATTCAGAACACGCTTATTACTTTAAGCCTAGAGGCAATAAGAATCCTTTTGTGAACTAGGCTTGTGTCCAGAATTTTTATTTCAATAAAATGCATCATTTTGAGCAAATATTATTTTCATTCTTTTTCATACTATGCATTCTTTTGTTCTTTGGAATATTCTTTCATTCTTCATTCATAATCATACCATATAAATAATCATCCTTAGAGTCATTTATTGTTTGGAATTTGCCTTCGTACCTACAATAGGTACCCAGATATCAAGACATAAGCGACGCTGTTACTGACTCCCTTTTGAGTGAAATATGGGTCTAGAAGGATCTAAGGGTTTTGAAGATGACAGAGATTGTAACTTATCTTTTGATTTGTTAAGGATGGTAGAACAAGATGAGAATAGACTCTACCTTGCAAAGGGTCAGTGGACGTTGCGAGCTTAAGAAAGGGGCAAAGATCGAAGCCTAATTCACCACAGAAATAAGACGAGACATCATTGAGCTAATTTCAAGAATTCAAGATGTTTTCGCACGATCATATCAAGACACGCCAGGCTACTAAAACGTGGGTATGCTGTTAAGATTGGTGTTTAAAGAACCCATGTTAATGGTTCTACAATGGCCAGGCTAATCAAGAGGTTCAGGCTACTGGTTTACCAAGAAAGGGAAATTGCATCAGTTATGCCGTAAATGTCAAACTGAGGAAGACAAGACCTATGTGCCTCCTCCATTTTTTCTATATGTGGGGCATAGATGTTATGGGCTGATCTCGTCAAAAGCATCTAGCCGACACCAATTCATCTTCGTGGTTGTCAATTACTTCTCTAAGAGGGGGAAGATTGCTTCATATGCCAAAGTTACAAAGTCAGCAATCATCACATTCAAATTCAAATTCAAATCCAAATCCAAGTCAAAATTCAAATTCAAGTTCAAATTCAAATTCAAATTTAAGTTTAAATGCAAATTCAAATTCAAAAAAAGTGGCAATAAAGAATGCCAGAAAGGAACATGTCTAGCATAATTGCACAATGTCAAAGATTTACAGTCTATTTAAAGATCAAACACCATATCAGTGCAGCAAAGGCAACCAAAAACCATTCAAAATTTTTAAAAAATGACTGAGATTTGTAAAAGTTGGCATAGAGAAGTTATCGTTTACCCTCTATGTTTCTTGAACGTTGGTTAGGACCTTCACTGGGGCAACATATTTGTCATTGGTTTATGAAAGGGAAGCAATTATTGGAAGTTAAGATTCCTTTTCTCCAAGCTTTGATTAAATTGGATGAAGCAGAATGTCTCCAGTAAGTTTGATTGAAAGTATTCATCATGGTCGAATGTACCAAAAATGGATGATACGGGCTTATTATAAAAAAGGTTCGCTCAAGAAAATTTTAGGATAGGGACCTGGCATTAAGAAGGATTCTCCTCATACAAAAAGACTTTAGAGGAAAGTAAATGCCAAATTTGAAAAAACCTTATGTGGTGAAGAAGGGTTGTTCTGGAAGATCATTAACTTTGACCAAGATGGATGGCAAGGACATGTTCAAGCCAGTGAGTTTAGATTTCATCTAAAGGAGAGGCCAAGGTGAAAACTCGCAAAGGGCGCCTTGAGATTTAAAAAAAAAAAAAACAAAAATAAATAAATAAAAAGAAAAAAATATAAAAATAAAATATAAAAAAATTCAATCAAAAAAGAAAAAAATGAAGAAAGAAAAAGGAGAGGCCAAGGCGAAAACCCGCAAAGGGCGCTTTGAGACCAAAGGGGATTTGAGTTGAAAACCCAAAAAAGACAGCTCAAAATTTTGATCGAAAGTGAGGTATACAGTAGTCTTGCTACGCTTGAATTAACAATGAGGAAGTATGTCACGTCTTGGGGCATCTTCAAAGTACTCTGGATCTCCTAAACACATATTGAGCTTAAAATGGTCCTCAAAAAGTTTGAACAGAGAAGCTCAAGCTGCGATATCTAGGGCACCTAGTTTCCGTCTTACCCATTCTGAATTTGCTATATTATTCGTTACCAATAAATTTCCTTCTTGATTGCATTTACTATCTTTACTTAACTTATTTGTTTCGAACTATGCTCCTAATTAATTTCCTTCTCATCCATTGTTATAATCTTTTTCAAGCATTTCACATTGAAATAACGATTAGTGGACTAATAATACTTTCATAAAAGAAGTTTCGCATATTGCTCTGGAAGCTTCTAAATAATACAAGAACTTGAAACAGGACTATTGTTTAAAACTCACCAAGTTTAAGGAAGAGTCTAAACTGAGACTATCTCTTCGGATTTTTGTCAAAAATGATGGTTGAACAAAATCACAAGATATTGCATCGGTGATACAATCTTGACGAGAAATGGGCAATGTTAACCCAAGTGTAAAAGGGGAATCATTCGCGAGAAAAAAATGATATTCTACATCCATGCAAATATCATGTATACACATTTGGTTAGGTCACCTAGGGAGCGATCAGTTAATTGAACAAGTTACAGTCCCCTACCCCTGAGTTGCGGTGGTATGGATGGAAAATAATACAAGTCTTGTACCCTTGAATAGCAATAGGATGGATTGAAGAAGAAACAAATCCTACATTTTAGAGTCGCAATGGGATGGATTGGAAAAGATTCAGATCCTATACCCCTAAGTCACAATGAGATGAACCCTGAAGTTACAGTGGCGCAAATATGTTGAGCAAGATATAATGGTTTTTTCGGGTTTTCTGTCGAGAATACCAGCCGAACAAGATGAAAGCATAATATGTCAGTGATAAAGCCCTGATAAACAATGAGCGATGACACCTTAAACATTTAAAAAGGGATCATTCTTAGAAAATTCTGCATTCATGCAAAGCACATTTAGTTAGGAGTATTTTATTCATTCCGAACATTGCATCCTAATCATTGTACATTTAACAAAGGATCATTCTCATGACATTCTGCATTCATGCAAATGTCATCCATAATATCATCCAGTTAGGAGCATTTGATTCATTCCGATCATTGCATCCTAATCATTGTACATTTAAAAAAAAAGATCATTCTCATGACATTCCGCATTCATGCAAATGTCATCCATAATATCATTTAGTTAGAAGCATTTGATTCATTTCGATCATTGCATCCTAATTCTTAAACATTTAAAAAAGAATCATTTTCATGACATTTTGCATTCATATCATTCATAACAAATGTGGCTAGGAGCATTTGATTCATTCTGATCATAGCATCCTGATCATTTGGTATAAACATATGCATGTGGAACCGAGTCTACAGGACATGTCCCTCAGAGGACGGTGTAGCAACATCGGTGAATTCACAAATCCTATCTCACTAAGCAGTAGTGGAGTAGATCAAATTTGGCGAATCTTATCTCCATGTATCGGTAATGGAGCAGATTCAAGCCACCAACCTTATCTCCTTGAGGTAGTAAGGGAGCAGGTTGAAGATTGTAGATTTTGTCTCCCTGAGATAGCAGTGAAGCAAATCGAAGACGGTGAATCTTATCTTCTCAAGGTAGCAGGGGAGCAGATTTTAGCCACTAGCCTTATCTTCCTGAGGTAGCAAGGGAACAGGCTGAAGATTATAGTCTTATCTTCCTGATATAGCAAGGGAGCAGACTAAAAATTGTAAATCTTGTCTCCTCAAGATAGTAGTGGGGCAGATCGAAGATGGCGAATCTTATCTTCCCGAGGTAGCAGGGGAGCAGATTTTAGCCACTAGCCTTATCTTCCTGAGGTAGCAAGGGAGCAGGCTGAAGATTATAGTCTTATCTTCCTGATGTATCAAAGGAGCAGACTAAAAATTGTAGATCTTGTCTCCTCGAGATAGCAGTAGGACAAATCGAAGATGGCGAATCTTATCTTCCTGAGGTAGCAGGGGAGCAGATTTTAGCCACTGGCCTTATCTCTCTGATGTAGCAAGGGATCAGAAAGAAATTTGTAGTCTTATCTTCCTAAGATAGCAAGGAAGTAGACTAAATTTTGTAGTCTTATCTTCCTGAGGTAGCAAAGGAGCAGGCTGAAAATTGTAGATTTTGTCTCCCTAAGATAGTAGTGGAGAAAATTAAAGACGGCGAATCTTATCTTCTCGAGGTAGCAGGGGAGCAGATTTTAGCCACTGGCCTTATCTTCCTGAGGTAGCAAGGGAGCAGGCTGAAGATTATAGTCTTATCTTCCTGATGTGGAAAGGGAGCAGACTAAAAATTATAGATTTTGTCTCCTCGAGATAGCAGCGGGGCAGATCAAAGACGGCGAATCTTATTTTCCCGAGGTAGCAGGGAAGCAGATTTTAGCCACTAGCCTTATCTTCCTGAGGTAGTAAGGAAGCAGACTGAAAATTATAGTCTTATCTTCCTGGATGTAGCAAGGGAGCAGATTAAAGATTGTAGATTTTGTCTCCTCGAGATAGTAGTGGGGTAGATCGAAGACGGCAAATCTTATCTTCCCGAGGTAGCAGGGAAGCAGATTTTAGCCACTAGCCTTATCTTTCTGAGGTAGTAAGGAAGCAGGCTGAAAATTATAGTCTTATCTTCCTGGATGTAGCAAGGGAGCAGATTAAAGATTGTAGATTTTGTCTCCTCGAGATAGTAGTGGGGCAGATCGAAGACGGCAAATCTTATCTTCTCGAGGTAGTAGGGGAGCAGATTTTAGCCACCAGCCTTATCTCCTTGAGGTAGCAAGGGAGCAAGCTGAAGTTTATAGTATTATCTTCCTGAGGTAGCAAGGAAGCAGACTGAGGATTGAAAGACGGTGAATCTTATCTTCCTGAGGTAGCAGAGGAGCAGATTTAAGCCCTTAGTCTTATCTTCTTAAGGTAGAAAGGAAACAGATTGAAGATTGTAGATCTTATCTCCCTAAGCAGTAGTGGAGCAGATCGAATTTGGTGAATCTTATCTCCATGTATCAGCAATGGAGCAGATTTTAGCCACTGGCCTTATCTCTCTGATGTAGCAAGGGAGCAGGTTAAAAATTGTAGTCTTATCTTCCTGATGTAGCAAAGGAGTAGACTAAAGATTGTAGACGGTGAATCTTATCTTCCCGAGGTAGCAGGGGAGCAGATTTAAGCCACTAGTCTTATCTTCCTAAGGTAATAAGGAAGCAAACTGAAGATTGTAGATTTTGTCTCCTCGAGATAGCAGAGGGGCAGATAAAAAATGACGAATCTTATCTTCCCGAGGTAACAGATGAGTAGATTTAAGTCATTAGTCTTATCTTCCTAAGGTAGCAAGGAAGCAGACTGAAGATTATAAATTTTGTCTCCTCAAGATAGCAGCGGGGCAGATCGAAAATGGCGAATCTTATCTTCCCAAGGTAGCAGCGGAGCAGATTAAAGCCACAAGTCAAAATTCCTTGAATTGGATCGAGGCGCTAGTTCTCATGCCCCTGAAGATGCAGCGGGATGGAACGAAGCTACTCGAAGAAGAAAAGCACTGAAAGAAGTCAAGATTTGGCAAGATCGGACAAAAGTAACCCTTTTTAAAGTCTTTGCTCTATTCTCGTTACACGATAATGAGAAAAGAGGGGCAGCTGTAATAAACCCAATTTGCCCGGGCCCTAATTAACCAATAAAAACCCAAATATTAAAGTCCAAATAACAATCCTATACAAGCCCAAATGCAAACTAAACCCAATCAAAGACTCAAAAGACCCGAGGCCTAAATGGCCCAAACATTTTAAGGTTCTAGAAACCCTAGAGGTTTCCAAAACAGTCTAGCACCGCAGCCCCTCCCACACGAGCGCCGTGTGCGTCCTCCACGTCACCCCGACGGTTGCACCTGCAAAACAAATGCAGCAAACAACACAGCAAAAAAAGAAAAGAATAGGATATACAGCGAAGAAAAATGTTTTTGGTACTTATTTTTATTTATTTTTTATTTTCGGATATTCGGCTATAAAAATGAAAGCCTACTGTATTGACGATTTTTATGAATACTAAGAAAAAAAATAGAAAGCAAATCAAAAAGAAAAGGTGATTTCATTTTCCAAATCTATTTCTTTCCTTTAACCATATATACATGCATATATAAATATATATAAAAAAGGAGAAAAAACATTTTACTTGGGTGACCGACCGTCGTATACGGCGGAACCGCGGCGGCGCGCCAACGGAGGCTCGTCGGGCTGAGATCTAAAAATCCAGAGAGAAAAAGGGGCATCCCTTTCTTTTTCTTATTTTGCAGTGATAGAATGATTTTTTTTGCAAAAACTTTGGCTTTTATAGCCTGGTTAAACAACGCCGTTTTGATTAACTTCCCTAACGCCCAAAACGAGGTCGTTTTGGGGAGCTCGACCCGAATCCGACTCGCTTCAGGCTTAGGATCTGCATGTTTTTTAACAGAAGGGCTAATTGCACTTTTAGCCCTTCCGCTTTTTTATTTCTTTATAATCAGGTCTTTCTTGTTTTATAATTTGGCCCTATAATTTGACTGCAATTTCAATTAGACCCCGCGCAAAACGCTGCGTTTTGGAGGGCATGGATTAATTTTCCTTTTAGGCCCTCTTTATTATTCACACGTTCGTTAGGGTCATTTTCCTTTTATTTATTTTTAGATTTGCCCCAAACTTTGGTTTTAAGTTTAATTTAGTCCTTTTTTTTATTATTTTTACTATTTATCATTAATTTAATATTATTATTGTTGTTATTATTTTTACTATTATTATTATTACTACTAATTAATTTTAGTATTACTACTATTATTTTTACTATTGTTATTATTTTGATAACATATTTTCATTATAATTCATTTTATCATTGCATTTTCTGTTATTATTATTATTTTACTATTTTCAAACTATTGTATATAATATATTTTTTTCATTTATTAATTTACTATTAGTTTCATTTTCTATTATTATCCCGTTCTATGTATTTACTATTGATTTCATATTATTTTGTGTATATATTTTCTTTTAAATCTATTGTGTATATAATTTATTTCCTTAAAAAATTGTATTTTATTATATATTTTTGGTTTATTTAAAACCCTTCCATATGTTATCTCTTTTGTACATTATTTATATTAAGTTTTTCATTTCATGTACATTATCAATTTTAAATTAATATGTTCTATTTTGAATTATTTTGTATAATATTCACTACAAATTTCTTCTTACATAATATCTATTTTAAAAATCATTTATGCATTATTATGTTTATTTTCACTATATGATCTATTTCAAACTCTCCCATGTATTGCTTATTTTAATTTTTTATACATTCTATCTATTTTTAATATTTTTTACATTGTGTTGATTTCCAATTTTCTGTTTTTCACAGTACTATTTTAATTTTATTCATCCACATTTGAAAGCTTACTACAATTTGTTTATTTTAACTTGTTTTTTTTTTAAAAAGATTTCATTATTTGATTATTAATGTTAGTTTTGTAAATAGAATTGCAAGGTTATCACAATTGTATATTTCGAATCGTATGTTCGTGTTGTTATCTTTGTCATTTTTTGTATGATGTTGTATTCACATATTATTATTCCATGCTCGATACTATATTTTTGTTTCTCATTATCGAATAGTGATTCAATAAAAGCATTGTGAGTCGATTTTAAAATCGCTTATTTAAAAGGCTTTTAAAATAAGGCAATATTTAATGTTTGGAAATTTGAGGAATTGTGCCCTAACGTGCTGGGTTTCAATTCTTCATTTGACCAAATAATTAAATACCATTTTAATCGCATGATTTGGAAATTGTGAGATGATTTTGGTTTCGAGGTTTAAGATGTCATATCCTAACGTGTTGGATATGGTGTTTTATTCCTTCGGAACGAGAAAATCTTAAATTCCAACTTAAATTAATCAAACATTTTTCAAAAGGAATTACATTTTAATTTTTTTTCAAATTTTCAACATAAGAACATTAGTTAATCAATTTGGTACCAGTTTTGGGCGTACGAGGGTGCTAATCCTTTCTCGTATGTAACCGACTCCCGAACCTATTTTTCTATTTCGTAGACCAAAATTATTTTTTGCAAGGTGATTCAATCACACCTAAACAAAAAAGTTGGTGGCGACTCCATTTTCGTTTTAAAGTCGACCCCGTTTTCCAAACTTTAAAAATGGTTTCGACACCTTGATTTAACTAATTCAGTATTAACAACCGAGTGTGAAGATCCCGGATCTATCAAAGCATAAGCAGGTTTTGAATGCAATAAAAAGATACCTGCCACAACGTTGGTAGCATCACCATCCCCACGTATTCACACAATGTAAGCTCGGGCTAGTGCTCTAGCCTCTAACTAGTGAGTAACAGCATCACTCCCCTTTCTAGTACCACCTCTGATAGTAGAACCACCATTACCCATAGGTGTAGGTACAGACCTCTGAGAAGTAACAGGGGTAGCATTCTCATTCCTTAGACACTCACGAGCAAAATGCTCAATAGAACCACAACGAAAACAAGCTAGAGTTAGTTTCCAACATTTACCATGATGCTTTTTCCCACAGTGCTCACAATTGGGAATATCAGTATCCCTGGATGGACCTTGCACACTACCCGTGGACACAGTCGATTGTCGATCACAATTTCTATTAAATTATTCAGACTTAAAAGTTGACTTCCAGCTACCACGAAATTCTTTAGTTCACTTCAATTGTGAATGTGAGCTAGCAGCTACAAACTGCATTCCAGCAGTACGAGTAACTTCAACCTTTTAATCAAGACCTAGAGCTTGCTCCACCATCTTTGTCCGTTCAACTAGATCGGCAAACTCTAGAATTCGATGTGATACAAATTGTACCTGAAGTTCATCGCGTAATCCACATAGAAATTGTTTACAAATTTCAACTTCAGATGGCACAAATTCAACAGCAAACTTGCTGACTCTCAAAAACTCCCGTTCATAATCAGCCACAAACATCCCATTCTGTTTTAACAACAAAAAGTCTTATATCTTATCTTCGAGATATAGTTCTCCTATGTATTTCTTCTGGAATTCCTTTGGGAAGAATTCTCATTTGCCCTGTTCTGTAGGTACGTGGAATGTCACTAACTGCCACTAGGTATACGTTTTTTCTTGCAGTAGAGAAACGACACAAATTACGCTTTCACGCGGGTTGCATTCAAGTTGTTGTAAAATGCGTTTAGTGGATTCAATCCAAACTTCAGTTGCTGAGGGATCAACCCCTTTCAAACCCACAAACTCAGTCGCACCATATCTCCGCAATTCTCAAAATCAATAATTAATTCCACAATTTAGTCTTTTTCCACTTTTAACTTAAAAATATATTTATTTAATCCCTAATACTTAAACTATTCAACAATAGAAATATCTAAAATCTTGAACAATACTAAAAATTACAACATGGGTCGAGTAGCTTTAAGTATCAGGATCCCAAAAATATAAAAATTACAAGAAAATGACTAAATTGCACTAACCAATTTGAGTTTGAACTTCTAAAGTCCATAGTTGAACGTTACCCTTCTTCTTTTCTTTCTTTCTATTTGTATGCATAAATTCTATCTACTTCCACCATCTTTCTTCTTTCATATTTTCATTTTTTTAATTACTATTATTATTATTATTACCTGCAATAAATTCTACCCATGACTGGCCACATACACACAACTATTAATTTAATGGTATAATTGCTACTTTAGTCCCTTTTATTTATTTCAATTTATAATTCAACTTTTAACTTTAATGCGATTTAGTCCCTATACCTTAATAACTCCTAGCTTCATGAAAATTACTTATCTAAAATTTAATTCACTATTAAACTAACATCGTAAATATTTTTTAATATTTACGAGTTTGTTTCACGAAAAAAGAGTCTTGAACCTCACTTTCCGTCACCCCTGACTATCGGGTCGTTACATTCACTAAATTAAATTTGAAACAAAATTTACAAGAGGCCTTCATGTGAATGATAGCTTCACATATTAGTTTTTTGTTCATCGATAATTTCTTTTGCTTAATATCAAGATCTACACTCCTGCAAGGCACGATTTGTAACTTATTCTTTTCAAAATGTAAGTTTTTCAATGGTTTCATTCCATTAACATTAGAGACATTTGTTATTGCACTAAGATGTCTCATATCCTCATAAATATTAAACCTAACCACTTCACTGTCAAATTCCATGGTAAGTGTTCTACTCCAAACATCAATTTTCGTTCGTACGGTGCTTAGAAATGGTCTCCCAAGTAAATTATCAAAAAAATTGACCGAGTTATCATCCTCCATGTCGATAATGTAAAAATAGTTGGAAAAGTAAGTTTGTTTACCTTGACAAGAACATCCTCCAACACTCCCTCCGGATTCACTACTGACCTATCTACAAGCTAAATGATGACACATGTTTCCTTTAAAGGACTCACATTTAGTAGTTTATAAATAAATAAAGGCGTAATATTAATAGATGCACCTAAGTCGCACATAGTTTTTTTAATCCCTACACTACCATTCTTGCAAGATATAGAAAACATACATTGTTCCTTACATTTAGGTGGTATTTTCTTTTGTAAAATGGCTAAGACATTTTTTTCGACACTTATCTTTTCATTGCCTAAGAGCTTCTTCTTACTCGTGCATAATTCTTTTAAGAACTTTAAATATTATGGAATTTGTTTAATCACATCAAGAAGAGGGATGTGTATTTCTACATTTCGAAAGGTGTCAAGGATCTCCTTCTCTTCTTGCTCCTTTTTGCATTGGACGAGTCTTCCAAGAAATGGAGGCGATACTGCAAACGGTCTTTGAGGAGTCAAATCCGTAGTGGACGCCGAATCGGGTTTCCGTTTTCCTGTTTTGGGTTGTGGGTACGAGTTGTGTCATGAGCTAACTCCAAAACTGTTCCACTTCTCAATGTTATAGCACTTATATTATGCCAAAGATTAGGTTTAGTTTGAGATGGCAATTTACCTTATGACTCTAATCGATTGATTGTAAGAGCAAGCCTACTCATTTTTTTTATCCAACTCTTGAAAACGTGTTCCCGTCTTCTGCTGGAATTTTTTGGTACTGTTGGCTATGTCTTCTAGAGATGATTTTGGAGGCGGTAATTGTTGATTTAGAAGTTATCCTTGTTGGTATGGCTGATTGAATCGAGGATTCGACCCATAACTCATATTTGGATGATCTTTCCACCCCACATTATAAGTGTTTGAATAAGGATCATATCGCCTTTAGGGTGGCCTTGGAAAGTTTCCAACAACATTCACTTGCTCTGTTGAACCCTCGTACAAGATAAGACATGAGTTCGTCGGGTGATCTAACATAACACAAATTCCACAAAATCGAGCTGGGCTTATTTTATTTGTAAGGTGTAAATAATGTCCATCTACATTGGACGGCTAAGTTGCTTTTCAAAATTATTCCTTAATTAGGTAAATTTAATATTGGTTAATCTTCTTTTGTCGTCATTGGGGGCACTCTTCCAAGTAATCGTTCGCAAGTGGCCCAAAGACCGATCACTTTTCTTGGCTAGGTTAGTGTTAGTCCATCAATAGATAACCTTAGTTGCATCGATATGTCTTGTATTTTTTTTAGTGCATTCCCCACACGAGAGGTGGAATGTGTTGGTCTCCGGGTGCCATCATTCCACTAGCACTAATACTAAACCAGCCCTTAGGTCCGAAATCTAAATGAATACAATCATGCCAATCCCAGCTGCATTCAAATATGGCACGACGAATATTTATCCCGATCAAAGTGTTCAGCCACTTCGTAACAAAATGATAACGTAAATGATTAAAACGTAACACTTCAAACATAAGTAACTAAAATGTAATCTGAGGCAAACAAAAGTGACTATTTTTGTAGTTTACCCTAAAATGAATTATTAAGCATGTCAATTTTTTAAATAAACTTAGAAATATGTCAGGTGATATTCTTTTTTATTAGTGCAAGCTTGTAAATTGAAAAATGGGATGCAATAATCAAGACAACATATGTCTAAGAATTATAAACCACAATTTCTTAATATTTGGTCTCAACAAGTTACACATACTTATCACACCGTAATTAATGTATTATTCCCCCAACTCCGAAGAAAGAACAGTTGGTAAAAGAATAAGAATAAGATTTATAACGATCAACATGCAGAAACGTATGTCTTGGAATTAACTTATCATGCACACTCTTAAAACTACAACAAAAATGTGCCAATTAGTTACCTTTACTCTTTCAAGATGATGCTTAGTAATAATACTTTCCATTTTGAATTTGGATTTGGAAGGAAAGGGTGGAATTTTCAATGGTTTTTTTATGCCAGTAGGCAGAATATTTTCCAAATTTACTTTTTTATGGAGACCAGTCTGCTGCTTAAGCTTCTTAATACTCAAAGTACGTCAACTAGATACTTACCCATATTCGGGGCACAATCGTGGGTTTCTCTGGGAGCTAACAATCAGCTGCTCCTACTTCACGGGGTCATCATGCCCCAACAAATCATCATGATCCATTTGTTGCTATTGCTGCCCTGTGGGGTCATCATACCCCAACTGATGATCCTACTGCTCTAAGTTTTCTACACAAATTTAAATAACTTAAATCTAATAAGTAATATCTGATAGTGAATTTGGTTTGAAAAATATCTAACGAACATTACTGAGAGAGAGCAAGTTGTAACGAGAGTCCCTATGTCTCTCATTGTTTGCATCTTCTGCCCCTGTCAATAAAAAAAAATACCAATATGACATTCTAAAAAAGTTAGAATACAAAGGAAGCAACAAGCATGAAAAAACAACGGGGACCATGGGGGATTACCTGCAGTATACAAACACTACCAACAATCATTCCAGACTGAAATGAAATTTTCATGTACCAAGGTCCAATCTCTCGTATGTCCTCCTCTAGATTTGTCTTTATCATATTTATCATGTCTGTCGTGAATAGAATAGATATGAACCTTGGATTTAAGAGGATCAGATGCATGTAGTTGTTTTTACTCTGAGACAGCAGGATCATGGAGAATTACCTTCTCTTGAGATATAAGAGATGTCAAAGCATGTTTCAGGGCAACTTGACCATCATATGGAGAAGGCAAGAAATTTCCTGGTAGCCTAGCATATGGGGTCCATTCAACCTGTTTGAAACATTGAAATATGAAAGACTAAAAAATGAGAAAGTCATTTGAAAGAGTTAAAATTAAATCATTAGAAAGAAGAAAATGACTTCACTTGCTCTAGCTGGCTTTAACTTTTTGAAATACTTAGAAAATTCAAAAAATTTACTGTGAGTTTTTTTCTTGGATGGTATAATCAGCCTTTCACGCCATCTAACCAGCAAAGGGAAGTCGCTTGGATGATTTTGCAAATCTTCAGCTGACAATTGAAGATAATTTTTCAATGGCAAGATGGGGAAATCGAGATGCAACCCACGGTATATGCTCCAATATAAACACCTACAACAAATAAAAATAAAATGTTAATCCACATTAAATAAAGAGGAAAACTACCAAACAAATGAAACTATAAATATAACTTCTATCCTTACTATAACAAAATGAAAATTGTCATATAGATCTTGTCTGTATTTTATGTGGTCCTCCAGGCTCCTATGCAGAGTTGCTAGCATGGCTGCATCCCATGCATACCTTCCAATTTCATCAACATTCCTCAAAAATGTGAGAAAAAATGGAGACACCACATGAGCAATAGAAGAGAGTACAATAAACATAACGATCAAGCTCTTGCCCATCAAGAAAAATATCATCCCAATGCCCATAAGTATTTTTAAGCCAAGACAGACTAATTCCACCCTTTTTTTGGGCTTAGGCACTCGTCTGTGCGAAAACACTTTATACATAAGTCATTTAAATTCACAACTACCTCATCTCTTATAACTAGTCAACCACATATTGGTAAGCCAATAATCCTTAAAATATATCCTAAACCCATAAATAGATTAATGGGATCTTTCTCTCAAAATACAAAACATCTCTTATTTACATTATATTGGTTTGCTATTGTCGTTATGAGCCAGTAATCCTTAAAACATCTCCTAAACCCATAAATAAATTCTCGAAGCCAGTTCCCCTCAACCATTTCTCTGTAACCAGGTGAAAACTGAAAATATTTGGTAATAAATTTTCACAAGTGTCGACAATAACACACCAGCAAAACAATCAAAGTGCATGTGAGCATCAAGTTATCAACAAGATTAAACAAAAACAAGTAAAAATGTGCAAAACTTACTAAGGAGTTTTTGTATATTGGCAAACCATTTTTTCAATCGATTATTGGCAACTGAAAAGGTTGTTATATATAACTTGTTGGTTGTGTTAAAAAAGTATAATATTACCGGAAGTAAAAAAAATTGAGCAAAACATTATATCATCAAATAATAAGAAATGTCAAAATGACTAGTAAAAAGAAAAAATTAGCGTCAAGCAATTGCAAGATAAACAAGCAAAATAAACCAGTATAATGTTATACTAGCCATTTGATTTGTCCAGATTGAAAACTAATAGGAATGTTGAAAAAATCGTTTCCCTAACATTAGACCAGATTTTCTACTCAACATACAATACGCTATAGATTCCAAACTACCACAAAATGGATAAGCAAATTTTACCATAGCTTTTCAAAATGTGCAAAGTCGTGCTCATTTCAAGGATATAAATTGCCTTTATTCTATCAATAAGCACTGTCCAAAAATCCATCTAAAGCCATTGTAAAATAGCAAACAAATGTAAGTTTCATCTAAGTAACAAGTTCAGTGTTTAAGGACTTTATCAGAAGGGCATAAACCAAACAGGATAAAGCTGTTTTGTTATTAAAAGGGAAAAAATTATCAAGTACTTCATCGTCATTCAATCTTTGTGAACAGATGGAAATTTAAGTTGGTAATTGAAAACAATGTTATAGAAAAATATAAATCAGTGAATCATTATCAGAAGCTTTGTGGTAGAAACTAACATCAGTTCGATTATAATCATTACCTAGAACATATCATTATGTGGCAAAGGAAATTTATTCAAATAAGAAATATGAGTGTTTCTAGCACATTCTTTTGCACCTTTATCAAGTGCAAATAGATCATTCAACAAGTGAGACTTTAAAGGACCATATGCAAGAGCAACTATGAAGCAAAAAGAAATAATTACCGTCAAACAACTGTAAGATAAACAAGCAAAATAAACCAGTATAATGTTATATTAGCAATTTGATTTGTCCATATTGAAAACTAACAGGAATTTTGAAAATCGTTTCCTTGGCATTAGACCAGATTTTCTACTCAACATAATACACTATAGATTCCAAACTACCACAGAATGGATAAGCAAAGTTCATCATAGCTTTAAGTAAGAACCCAGATATTAGAATAATCATATTTCCAATTGTAAAACTCAACAGTGCACAAGGTCGTGCTTATTGCAAGGACATAAAGATATAATAAAAGTGATATAAAAAATAAAGCTTAAGAATGAAGTCAATAAACTATTTCTATCTCTATAGTCCCTTCCTTAGTATACATTGAACACAAATTTCACTAGGAACTATTGGAAGCCACATAGAAATTGATTTGTTCAATTTTTCTAAGCAACCAAACATGTAAAAATGAAACTCCATCAATGTACTTAATCACGAAAACCTGTTACAGAATACAATGTGGTTGAAAAACCCTAAATAGAACAAAGCAAAAGAGGATAAAACAAATTAATCGAATTGAATATATTTGTTCGAATATATTTAGCATACAAGTATCAAAGACATACCCATATGTGACGCTCATTACTAAATACATAAAACATAAGGGTGTATGGTTTTCTTCCAAAAGAAAGAAAAATAAGTAAATAGTAGCATTCATTAAAGAAAATTAAGTAAATAGTAGCATTCATTTCATCTTTGAATTAATAATGACAAAGTGCAGCTACCTTCCATGCAAAACTGCAAAGAAAGGAGGCAGAATGCTAAAAGTAGTCAAATAAATTGTAGTTGGATAGTCATTACATTCCGGGCTTTGTGGTATAATAGGAATAAATGTTACCATGGAGTAGGAAAAACTATGCATGGACTAATAACCTTCATTAAAGGCTAAAATACAGAAATCTATAGTTTGGAAAACATCACAACTATAATGCAAAACCAAGCAGCCTACAATTGGGAACCACCAGAGGGGGACCCGATAAAGGCCAATTTCAATGCTTTAGTTCAACAACATTTAGATACTTCAATCACAAGGATTCTATTTAGGAATAAAGAAGGATTGATTATGGCAACGAGCACTCACCTAAACAAATACATAATAGACCCAACCACGGCGGAAGCATGGGGATGCTTGCAAGCGTTAATTGTTGCAGAGGAATTAGGTTTTCAAAAACATGTGGTGGAAGGGGATTCCTTGATAGTTAGCAAAGGAGGATAAATCGATCATTGGAGGCCTGGTAAAAGAGATAAAGCAAAGGGGAAGAAGATTTAAAGCCATTAGCTTCAGATTTGTATCTAGATCTGCCAATATTGCTGCCCACATCTTAGAAATTGAAGGAAGATATATGTATTCCCCTAGGTATTGGATAGAGGAAGTGCCAATGAGGGTGGAAGAAGAAGCTGCTCGGGACCAAATCAGAGTATTTGGACGGGGATGAGAAAGCTAGAGGACTTACTGTGTCGGAGGAAATGAGATTTGTCACTCCGACGAGTTTAGATCTTCTGAAGTAATCTTCTAGTTTCAAAATTATCACAAGATTAAAAGAAAGGAGGAAGAAAATTTCAAGATTAGAATGAAGGAGAGGGATAAGGAAGCTGCAATTTTCCATATTTACGGGTTTTTTTTTTTTTTTTCTGTTTTTGGGTTTTGCATGACTTTTCTTCTTCTTTTTTGTTGGTTTTGGTTTTAAGTTTCTTAGTTGTGTTCTTTTAATTCTATTGGTTTCGAGTTCTCTTAGGGATAGGATACCGCCCATGAAGGCTAATAAAAATGTGGCAGCAAAACTTTTGTATTTATGGTTTTTTCTTCTTTGATTAGATGAAGTTCAACATTCTTTTGTTCAAATATATATATACAGAGAGAATAGTAAAAAAAAAACTAGTATATAAGATACATGGCAAATTTATAACCCTATTCGTGGAGTTAAAAAATATGCGCTACTAATGTATCAAATACACATCAATAAAAAATATATAAAAATTGTTGAGTTATTGATTTTGTGAAAGTGAATTTTTTTTGGTTAGTAACTTTTCTTTTAATTTTTCTAAGAGATGTGTAGTTCTTAAAAGTTCGAGTAGTTTTTTTTTAATTCTTTGTGAATTTTGTTTTGTTAGAAATTATATATATAATATAATCTAAAAGATGGTATGAGAGTTTAATACATTTTTTTCAAATTAAAAAAATAATAATTAGTTGAAATATATTTTGTTTCAATAATCCATTTACATTTTTAAAAAAATTAATTATTTTATTAAAATTATTAATGGTTGTATTCAAATTTGTTAAATCAAATTAAAATAAGCTCTATTAACTTACCAAGATCTAAAGAGCATACAAGGTAAACAAAAATTATTTTAAATTTTCTTTTATAAAGTTATAATTGTTTTTCTTTTGTCATTAAAAAAGCATCAAATTTTCCTACATTTCGTAAGCATACGTAAAAAAATAATTCTATTTTTAGATTTCAAAGGAAAAAAAAAAGTGTTTCCTCGTCTCCCATATTGCATGTTTGACTGTAATTAGTAATTTAATTATTTGGTTGAATGGAATGGAATAGAACTCTAATAGTATTCTTGTTTTAGTTGAATGAAATAAATATTGTAATAGCATAAGAAAAATGACTTAAATGGCCAGAGTACCCTTAGCAAAATTTTAATATGATTATCATTGAATATAATTTAATAAAAAAATAATAAAATAATAAAATTATATTTTAATATAATTATTATTAAATATAATTTAATAAAAATAATATATAATTTAATAACATTCTCAATATAATTATTATTAAAATATAAATTAATAAAAATAAAATATATAATATTACAAAAATAGTATATAGTTTATTTTATTATTTTTAAACTGTTACGCATTTTTAGTGTGCTAGAATATCATTAGCTTAACATATAACTTAATTATCCTCTAAACTAAAAAGAAAAATATTAAAAGTAATAAATAACATGAGAATTATATTTTACATCCAAGCATATTGTTCATACATTAACAAAAAGTTACATGATGTGATTAGCTTATATGCCATAATATATATGTTAAATTTTACAACATCAAAAAATTACAACAGTCTATTGCATTCTATCATCTTATTATATCATTTAAATATTACATATACAAAAGAAGTTTGAGAAACAACACATTAATAATAAATTCCAGAGAAAAAGAACTTTAAGAAAGCTTTTCATCATAGTATAACAATAGCAAAAATATTCATGTCTTTTATAAAAAAAAAAATGATTCTAACTTCCAACATAAATTAAAATTAGAATCCCTTACAAAATAAACGAAAAAAGACATCAACTAGTTTTTTAAAACAAAACCCAAGTTTTTTTTTTTTTTAATTCATTCTCCTAATTAGCTTGTTATGTAATTCTCGTGGTTGTGGGCATCTCCACCTTCGACGTAATGGTTCCTCTTCTTCTTTAAATCGGGACCTCCACCTTCGATGTAATAGTTCCTTTTATTCTTTAGACCACCCAATGGTGCCTTGAGCTTAAATGGCCAAAGGAAGTTGTTGTCTTCATTGAAATGAGGTCCCACTATCATTATCTCATGGATGAGATATTCAACACAAGTGATGTCGAACTTGCCTAGTGCTTAGAAACAACATTTCGCGATAAAAGTATGCTTAGTGTCTTCATTTTTGTTAAAATACTCGTATATGGCACAAATCCAAACATGGATACAAGGATATGTGGGGATAAGTTCGACCAAAAACCATCCAAATACACTCACATCCAAAAACTATCCCACATGACACTTTGTCAATGCAAGAGAAAGGAACATCAACATGCAAGAGAAATGAACTATCCATCTTAACATAACAAACCATGGTTGGCTTTCAAGAGTCTAGTTATAGTACAAAACTCATTTACACATATACAAAAAGTGATTGTTTTGTAATGCACAATGCTACAATCTCATTTTAACAATGGTACAAGTGAAAGCAATTTCCTTGTACATGCTATGCATACATCATAGCTTATGTGATGTGACATGGTAACTATTATGCATATCAAAATTAAAGAATAAAACATCAAACCAAGAATCCTAATCCAAAATCAAACATCATGTAACTACAATAAAAAAAAACTATTCAACAAAATCGACAAGTTTAGTAATCATCGTGTTGATCCTTTGGGGGTTATAACACCTAAAGAGTCCAAAAGAGAGCCTGAGCTCAAAACACATCATAACACACTCAAGATAAGGTTGCCCCCATCGAAGCTCAAATTATAGCTCGACATGTAGAACTATAGAGGGCTCGCCAGATCAGTAGTAGTAATGTTCAAGATCACACAAATAAACTACTCACTCTTTATCGAACCTTTACTTTGCCTAAAAGCATCAGAGCACACCCTAGAGGTACCCCGATTCGATCACCGAAGAGCTTGAAGCTCAAAATGCTCCTAAATCAACATACCTTACATGTCAAGATCCATCTGAGGCTGCAGTCCTCCATACTAGGCCACCCATTGAAGCTCTGATCATAGCTCGACATATTAATACAAAGGGTATCGAAGGAGGCACCCCAATCATCCGAGTAGCAATCGTACACACACAAGACATCAACACATCGTAAAACCAACTTCCAAATAGACCAATAGCAACACACAATTTACACATACATAAAAATGCAAACCAATGTGAATGAATTCCTAAAAATGCAACCATTTTTTTCATATTCATTTGATACTTACTAAGCAGAACCAATAGCAAAACTTCAATTTTCCATTTCATTTTCTTGCTTACCAAACAGAAATACTACCAATCAAAACTTGCATTTTGAAGAGAAAAAAGACCAGTGGATCCATAATTGTTAAACTCAAAAGATAAAACTCCCCGCAAATTGTTCAAAACCTTAAAATTAAACAAAATTTAAAATTAAAAAACAAAATTGCTCACTCCAAAGGAACATCAATGTAAGATGCCCATTTTGCCCGGGCCCATATCAGCAATAAAAATAAATAAAAAATAATAAAGTCAGATTATTTATAGTCCATTTACAATCTTGAAAACCAAACAAACCCAAACCTAAAAACAGATTACCCCTGGCCCGATTACATTTGACCCAAAATACCCTACTCAGACTTAATACCCAACAGACCTGGACGACCCAAACTAATGCAGCCCAAATGAGCCCAAAACATTAGCAGATGCAGAGACCTAGGGTTTCTGGGAAACCCTAGGCGCCGCTCTTCGCGCCGCAATGGTAGGCCAACGGTTGCGCTGTAACCTCGCCTTGCGCCGCAGCGCATCTTCGATCGTGCCGAAATCAGCACACGAGCCCCATCGCCGCCGCGATTCGCGCGCAAGATAACGCCGAAATCAGCGCCTTTCACCTGCACAAAACAAGAAGGAACGCAGCAACAATGGCAAAAACAGTGGCCAAAAATCTTTTGTTTCCTCTTTATTTATGTATTTCGAAGGCTATAAAAGCCTTTCAAAATTTGTAAAAGTGGGGGGAAATACACTGTTACACACTGTTACACACAAAGAAAGAATACAAAAACGATTCAAAGATCCAGAGAAATAAAATAACAGAAACCATTCGCAAAGGTTTTTCTTTTATTTTATTTTGTTATTTATTTCTTTTATTTTATATATATTCTGCGCATATTTAACTATTTTATAAAAGAAAAGTATAAATGAAAGGAGTTTTACCTTTCGAAAGCGGTGGAAATCGGAATTTTAAGCCTCCGGCCACCGGCCACGGAGGCGCGTGTGGCGCGTGGTACAGGAACCCGACGGACGGAGTGCAGGCGAAAGGACTCAGCCTTCCCCCCTCTCTCAGAGGATTTTCTAACTTTTTTTTTTAAAACTTTGAAACTAAATGATTTTTTTTTTAGAAAACTGGCTTTTATAAGCGAAACAGAACGGCGCCGTTTTCGCCTAGCCTAACCCGCGCGTTGACCCGGACCCGAACAGGGTCCGCGTGTTTTTAATAAATGGAAAATTTATCCATTTAGTCCTTCCATAATTTCATTGTTTTTAAATCAGTCCAATTCACGTTTTTATTTCTTATAAAATTAACCCTAAAATCTGTTTTTATTCCAATTTAGACCCTCGGTTCGTTTTAAAGACTAAATCTGTCACGACGTCGTTTTAAAACTTGGCGTAATTGCCATGTTAGACCTTGCAGTTTAATACGCGTTCCAATTTAATCCTTTTAATCTGTTTTAATTACTATTTTAACCTTTCTTTTTTTATTAGTTTTATTTCATTCTAATAATGTTATTATTTTATTATGTTAAAATATTATATTATTCTTATTATTTGTATATTAGTCTATTAAATTTATATATCTTATTACATATTGTTCTTATTTTTTTTAAAAAAAGAAACTATTATTATTTATTATTATTTGATTATTTTTATTAATATATTGGTTATTATATTTTATATTTTGTATATTATATAATATTATATCTTATATTATTTTAAAAAAAATTATTTTATCTAAAATCCTTTATATGTAATATTATTTATTTTTAAATATAGTTTTATATGTATTAAATCATTATAAATGTATCTTTATAAATTATTTATTTATTTTTTAAAAAAATATTTTCCTTTTCCTTTTCAATATATCTGTATACATTTTTTACATGTATTATTATTATTTATATATTTTTTTGCCATTTATTTGTAATTGCCCTAATATGATCATTTCTTTGTTTTGTTATTTTATATTTTTATTGTTTGTATTAATATAATATTTTCGTAGGATCATCATTTTAAAATAAAAATGTATTTTACAAAGTTAATATACTTTATTTAAATGTTTTAAAAAAGATAAGGCAATGTTTAGGTATTTAGAAATTCGGAAAATAATGCCCTAACGTGTTGGGTGCGATTTTCCGTTTGGCTAAATAACTAAATATCTTTTTAACAAGTTTTGTAAACCATGAGACGATTTTGGTTACAAAGGTTTTAAAATATCATGTCCTAACGTGTTGGATGTGATGTTTATATTCCTTTGTAACAAGAAAATCTCAAATTTTAATTTAAAGTGCTCAAAGTTTTTTAAAGAAATCATATTTTTGAATACTTTTAAATTTTAAACATTTGGACATGATTTTATCGATTAGATACCAATTTTTGGGCGTTATGAGGGTGCTAACCCTTCCTCATACATAACCGACTCCCGAACCTATTTTCTCGTTTTCACGGACCAAAATCAAATGTTTTAAAATAAAACGTTTTACAAGGTGATCCAATCACACCTAAGTAAAAAAGATTGGTGGCGACTCCATTTTCGTTTTTAAAGTCGATCCCCATTTTTCTAAAACCCGATTTTTAAAATGGTTTCGACAGCTTGGCGACTCCACTGGGGACCAAGAGAGTCAGGCCGTAAAATTGATAATTTCATGTCCTTTTGTTCGAATTTAAAATTTTGATTTAAAAAAATATGATCCTTTTATTGCATGTGGTCTTAAATATATTGCTCTGCATTGCACTGCATGACCGTTATGGTCACACCCTTAAGTGGGAGCGAGAAGCTATGCCTTCGTGAGGTTTTCACCTCCGCATGGGCTAGTGGATTGCTTCCGGAATACATCTGTACATATATCTTCGTGAAGTTTTCACTTCCGCATGGCCATAGGGAAATGTATTCCCTTGAACCGAACTCGGTCCGTATGAGCCTATAATGGGTGAGGATCGAGGAATCTGCTGGTTCGGGTACCTCAACTTTAGAACTAAACCGCATATAGTGAACCCTAAGAGCCCACCTTAGGAAGAACTACGTCAAACCTTAGTGGTTACCCAGATAGGTGTTTGTTTATTTTACTTGTTTTATATTCCATGATACTAACTTGTTGCGTTTTATTCTTTTGTGCATATCATTTCATACATTAAGAGGTGTCGATTCACGATCAGTTTCTAAGTTAGAAAGCTGGTTATGGAGAACGGGTTCCTTGATAAAGTGGAAGACAATGTAATCGTTCGTATACAGTCAAAAGCAGTTAGACAAAGAATGGTATAGATTCGTTAGAGCAAGAAGGAAATGGGGCAGCACTGGAATCCCTGCCTTTTCTACCATCTGTGTTCCTGATGTCATTCCAGAATTAGATGCGAAACCTTACAGCATGGGGAGTAAGGATGGACGCTACTACCATTACAGCATTTCTCTTTCATATAAAGATGGTCACCCTGTGGATGGTAAAGGTATTGGAAAGAAAGTGATCAACGGAGTGCATAAGACCTACAAAAATGATGGAAATGAGGATGAAAAGTTTATCTACTATGGGACTGTTACCAAACAACAAGCTTGAGTTTACTGTTGTACTTGAGGATGTTGCACCTATCAGAAACAATGGAAATGCAAGCCCTGATGGTCAAGATAACCCAAATGGACGAGATTAAGAAGACCGTACCATCTAAAAACTTTTAGGGTTGAGATTAGTTATACTGCAAAGATACCTATACAAGCAATTCAAAATGCTCGGCGCGGGCAAGAAACTGAAAACTTTCAAGAAGTACTAAGAGTGTTGAATATCATTTCAAGGTAGCCTACTTGTTCGCCAATCTTTCAAGATAATCATAACAATTTCATAGACATCGAAGGAGGTGCCTTGGCTATAGGAGTTTCCATACAAGTTTTAGAGCCACTTAAGAAGGCCTTTCACTAAATATCGATAATTCAATTTGGTCTGGTAGTTGATTTGCAAATCAGAATGCTAGAGATCCTTATTGGAACAAGGCAAAATAGGTGCTGAAGAATCTGAGGTTAAAAGTTAGTCCGTCTAATCAAGAGTACAAGATTACTGACTTGAGTGAACAACATTACAAGGGATTTGATTCGGAGAAATGAAAGGAATTCATAGTGATCCCTCATTTGATATACTTAATGAGATGAACCAGAATAGACGTCTTTCACTTGTGGTTAGAGTTGAAAAATGTTTGAACAGATACAATTTAAACTTTCTGAGCTCCGCAGTTCCTTCTTTGTCTAGAAAAATTCTGATCTTTATGAGCCATGAAAGCAAAAGAATCTCTCTGAGTATGTCGCTGGCTAAGGCGAATGATCAATACTTTTCTGAAGATCAATGCTAAACTTGGACAGTCTCTTCACTATCATCGAAACTGTAATTCTGCAATCGAGTTGAAGTCAAGTCTGAACAAGATTGAAGAAATGAAGGGTAGGATCGAAGAGTTAGAATCAGTATTACACAGTTGTGAACTTCTGATTAAGCTTCTTGAAACAAGAGAGGAGCATTGGAAAGATGAACTTCATCATTCTTATGATCGAGTAAAGAATCAAGATTACCTCATAGGTGAAGCGATAGTTCAGAATTGAGAGGTAGTTGATCATCTTCAGATTTTGGCCTCACAGGCTGATACATTGAGCATGAAATATAAGCTACGGTCAGATCGTGGTCATGAGTTGGCTTTGTAGGAAAGTCAAAACTTTAGGATTTAGGGCGAAAGCATATAGTAGTCCGTTTTATGTAAAAGAATTTGTTTTCTAATAAAGTTTTCTACAATGAAGTTGATCAGAATCGATACCTCTTTGCATTCATGCATTTGCATTACATAACATCATATGCATTCAAATCCATAAAGAGAACCTAATTAGTTTAAATTATAAGAGAGAGAGAGAAAGAAAATCAGGAAGCTGAACACCCTTACGGTACACGAGCTAAGTCAAGGAAAATGGACCAGAGAATGGAGCAATTCCAAAGAGATATGCAAGACTAGATGTAGGAACAGATGGCAAAACTCCAACAAGAGATGAGGAAACAGATGTTGGAAGCCCAAAAGACCATAATGGCCCAAATGGCCCAGATGATGAATGGGGTAATGGACAAAGCAAAAGGTCCCATAGTCAATGCTGAAGACAATGAGGACTTTCCTAGGGGATTCACTCCACCACACGTACAAACACAGCCTGAGGAATATCTCCAAAGGCCACCCAGCACGATTAGGCCTCAATAGGGACAAGCTGATCCTAGACCACCCATGAACTTTCAAGTGGGCTCGGGATCTAACCCAGGAGACAACACTGCCAACCCTGTGATCCTTGATTTGGACATAGAAAAGAGAGAGGGAATAAGAATTGAATCTTCAAAGAAGTTGGAGGATCGCTGTAGGTGGTTAGAAGAAAAGTTCCAAGCTTTCGAAAATACTGACTATCATCATGGTATTGACGCTAAGGACTTAAGTTTGGTCCCTGATCTGGTACTTCCTCATAAATTCAAGATGCCAGAATTTGAGAAGTATAATGGAACTACTTGCCCTGAAGCCCACATCACGATGTTCTGTAGACGCATGACTGGTTATGTGAACAATGATCAACTTTTGATTCATTGTTTCCAGGATAGTTTGACGGGTGCAGCTTCTAGGTAGTACAACCAACTTAGTCGTGCTAACATTAGCTCTTGGAGGGACTTGGCCCAAGCCTTCATGAGGCAGTATAATCATGTCACAGATATGACGTCTGACCGAATCATGTTACAAAACATGGAAAAGAAATCAAACAAGAGTTTCAGGCAATACGCACAAAGATGGAGGGAAATGGCCATACAAGTCCAACCACCTCTCCTGGAAAAAGAAACCACCATGTTATTTATCAACACTCTAAAGGCACCTTTTATCACTCATATGATAGGAAGCACCACTAAAAGCTTTGCGGATATAGTCATGACGGGTGAAATGATAGAAAATGCCATAAGGGGTGGCAAGATTGAATCGGGAGAAACTATTAGAAGATCCACTCCTAGGAAAAAAGATGACGAGGTGAATAATGCGAGTACATACAATAAAGGTACTCAAAGGCAGTGGTTACGACTGAACAACAAGGGTCGACGAGAGAAGAATCAGGCCCTAGACAAAATTCTGAAAAGTTCCAATTCACGCCAATTCCAATGACATATAAGGAGCTATATGATACTTTATTAGAGGCACGTGTAGTGTCCCCATATTATCTGCATCCGTTACAACCCCCATATCCTAAATGGTATGACTCCAACGTTTAATGTGATTACCACGTAGGAGTAACAGGGCATTCAATAGAGAATTGTACTGCCTTCAAAAAGGTAGTAGAGAGACTTCTTAAGATGAGAGTTTTCAAGATTGATGATACACCCAGTGTGGAGAACCCATTATCCAATCATGGAGACAAGAGAGTTGTGATCCTTTGAAGAAATCGAAAGCGAAGAGGAAATCAGAGAACGAAGTTTCCAAACCCTTGTGTACTTGGGAGTGTTTTGAATAATAAGACTGTGAAAGAAACTTTTGTACTTTTAGGGCTAATCTAGAGTAATGTTCAAAACAGGCTTGTTGTCTTGGGCCTAGCGGCAGCAGGAATTCTTTTGTGAAATAGGCTTATGTTCAAAAATTTTAGTTCAATAAAATGCATCTGTTTGAGCACATATTCTTTTATTCTTTCTATTTTATACTATACATTCTTTGGTTTTTATTCTTTCATTCTTTATTCATGACCATATCAATAATCATCCTTAGAATCATTTATTCTTTGGATTTCTTGCTTTTGTACCTAGGTACCCAGATATCAACGACGTGAGCGACATTGTTACTGACTTCCTTTTTGAATGAGATATGGGTCTAGGGGATCTCAGAATTTTGAAAATGACAGAGATTGCGACATATCTTCTGACTTGTTAAGAATGGTTTAACAAGATGAAAAACAGATCTCACTCTACAAAGGGTCATTGGATATTATAGGCCTAAGGAAAAGGTGAAGACTGAAGCCCAGCTTACTACAAAAATAAGGCAAGACATCATTGAGTTGTTTTCAAGAATTCAAATATGTTTTTGCACAATCATATCAGGACATGCCTAGACTAATAAGATGCGGGCTAAACAAGAGGATGGGGCACTATTGGTCTACCATGGTAAAAGATTGCATCAGCCATACTGCAAATACTGAATTGAAGGTGACAAAGATTCATGTGCCTTCTTCAGTTCTTCATCAGCCATATGTGGGGCATGGATATTATGAGGCTAATCTTGTCAAATGCTTCTAGTGAACATCAATTGGTTGTCATCTACTTCATCAAGAGGGTGAAAGTAGCTTCATATGCCAATATTGCAAAGAGATAGTCATCAAAGTCAAAAAAAAAAAAAAAGAATTATGAAAGGTGACTTAGACTTGTAATGATTGGCATAAGAAGCTACCGTTACCTTCTGTCTTATTGAGTGTAGGCCAAAACCTTCGCTGAGGGCAACGTCTTACCCATTGGTTTATGGAATTGAAGCGTTTTGCCAATAGAGCCTAATTGAAGAAAAGGTTAAAAGCTATTCGTCACGACTAGATGATGCAAACTTACGAAGTTCATCTTAGGGAATTCCATGAAGAAACCTGGTGTTGAAAAAGATTTTTTTCTTCTTCAAAATGATTTTAGAGGAAAGCATATACCAAACTGGGAAGGACTTATATAGAGCTTATTCTAGAAGAGCATTGATATTGACGAGAAGGATAGCGAAGACTTGCCAAATCCGGTGAATTCAGGGAAAGGTCCAGGGTGAAAACCCGAAAAGGGCGCCTTGAAGTCCAAATTCAAATTCAAAAAAAAAAAAAGGGGTGAGGCCAATGCGAAAACCTGCAAAGGGCGCTTTGAGACCAAAAGGGCTTTGAGTTGAAAACCCGAAAAGGGCGGCTCAAAATTTAGAATAAAAGTGGGGCATACGGTAGTCTTGCTACGTCTGAATTAGCAATGAGGAAGTATGTTACATCTTGGGGGCATCGACAAAGTACTCCGGATCCCTTAAACACATATTGGGTTTAAAATGGTCCTCAAGAGATCAGGACAGAGAAGCTCAGACTGCGATATCTGGGGCACCTAGTTCCCCATTTTACCCATTTTCTATCTTTGATTACTTTATTCTTTTCAAAGAAATACTTAATCAATTTTATAGCCTTTGTTATCTTTGCTTACTTTATTTTTTTTTAAGATACACCAATCAGTTTTCATTTATTGCCTTGGTTATCTTTGATTAGCTTATTTGCTTCTTTCATGTACATTGTAGTAATCTTTTTCAAGCATTTTATATTGAAATAATGATTAATGGACTAAAAACACTTTCATAAAAGGAGTTTCGTATATTACTCTAGAAGCTTCTAAATGATATGAGGAATTTGAAACATGACTATTGTTCAGAACTCACCAAGCCTAAGGGCTAGAAACATTGAAAATGATTATCTCTTCAGATTCCTATTGGATAAAACGATTTCGTTAGTGATGCCACATCGAAAAATGACAAATAAATTCAATTCAAATGTAAAAAGGGGATCATTGTCGGGATACCCTGCATTCAGACACATACATCTGGTCATTACACCCAGGGAATGGTGTAACAAATCAAATATCGTTCCCCTGAAGTTGCAGTAGGAGATACCAACTTCATTTCTCGAGGTTCAAGTGTGGTTGATTCAGAAATTATATTGGGGCAAGCTGGTTAAGCAGAATATGATTGATGAACAAGAATGAAAAAACAAATGAGTGATGACACCTAGAGTAGGAATCATACTCATAACATTTTTGTATCGTATCAAATTTCATTAGGTGCATTTGATTCATTCCGGACATTGCATTCTAATCCTAATCATTTTCATGACATGTTGCATTCATGTCACTCATAATACATGAAACCGAGTCTAAGGACATGTCCATCAGTGGACGGTGTAGCAAAATCGGTGAATTTTCATATTTGACATTCCTGAAGTTGCAGGAAGCAGATCGAAGACATCAATCTGGTGATCCCTGAGTTTGCAGGGATCAGATTGAAGATAGCAGATCGAATACGTCAGTCTGGTGATCCCTGAGTTTGCAGGGATCAGATTGAAGATAGCAGATCGAAGACATCAGTCTGGTGATCCCTGAGTTTGCAGGGATCAGATTGAAGATAGCAGATCAAATACGTCAGTCTGGTGATCCCTGAGTTTGCAGGGATCAGATTGAAGATAGCAGATCAAATACGTCAGTCTGGTGATCCCTGAGTTTGCAGGGATCAGATTGAAGATAGCAGATCGAAGACATTAGTCTGGTGATCCCTGAGTTTGCAGGGATCAGATTGAAGATAGCAGATCGAATACGTCAGTCTGGTGATCCCTGAGTTTGCAGGGATCAGATTGAAGATAGTAGATCGAAGACATCAGTCTGGTGATCCCTGAGTTTGCAGGGATCAGATTGAAGATAGTAGATCGAAGATATCAGTCTGGTGATCCCTGAGTTTGTAGGGATCAGATTGAAGATAGCAGATCGAATACGACAGTCTGGTGATCCCTGAGTTTGCAGGGATCAGATTAAATATAGTAGATCGAAGACATCAGTCTGGTGATCTCTGAGTTTGTAGGGATCAGATTGAAGATTGAAGATAGTAGATCGAAGACATCAGTCTGGTGATCCCTGAGTTTGTAGGGATCAGATTGAAGATAGCAGATCGAATACGTCAGTCTGGTGATCCCTGAGTTTGCAGGGATCAGATTGAAGATAGTAGATCGAAGACAACAAATCTGACATTCTTAAGCTTTGCAGGAAGTAGATTGAAGATAGCAAATCTGGCATTTCTGAGCTTTGCAGGAAGCAGATCGAAGACATCAATATGGTGATCCCTGAGTTTGCAGGGATCAGATTGAAAATATCAGATCTGCTCTCCCTCAGTTTGTAGTGGAGCAGATCAAAAGATAGTGGATACTGCCTTCATGAAGTTGAAACTATCAAACTCACTGAAATCAAGATGAAGTTCCATTACCCCTGAAGATGCAGTTGGAATTGAAAGCCATTTTGAAGAAAGCGAGGATAAAGAAGTTGAGGCTCGGCCAAGACCGGGAAAAATTGGTCCTTTTATGGTCTTTGCTCTATTCTCATTACACGACAATAAGCAAAGAGGGGCAGCTGTAAGAGGCCCATTTTGCCCGGGCCCATATCAGCAATAAAAATAAATAAAAAATAATAAAGTCAGATTTTTTATAGTCCATTTACAATCTTGAAAACCAAACAAACCCAAACCTAAAAACAGATTACCTTTGGCCCGATTACATTTGACCCAAAATACCCTACTCAGACCTAATATCCAACAGACCTGGATGACCCAAACTAATGCAGCCCAAATGAGCCCAAAACATTAGCAGATGCAGAGACCTAGGGTTTCTGGGAAACCCTAGGCGCCGCTCTTCGCACCGCAATGGTAGGCCAACGGTTGCGCTGTAACCTCGCCTTGCGCCGCAGCGCATCTTCGATCGTGCCGAAATCAGCACACGAGCCCCATCGCCGCCGCGATTCGCGCGCAAGATAACGCCGAAATCAGCGCCTTTCACCTGCACAAAACAAGAAGGAACGCAGCAACAATGGCAAAAACAGTGGCCAAAAATCTTTTGTTTCCTTTTTATTTATGTATTTCGAAGGCTATAAAAGCCTTTCAAAATTTGTAAAAGTGGGGGGAAATACACTGTTACACACTGTTACACACAAAGAAAGAATACAAAAACGATTCAAAGATCTAGAGAAATAAAATAACAGAAACCATTCGCAAAGGTTTTTCTTTTATTTTATTTTGTTATTTATTTCCTTTATTTTATATATATTCTGCGCATATTTAACTATTTTATAAAAGAAAAGTATAAAGGAAAGGAGTTTTACCTTTCGAAAGCGGTGGAAATCGGAATTTTAAGCCTCCGGCCACCGGCCACAGAGGCGCGTGTGGCGCGTGGTACAGGAACCCGATGGACGGAGTGCAGGCAAAAGGACTCAGTTTTCCCCCCTCTCTCAGAGGATTTTCTAACTTTTTTTTTTAAACTTTGAAACTAAATGATTTTTTTTTAGAAAACTGGCTTTTATAAGCGAAACGGAACGGCGCCGTTTTCACCTAGCCTAACCCGCGCGTTGACCAGGACCCAAACAGGGTCCGCGTGTTTTTAATAAATGGAAAATTTATCCATTTAGTCCTTCCGTAGTTTCATTATTTTTAAATCAGTCCAATTCACGTTTTTATTTCTTATAAAATTAACCCTAAAATCTGTTTTTATTCCAAATTAGACCCTCGGTTCGTTTTAAAGACTAAATCTGTCACGACGTCATTTTAAAACTTGGCGTAATTGCCATGTTAGACCCTGCAGTTTAATACGCATGCTAATTTAATCCTTTTAATCTGTTTTAATTACTATTTTAACCTTTCTTTCTTTATTAGTTTTATTTCATTCTAATAATGTTTTTAATTATTTTATTATGTTAACATATTATATATTCTTATTATTTGTATATTAATCTATTAAATTTATATATCTTAATACATATTGTTCTTATTTTTTTTTTAAAAAAGAAACTATTATTATTTATTATTATTTGATTATTTTTATTATATATTGGTTATTATATTTTATTTTTGTATATTATATAATATTATATCTTATATTATTTTAAAAAAATTATTTTATCTAAAATCCTTTATATGTAATATATTATTTATTTTTAAATATAGTTTTATATGTATTAAATCATTATAAATATATCTTTATAAATTATTTATTTATTTTAAAAAAAATATTTTCCTTTTCCTTTTCAATATATCTGTATACATTTTTTACATGTATTATTATTATATATATATATTTTTTTGCCATTTATTTGTAATTGCCCTAATATGATCATTTCTTTGTTTGTTATTTTATTTTTATTGTTTGTATTAATATAATATTTTCGTAGGATCATCATTTTAAAATAAAAATGTATTTTACAAAGTTAATATACTTTATTTAAATGGTTTAAAAAAGATAAGGCAATGTTTAGGTATTTAGAAATTCGGAAAATAATGCCCTAACGTGTTGGGTGCGATTTTCCGTTTGGCTAAATAACTAAATATCCTTTTAACAAGTTTTGTAAATCATGAGACGATTTTGGTTACAAAGGTTTTAAAATATCATGTCCTAACGTGTTGGATGTGATGTTTATATTCCTTTGGAACAAGAAAATCTCAAATTTTAATTTAAAGTGCTCAAAGTTTTTTAAAGAAATCATATTTTTGAATACTTTTAAATTTTAAACATTTGGACATGATTTTATCGATTAGATACCAATTTTTGGGCGTTATGAGGGTGCTAACCCTTCCTCATACGTAACCGACTCCCGAACCTATTTTCTAATTTTCACGGACCAAAATCAAATGTTTTAAAATAAAACGTTTTACAAGGTGATCCAATCACACCTAAGTAAAAAAGATTGGTGGCGACTCCATTTTCGTTTTTAAAGTCGATCCCCATTTTTCTAAAACCCGATTTTTAAAATGGTTTCGACAGCTTGGCGACTCCACTGGGGACCAAGAGAGTCAGGCCGTAAAATTGGTAATTTCATGTCCTTTTGTTCGAATTTAAAATTTTGATTTAAAAAAATATGATCCTTTTATTGCATGTGGTTTTAAATATATTGCTCTGCATTGCACTGCATGACCGTTATGGTCACACCCTTAAGTGGGAGCGAGAAGCTATGCCTTCGTGAGGTTTTCACCTCCGCATGGGCTAGTGGATTGCTTCCGGAATACATCTGTACCTATATCTTCGTGAAGTTTTCACTTCCGCATGGCCATAGGGAAATGTATTCCCCTGAACCGAACTCGGTCCGTATGAGCCTATAATGGGTGAGGATCGAGGAATCTGCTGGTTCGGGTACCTCAACTTTAGAACTAAACCGCATATAGTGAACCCTAAGAGCCCACCTAGTTCCCCATTTTACCCATTTTCTATCTTTGATTACTTTATTCTTTTCAAAGAAATACTTAATCAATTTTATAGCCTTTGTTATCTTTGCTTACTTTATTTCTTTTTAAGATACACCAATCAGTTTTCATTTATTGCCTTGGTTATCTTTGATTAGCTTATTTGCTTCTTTCATGTACGTTGTAGTAATCTTTTTCAAGCATTTTATATTGAAATAATGATTAATGGACTAAAAACACTTTCATAAAAGGAGTTTCGTATATTACTCTAGAAGCTTCTAAATGATATGAGGAATCTGAAACATGACTATTGTTCAGAACTCACCAAGCCTAAGGGCTGGAAACATTGAAAATGATTATCTCTTCAGATTCCTATTGGATAAAACGATTTCGTTAGTGATGCCACATCGAAAAATGACAAATAAATTCAATTCAAATGTAAAAAGGGGATCATTGTCGGGATACCCTGCATTCAGACACATACATCTGGTCATTACACCCAGGGAATGGTGTAACAAATCAAATATCGTTCCCCTAAACATGCAGTAGGAGATACCAACTTCATTTCTCGAGGTTCAAGTGGGGTTGATTCAGAAATTATATTGGGGCAAGCTGGTTAAGCAGAATATGATTGATGAACAAGAATGAAAAAACAAATGAGTGATGACACCTAGAGTAGGAATCATACTCATAATATTTTTGTATCGTATCAAATTTCATTAGGTGCATTTGATTCATTCCGGACATTGCATTCTAATCCTAATCATTTTCATGACATGTTGCATTCATGTCACTCATAATACATGAAACCAAGTCTAAGGACATGTCCATCAGTGGACGGTGTAGCAAAATCTGTAAATTTTCATATTTGACATTCCTGAAGTTGCAGGAAGCAGATCGAAGACATCAATCTGGTGATCCCTGAGTTTGCAGGGATCAGATTGAAGATAGCAGATCGAATACGTCAGTCTAGTGATCCCTGAGTTTGCAGGGATCAGATTGAAGATAGCAAATCGAAGACATCAGTCTGGTGATCCCTGAGTTTGCAGGGATCAGATTGAAGATAGCAGATCAAATACGTCAGTCTGGTGATCCCTGAGTTTGCAGGGATCAGATTGAAGATAGCAGATCGAAGACATTAGTCTGGTGATCCCTGAGTTTGCAGGGATCAGATTGAAGATAGCAGATCGAATACGTCAGTCTGGTGATCCCTGAGTTTGCAGGGATTAGATTGAAGATAGGAGATCGAAGACATCAGTCTGGTGATCCCTGAGTTTGTAGGGATCAGATTGAAGATAGCAGATCGAATACGACAGTCTGGTGATCCCTGAGTTTGCAGGGATCAGATTGAAGATAGCAGATCGAAGACATCCGTCTGGTGATCCCTGAGTTTGCAGGGATCAGATTGAAGATAGCAGATCGAATACGTCAGTCTGGTGATCCCTGAGTTTGCAGGGATCAGATTGAAGATAGTAGATCGAAGGCATCAGTCTGATGATCACTGAGTTTGCAGGGATCAGATTGAAGATAGCAGATCGAATACGTCAGTCTGGTGATCCCTGAGTTTGCAGGGATCAGATTGAAAATAGTAGATCGAAGACAGCAAATCTGACATTCTTAAGCTTTGCAGGAAGTAGATTGAAGATAGCAAATCTGGCATTTTTGAGCTTTGCAGGAAGCAGATCGAAGACATCAATCTGGTGATCCCTGAGTTTGCAGGGATCAGATTGAAAATATCAGATCTGGTCTCCCTGAGTTTGTAGTGGAGCAGATCAAAAGATAGTGGATACTGCCTTCATGAAGTTGAAACTATCAAACTCACTGAAATCAAGATGAAGTTCCATTACCCCTAAAGATGCAGTTGGAATTGGAAGCCATTTTGAAGAAAGCGAGGATAAAGAAGTTGAGGCTCGGCCAAGACCGGGCAAAATTGGTCCTTTTATGGTCTTTGCTCTATTCTCGTTACACGACAATAAGCAAAGAGGGGCAGCTGTAAGAGGCCCATTTTGCCCGGGCCCATATCAGCAATAAAAATAAATAAAAAATAATAAAGTCAGATTTTTTATGGTCCATTTACAATCTTGAAAACCAAACAAACCCAAACCTAAAAACAGATTACCCCTGGCCCGATTACATTTGACCCAAAATACCCTACTCAGACCTAATACCCAACAGACCTGGACGACCCAAACTAATGCAGCCCAAATGAGCCCAAAACATTAGCAGATGCAGAGACCTAGGGTTTCTGGGAAACCCTAGGCGCCGCTCTTCGCACCGCAATGGTAGGCCAACGGTTGCGCGTTGACCCGGACCCAAAGAGGGTCTGCGTGTTTTTAATAAATGGAAAATTTATCCATTTAGTCCTTCCGTAATTTCATTATTTTTAAATCAGTCCAATTCACGTTTTTATTTCTTATAAAATTAACCCTAAAATCTGTTTTTATTCCAAATTAGACCCTCGGTTCGTTTTAAAGACTAAATCTGTCACGACGTCGTTTTAAAACTTGGCGTAATTGCCATGTTAGACCCTGCAGTTTAATACGCATTCTAATTTAATCCTTTTAATCTGTTTTAATTACTATTTTAACCTTTCTTTCTTTATTAGTTTTATTTCATTCTAATAATGTTTTTAATTATTTTATTATGTTAAAATATTATATTATTCTTATTATTTGTATATTAATCTATTAAATTTATATATCTTATTACATATTGTTCTTATTTTTTTTTAAAAAGAAACTATTATTATTTATTATTATTTGATTATTTTTATTAATATATTGGTTATTATATTTTATATTTTGTATATTATATAATATTATATCTTATATTATTTTAAAAAAAATTATTTTATCTAAAATCCTTTATATGTAATATTATTTATTTTTAAATATAGTTTTATATGTATTAAATCATTATAAATATATCTTTATAAATTATTTATTTATTTTTAAAAAAAATATTTTCCTTTTCCTTTTCAATATATCTGTATACATTTTTTACATGTATTATTATTATTATTTATATATTTTTTGCCATTTATTTGTAATTGCCCTAATATGATCATTTCTTTGTTTTGTTATTTTATATTTTTATTGTTTGTATTAATATAATATTTTCGTAGGATCATCATTTTAAAATAAAAATGTATTTTACAAAGTTAATATACTTTATTTAAATGTTTTAAAAAAGATAAGGCAATGTTTAGGTATTTAGAAATTCGGAAAATAATGCCCTAACGTGTTGGGTGCGATTTTTCGTTTGGCTAAATAACTAAAAATCCTTTTAACAAGTTTTGTAAATCATGAGACGATTTTGGTTACAAAGGTTTTAAAATATCATGTCCTAACGTGTTGGATGTGATGTTTATATTCCTTTGGAACAAGAAAATCTCAAATTTTAATTTAAAGTGCTCAAAATTTTTTAAAGAAATCATATTTTTGAATACTTTTAAATTTTAAACATTTGGACATGATTTTATCGATTAGATACCAATTTTTGGGCGTTATGAGGGTGCTAACCCTTCCTCATACGTAACCGACTCCCGAACCTATTTTCTAATTTTCACGGAACAAAATCAAATGTTTTAAAATAAAACGTTTTACAAGGTGATCCAATCACACCTAAGTAAAAAAGATTGGTGGCGACTCCATTTTCGTTTTTAAAGTCGATCCCCATTTTTCTAAAACCCGATTTTTAAAATGGTTTAAAATTAAAACCTTAAAAAAACAAAATTAAACAAAATTTAAAATTAAAAAACAAAATTGCTCACTCCAAAGGAACATCAACATCGTCATCATTGATTTCCTGTAACAAATCTTTAGGGTTTTTACCATCAACGGTACACCCAACTAAAACACACGTGCCTAGAATCTCCTTAATCGTACCTTTCAAATCCTTAACCATTGACCTTGGTTTCATTACCTTAGCGGTCTCAATGATGTTGTTAGGATCGTCCCGATTAAGCAATGAAAAAGTAAAAATAGCTGAAGAAATTGAGAAATTGAACACACAAATTTAACGTGGAAAAACTCCTCTAAAGAGGATAAAAAACCACGGGCAAAGATAATTTTACTATAATGGCAAAAGAACGAAGAGTACAAAAGATGGAGATAAAAACTAAACCCCGAAAACCCGAAAACAAAGAACCCTCAAAACGTAAACACAAAATTCTATAAATGTGTTATGAGTTCTAATATCTAATGGGTGTATTTACTAATGTTGTAAAATAGCCTATTTATAGGCTAAATTCATAAGTCAAATAATAATAAAATAATCTAAACTAATCAGTGTTTGATTGAAACAAATAAATAGAGTTTAACTAGAAGATTACTTCTCAAATTTGACTGAAATAGGAGTCATACTTAACAAATCTCCACCTTGACTCATATTTCCACACTGCCATCTTTGCCAAAGCCCGCCACGAGCCTATCTTGAACCATGCAGGAAATTAACTGAGTCGAATTTGTGCTTAGAAACTAGAAGACTTCTAGCCTTCGACTTGTACACTGCCAAATCAAAACTAACCCGGGTTTGATTTTCACGAATACAGTGCCCTAACTTTTCAAAACCTGCATCCAAAAGAGAACATCTCTTCAACGAAACGGTCATACCTTTTTCCCTCCTATGATCATGTTGCCTCCGCTCTAAATGAGTTGACTTCGACTCTGTAACGAACGAGGGAAGTCCGATTTCACCGGTCACTGTAGAACCTTCCAGAATATAAAGACTGCCAGTTCTTTTACCTTTTAACAAAACGAGAGCTCCACGAGATACTTTAATGCCGCTCGACTCGATGTTGATTCTGCATCCTTTCAAATCTAAAATACTCAAGGAGATGAGATTCTTTCGTAAATCAGGTACATACCTGACATCTGAGAGTGTCCTAATCGTCCCATCGTGTATCCTAATTTTAACAGTAACAATACCAATTACCTTACTAGATGAATCGTTTCCCATGCACACAACTCCACCTTCAACCGAACTCTATGTGGAGAACCATTCTCTATTGGGACACATGTGGAAAGAACATCCCGAATCTAGGATCCACTCGGACGTGAGCTTGGAGTTATCGCTCGTTGACACTAACAAGAAATCATCACCACTTTCATCGGCCAAATTAGCACCAGCTACATCTTCCTCGTTACTCTCAGCAGCTTTTTTCTTTCGTAGTTTATAACAATCTGCTTTGATGTGACCTAACTTTTTACAATAGCGACACATTTTGTCTCGTTTCTTTGATGCTATCAAAACAGAAGCTTGCCTATCTACCTTGCTATCCAAATGAAGCTCATTGTCGAGTTTGTCTCTACTCAACAAATGACCCTTCACATCTTCGAACGAGAGTTTGTCTCTGCCATAAATAAGGGTCTCCCTGAAAGACTTGTATGAAGGGGGTAAAGAGCACAATAATAGCATAGCCTGATCTTCATCGTTAGTATGAACCTCAACATTCTTTAAATCATTTAAAAGAGTAATGAATTGACTGATGTGATCTCTAAGAAGCTCACCTTCGTTCATGCGAAACGTAAATAGACGTTGTTTCAACACTAAACGGTTAGCCAGAGACTTAGTCGCATAAAGAGTTTCTAACCTTTTCCACAAGGCAGATGAGGTCTTCTCCATCAATACCTCCTGCAATACCGTATTCGCGAGGCACAACTGGATTGCAGACAAGGCCTTTTCATCAAGCTCTTCCCATTCTGTTTTATTTAGATTCTCAGGCTTTTTCTCGGTAACAACCTTTTTCAAACCTGATTGAACTAGAATTGCCATCATTCGAACTTGCCACAGATTGAAATTTGTCTCACCGTCAAACTTCTCAATTTCAAACCTTGTTGCTGCCATATCTGAATGGGCTGATCTATGAAAAATTGAACTAGCTCTGATACCACTTGTTAGGATCGTCCCGATTAAGCAACGAACAAGTAAAAATAGCAGAAGAAATTGAGAAATTGAACACACAAATTTAACGTGGAAAAACTCCTCCAAAGAAAATAAAAAACCACGGGCAAAGATAATTTTACTATAATGGCAAAAGAACGAAGAGTACAAAAGATGGAGATAAAAACTAAACCCCGAAAACCCGAAAACAAAGAACCCTCAAAACGTAAACACAAAATTCTATAAATGTGTTATGAGTTCTAATATCTAATGGGTGTATTTTCTAAGGTTGTAAAATAGCCTATTTATAGGCTAAATTCATAAGTCAAATAATAATAAAATAATCTAAACTAATCAGTGTTTTATTGAAACAAATAAACAGAGTTTAACTAGAAGATTACTTCTTAAATTTGACTGAAATAGGAGTCATACTTAACAGATGTCATCAAGGCTGATGTTGTCATTGTGCTTGATGTTCTTGGTCTTCTTCCTATCCCTCTCTAGTTCCTTCAACGTCTTGATTACTAGCGCCGCCGCAGAAGGGACCACCGTGAACTTCTCCTGACGGTTCTACATAGGTATATTGTTTTAGGGTTGAACTTAAGGATAATGGTGAGGGTAAAATTGAATATTTAAGGAGAAAGTAAGAAGAATGAAGTTTAAATAGAAACACATAGAAATTTCATACTCAAACCTGATCAGCTTTAAAATTTTTTGAAAAAGTTCTTAGCTGGGAGCTTTAAAAGGATGTGAGATGGGTAGAAAAGGAAGAAAAATAATTTGGTATATTCCTGGAACCATTGAAAAGCCATTCATTGGGACACTAAATTGCTATTTAGTGTTTTTGTAGAATTAGCTTGTAATGTCTATTCAATGGCTTTACAAGCAGCCAAACAATTAAATGGCTTTGTTGTGTTGAATAAGGTAAGAATGACTATGCCATTCATGTGATCCTAACATAGTGTTATACACTAAAAAAATGATCTCAACTTCTTAAAATTTTCAAATCAATTTTTACGAAAATTAAAGTTATTCACATGCATGCATTTTTTTAAGGGAACTTTGAAAAAAATTAATTCATCCTAAAAAGTAGATATATCAATTGGATGTTAGACTTAATTAAAAATTGTGTTTCATCGTGTTTAAGCATTCTCACACCAGAAAAGCTCTAAAAACTAGATTGATTAGTGATTGAAAGGTTTAAAACCAAATTTGAATTTCATGGTTTTTAGTATTTAGAATCATGAAATGCTAAATTTTATTCATGCTACAAACTTAAGAAAAAGAGAGGGATGAATTTATGTGTGAAAGAAATAATATTATGTCTTGATTTACATTAGGTTACACAACCTACTTATAATAGAAATTAGATACACAAATAATAAAATATATGATATGATATAATATTGTGTTAATTAATTAAATATGATACTATATGCTTATTAATGAGATAATAATGTAAGATATTCACTTTAACATCCCCCTCAAACTTAAGGTGGTGCTGTGGACTGTAGCTTAAGTTAGGAAACTAAGCCTTTTAATGAGAGGAAAGCAGAATCGTGGAAGCAGTAGCAGCAACTAATGAATTAGGAACGGGAAAAACACCTTTGGAACAAGGAGATCCACCAACCTTAGTAGTTTCACTAGTCCGAAGGGGCCGAATCAAATTGTCGTGAATAAGGTGGCCATGTTTATGATGGTAATGACATTCCACCTTAGGATAGGGGGAGAATTGATGACTATTCTGATGATAGTTTTTACAAAAAAAAAAAAACATTGCTAGGGCAAGAAATCTCCATTTTTTTCATGATAGAGACAAATCAGATAGAAAGAGAGTGAATAAATAGGAGCAGATCGACGAAAAATGGTGGGAGCAGTTTCGACAATAGAATAGTCAACGACTCAAAATGGCTTGAGTATGATGACTCAGCTTGGACAAAGAAGGGCAAGGCACGGGAAACAAGATGAACAAAGCTAAAACACAAATGGAAAGGACTCGAACCTTTCGATTACTAACATGGGAAACAAGATGAACAAAGCTAAAACATGAATGGAAATGACTTGAACCTTTCGGGTACTAACATGAAATCTGAACAACACACCCAACCTTCCTAAAAAATTTTCGCTTGGGAGAGGAGAAAAGAGTCATGAAAGCTTAGAAAAAGCCCCCAAAAGGTGTTATTAAACCGAGAGGAGGATATCAAAAAATAGAGTAGAACAAGGAGGATGACAACCAACCACCAACAGCAGGTGTTCGGCTATTTAAATCGAGAAATAGGAATATGGCCTGGAGTAACAAACAACCAAAGCACGGGAAACAAAGGATAAAGCTAGAAACATGACCAAAAAAGGGCAAATAATAATAATAATAATAATAATAATAATAACAATAATAATAATAATAATAATAATAATAATAATAATAATAATAATATCGCCGCTCCACAAAATAGATCTACAAACTGAAAAGAGAGAAGACATGTCAAGTGAATGAGAAGAATACAAAAAGAAAAAGTTGGTAAGAGGGAGAAAAAGGCGGGCGATAATCAACCTAGAGGCTGACACCGCCGTGCTGCTCGGCAAAACAAAAGATAAGAAACAAATGGCTTGGAGAAGAAAAGAAAGAAAATAAATTAAAGGGGAACCTAAGCTCTTGATACCATGTGACAAACTTAAGAAACAAGAAATTGGAATGAACTTCTATGTTAAAAAAATAATATTACATCTTGATTTACATTAGGTTACACAAGCTATTTTTAATAGAAACTAGATATAGAAATAGAAAAAAAATATGATATGATATGATATGATATGATATGATATGATATTATACTAATTAGTTAGATATGATTTGCCTATTAATGATACAACAATGCAAGAAATTGACTTTAACAATTCATTCTTTCTATTGATTTGAAAAACAATTGTAGATAGTTCAAATAAAAAAAAACAGAGAAAGCTTTCTCATAAGCAGTGGTGGAGCGAGAAATTTTCTTTTTTTTTGGGGAGAATTAAATTATATATTTTTACTATAGTAAAAAATATAATTTTACCATTTTAAAATCTATATCTTTATAATTTTCAAAGGATTAAATCAAATTTATTATTTTTGGGTAGGCCAAAGTGCAAATTTACTATTACTAATTTAAAATTTTATAAATTATAAAAAACCTAAATAAAATATTTTTCATTTTAAGGGGACCGAACTGGCCAGCCCTCCCTTGACTACACCACTACTCATAAGAAATGTAAATGTTGAGAACGAAATAAGATAGCGGATTACCTTAAAAAAAGTTGAGACAATTTTTATTTAATAATTTATATTTTTTTTATTACTATGTTAAAGTTATTGTATCAAATCTAAAAAAAAAAAAAAAAACCTATCACATTAGCGATTAAAATGGTACACGGATTGATTTACTGAAAATGAACTTATAGTACTGATACGTTTAACATTTAATGAAAATGTTACATGTTCAAAAATATATATATTACATGTGCATGCAAATATATTATATAATTTCAACATGTCAAATTGACCTTTATTTTTAATGAAAATGAATTTATACTTTAATTTGTTGCATCATGTCTTTATTTTTTTTTTAATTTTAACAATTTTGTCGATAGCTCTTACGATAATCTTAACAATAAACTTATTACTTTAAAAAATAAAATAATTTTATTTTTCATGTAAAATTGATTACTGTGATTTATTATAGATTAATATATTATGCATATCTGACCCTTCACAGTTTTCACATAAATTTATGATGGTTCTGCTTCGAACTCTTATTTTTATATATAAATAGTATTACAGAAAAAAATATTTTTAATTTTTTCTATTATAATATAAAAAATAGAAATAATATTATAATTTTAAAAAAATAAAAAACACACGATAAGATTAGATGTGTTTAATCGGTTAACCGACCCGAACTATCATTAACCGAATTAATCGACCCTTTTAAACCCTTAACCGTTAACCAAACCGAAAATTTTTCGAAAAAAAAATTAACTAAACCAAATTTTTTCGGTTAATTCGGTCAGTTAACCGAAATTTATATGATTTTTAATTTTTCATTAAAACAAGTATAAAACATATAAAATATTAACCGAATTAACCAAATTTAATACACGTAAAATGTATATACAAGATATAAATTTTCGGTTAATTAACCGATTTCGAACCGAATTAATTGTTAATCGAACTTCCAAAAAATTATTAACCGACCCTCGACCTAATTATGATTAACTGAATTCGATCGGTTAATCTAATTAATTCGATTTTATCAAAAATTTGCACACCCCTAGATAAGATCGAGTAAAATATCTAATCTATGTAACACATAAACAACATGAATGACACATCATCAAATTCAAATAATTATAACAATTTCAAAAAAATAATATCTTAAATTTACCTTTTATTTTAAATTTAGCACGTCAATTTAGAGTAATTAAAAATTGAACGATTAATGTATTGCATAATGATAGTGTGATGAACCAGAAAACGGTAAAGAATTTTAGCAGGAAAAGAAGAAAGAATCTAGAAAGATGAGAGGAGAAATAGAGAATAATTCTTCTTTTCTTTTTCATAACCATTCCTGCCTTCTTTCCTCTTGATAAAGAGGACAAATAACCAATTACAGCTGGCATCAGTTAGCTGTCATTCTTCCCAAAACGGCCGGTTTTACTACTACCCAATATGTGTCATTTGACTCATGAATCAGACCTCTAAAACGGTGCGTTTACATTACGAAAATTAAAGAAAACAAAACTAACATTAACTGACATAACAACAATTAAAGAAAGATTAACAGTCAATGTTTTAACCCATAAGAAGTAGCCTCTCCTTGCAGCAGATTCTTGTCCTCAAGGATCAAAATGTGGAAAACGACGAAAGAGGTCATTCTAGTCTTCGCTGGTAGAATCCTCTGGAAAAGTATCCGCCCATTCCACTAAGACTTCTGTAGTAGCTACATTACCTTTCTTAACCATTCGTCTATTCAAAACTTGAACCGGTTCCTTGAGCAGTGAATCGTCAACATTGGTGACTGGTAGTTGAGCTAAAACCATGGCTGTGCCCACATGTTTCTTGAGTTAGAATACATGAAAAATTGGTTGTATTCTAGCAATGGTAGGTAATGTCAACTTATAAGCAACCTTGCCTATGCGTGACTCCACAGGAAAAGGGTCAACTAATGGGGAGCAAGCTTTTGATTTCAAAATTTCTTTAAAGAATATTGTCAATAAGGTTGAAGCTTCAAATCAACCAAGTCACCAATTGCAAACTCTCTGTCAGAACACTTGCGATCAGCTATTTGTTTCATTCGCTCCTGTGTTCTTTTCAAATGAAACCTTAACAGTTCCTTGACATTTTCCTTGTGCTGAAGGCATTTGTCAACAGCAGCCACTCGGGACACTCCAGCTAGGTAAGGTAAATGAATTGGGTGCTCTTGCCCATACAGGGCTTCATAAGGGGTCATATGAATGGTTGTGTGATAAGTGGTGTTGTACCACCATTCAGCTAAGGGCAACCAAGTAGCCCACTTTAAAGGTTTCTCCCCTGATATAGACCGCAAGTACCCTTCAAACATTTGTTCAATGCCTCTGTCTGGCCATCGGTTTGAGGGTGGTATGCTATGGATAAATGCAACTGAGTACCAAGGTGTTTGAATAACTCTTGCCAAAAATGACTCAAGAAAACCTTGTCCCTATCCGAGACTACTGATTCAGAGGTCCCATAGAGCTTGTAAATCTACTGAAAGTAGTCAGTCGCCACTAAAGTAGCAGTAAAGGGTGACCCAAAGCTATGAAGTGGCCATACTTGGTCATGCGATCCACTACTACCAGAATGGTGCTCTTCCCTATTGAAATAGGAAGCCCTTCCACAAAGTCCATACTTATGGCAGTCCAAGCCTTATCAGGAATTGGTAATGGCTATAGCAAACCAGGATAGGCTGAGTTATCACCCTTGCATGTTTGGCATACCATGCACTCTCGTGTCCAGCGTCGCACATCCGTAGAGAGCCCCTTCCAATATACCATGTTGGACAGCCTCTGATGAGTAGCTTGCATTCCCAAGTGACCCCCAATGGCACCTCCATGAAACAGATCAAATAGTTGTTTTCTGATGTTAATATTACTTCCGATTACATTTTTTCCTTTCCTTCAAAGAACGACCCCATCTTAGGAGTATTTAGGGTGGATTTATGACTGAAACTATAGCTCTTGACAAATTTGTTGGAGCCCAGAATCGTGAGCATAAGATTCAAGTATATGAGACCAAATATCAGACCAAGTGAGGGACAACTGACCAGTACATTGAAACAACTATCTTTCTTCCATATGAGGCCGGTGTGACAAGGCATCAGCTAAAGTGTTGTGGATTCCCCTTTTGTAAGCGATAGAGAAATCATAACCAAGCATTTTGGTCACCTATTTTTGTTGATAGGGTGTGATTGCTTGATTATTAGTCAAAAATTTGAGACTTTGGTGGTCGATTCGAATCAAAAAAGTGACGACCAACCAAGTACGGATGCCATTTTTTTATTGCCATAATAACAACCATCACCTCATTATCATAGATAGATAAAGCTTGGTGATTAACACTGAGAGCCTTGCTGGAATAAGCTACAGGTTTACCCTTTTGCTGTAGAAATGCTCCAACTCCCTGGCTACAGGCATCTGTTTCAACACAGAACTATTTTGTGAAATCGGGAAGAGCTAAAACTGGTGCGCTGCAAACAACTTCTTTAAGTGTGAAAAGCAGATTGAGTCAATTCGGTCCACTGCGAAGGCACTTCTTTCTTAAGCAGAGCTGTAAGGGGAGCAACTATAATCCCATAGCCCTTGATAAAATGTCTGTAGTAACCCGAGAGTCCAAGAAATCCTCTCAAATCTTTCACAGATTGAGGAACTGGCCAATTAAGTATCCCTTCAACCTTGGACTTGTCCATGCTAACAGAACCAACTGATATAAGATGCCCCAAGTGCTCCACTTGGTTTGTTCCAAAATTGCATTTGGATTTTTTTTTCATATAAATGGTTGATTCTGAGGAGGTGAAGGACCTTTCGTAAATGCTCCAAATGATTAAGCTAATCATTGGAATAGACAATGATGTCATCAAAGAAAACCAAGACAAATTTTTCGAGGAATTGTTTGAACACTTGGTTCATTAAAGCTTGAAAACTCGAGGGCGCATTGGTCAAGCCGAATGGCATAACCAAGAACTCATAGTGTCCTTCATGGGTTCAAAAAACAGTTTTATGAATGTCTTACTCACACATATGAACTTGGTGATATCCGGATCGAAGGTCTAATTTGGATAATACAACGGCTTTTCCCAATTCATCTAAGAGCTCTTCAATAACTAGCATTGAAAATTTATCCTTGATGGTGAATTGATTAAGTTGTCTATAATCAACACACATGCTCCAACTCCCATATTTTTCTTAACCATGACTATAGGAGATGCAAAGGGACTAGTACTGTCTCTTATCAAACCAGACTCTAACATTTCCCGGACTAATTTTTTGATTTCATTCTTTTGTATGGCAGGGTACCTATAAGGTCTAACACGAACCACTTTAGTTTCATCTTGTAAGGGAATCCGATGATCCTGTAGCCTATGTGGAGGGAGGCCAATGAGGGGTTGGAAAATATCATCAAATTCATGCTAGAGATTGGTCAATGCAGAACTTGAGCTGGATGGTGGTAATGATAATGTCAATTGTGCATAAATAGACAACACCATAGGACAAGGGCCAGTGTCTAACAGACTAAAATTCTTAGAAAGCTGGTCACCAGACACCAATTGAAGACTTCTAGGTGGTATGCCCTTGAGTAAACATTTTTTATTTTGGCATTGAAACTGCATGGTCAAAAGGTCAAAATTCCATACAATGGGTCCCAATGAAGACAACCATTTAACCCCGAGTATTAAGTCACAGCCTTTGATTGGTAAAACCAAAAAAAAATGTATTAAACTAGAGGTCTTGAATTGTCCAAGTAACTGATCTGCATAAACCTTAAGTTAACAGTTTGTCACCACTAGAAGTGAACACTTTTAGTTTATCTATTTTGGGGCTAGTTGGAACAGTGGTTTCAGAACCACTAATCCGAGGTCGGAGAAAATTATTTTAATATTATTTTATGGTTTATAACATGATTGTATGAGTGCATGAAAATTTTAGTGCATTAATTTTAGTGATTTCTTGCTTAATTTTGAAAAAGGACTAAATCGCATAAAGTGCAAAAGTTTTATTCTACAAGCTAAGGGTGTCAAATAGCTATAGAATATTAAATTGGAGGTCCTTAATGTGCAATTAGGCCTTTAGGAATGTGTTGGCCGGCCATAGGGGAGAAGAAATGAAAATTTTGGTAAAAGTTGGTGAGTATTTAGTGACTTAATTAAGTAATAAAATAAAATAAAGAAAAGCTATCATCTTTTTCATTTTTTCTTCTTCTTCCACCGAAAATATCAACAAGAATAGGGGTTTAGAAGCTTGAAAATTTTCAGCAACTTCAACCTTTGCTAGTAAGTGATTTTGGTGATCATTCTTGTTAATTTTTGTACTTTTGGGACTCTTGTAGCATAAGCTAACTAATGAGGGGACTATTTTGCAATATGGTTGAGAGTCTAGGGGTTTTCCATGAAAACATTTATGTTGTTTTCTGAATTTTTATGGAAGAAAATGAATCTTAGTTGTTAAATAAACAACTTTTGTGAAAGCAGTTTCCATGAAAACTCCTAAAATGGACCTTTTTGTAAATGTTGTAAAATAAGTAGTAAATGTGTGAAATAATTGGAACTGTGAGTTGCTATAAGCTTATTATATATTCGGCCAAGCTTTGTGAATAAGGAAATTTGATGAAAATTGATTTACGATCCTAGGGGCAAAATTGTAATTTTGTAAAAGTCTAAGGGAAAAACGGTAATTTTGCCAAAGTAGGAATTTTAAAATATCTTGATTAATTTGATGATTAAATGAGTGAATTTTATCATTATAGATCAAGAAAAATGGAGTCCGGACCTAGACCGGGGAAAAGCCAAGCTAGTATATTAATTTAATTTAGTCGCTCACTTTTTGCATACCGAGGTAAGTTGTATGTAAATAATACAATGTTATTGAATTTATGCATTAAATAATTGATGTTGCATGACTTGTTTGATTATTGCTATGATTATGCATAATTAGAGTTGACGTGATATACTTACGGTTGGACCTTCGGAATAGATTGGATACCCAAGCCATGACATTTGAGTGATATGTGTGCTAGTGTAATACCATGTCTGGGACATGGCATCAGCGTTGATATGTGCGCTAGTGTAAGACCATGTATGGGACATGGCATCAGCGTTGATATGTGCGCTAGTGTAAGACCATGTATGGGACATGGCATTGGCATTGATATGCGCGCTAGTGTAAGACCATGTATGGGACATGGCATCAGTGTTGATATGTGCGCTGGTGTAAGACCACGTTTGGGACATAGCATCGGCGTTGATGCATGTGCTAGTGTAAGACCATGTCTGGGACATGGCGTCGGTCACAATACGAGAGCTAGTGTAAGACCATGTCTGGGACATAGCATCGGCATTGAGACGAGAGCTAGTGTAAGACCATGTCTAGGACATGGCATCGGCCTCGACGTGTGAGCCAGTGTAAGACCATGTCTGGGACATGGTATCAACATTTTACCCTCTTGTGTGAGGCTTGTCGGGTATCCTTTGGTATTCCAATTGGTTCAACGGGTAAGTTAAAGTTGGTGTCAAAAGTGAGGAAAGTTATGATTATGTTGTAAGTGATACAGGTACCTACATGAGATTCATGAGAAACGAGTTTGAAAAATGATATATGATTAGTAAGGGTGAAAATGAGTAAGTTATGCCTTTATTAATTCGAGAATCATGTGCAAGTTTATAAAATGCTATGAGCATGATAATTCATGGTAGTTATTGATAATTATTTACCTATGACTTACTAAGCTTTGTGCTCACTCTTTTTCCTTTCCATTTTCTTATAGTATTGCCAAGCTAGCTCGGAGATCAAAGGACGTCGGAGGCTCGATCACACTATCAATTGAAATATTTGGTATAGTTAGACTTATCTTTTTTAGTATGACATGTATAGGGGCTTAGTCTTTGTAAAGTGTTACATTGTTTTGGCCAAATATGAGTTGGTTTATTGTGGAGATGAATTCATTTTGAATAAGGCCATAATTGATTGCTAATTATTATTATTAATATATGAAATTGATGATGTTTTTCATGAGTGTGCAAATTTCATGACTGGGTAATTGGCATAGATATGCATGAATGATTAGGTTACTTAATATGGCTTATGTCGGTGCAAGTAGGGGTGGCAGAAAGGGCTTGGTAAATAGCCTTGGTTTTGTCCACATGGGTAGACACACGAGCTTGTGTCTAGACCATGTGTGACACACGGTCTACCCCATAGGCGTGTAGTTCAGCCGTGTGTCCCCCTGTATCCTAAGTTGGCAAAACAGAATGTCAGTAGTAACTACATGGGCTGAGGCACGACTGTGTGTCTCAACCGTGTGGAAAACACAGCCATAGGACATGAGCATGTGCCCAGGTCGTGTAAAGTCTGCACCTGAATTTAAGAATTTAATTTGCCACAGGTCTAAGGACACGGGCATGTGCCTTGGCTGTGTGACCTTATTAGGTTGATGACGTCAAAAATAGAATGTCAAGGTTTTTGTGCAAGGGCTAAGACACGGGCATGTCATGGCCGTGTAAGGGACACGGGCCATTGACACAGGTGTGTGTCAGGCCGTGTGAAAACCCTTGTAGGTTCGAATTTAGAAATAAATCCACACGGGTATGAGACGCGGGTGTGTCCCTATATGCTTAGGCTGTGTGAATCACACGATCCGTCAACATGGCCATGTTATCAAGTCACACGGACGTGTTACCCTTCCACACGGGCGTGTGTCCCTGTTTCTAATGACATTTTCCAAGGTTTTCCAAAGAACCCGATTTGATCTTGAAACATTTTTAAGATGTGTTTTGGGCCTCGTAGGCCCATATTAAGGATGTTAAGAGAAATTTTGAAAAGTTTTAAATTTGAACTGACTTTTATGATTCGGAATTGTGGGTTTGCATGTGTTTAAGATAGGTAACGCTTCGTACCCTGTCTCGGCGCAGGATACGGGTAAGGGATGTTACAGAAGCTATTGATAGCTTCAATTTCTTAGCTAATTGAAAGTCAATGAAATTGTGGGTGCTCCCTGTATCTACCAGAAGGATCACTTCCACTTGACCGATGTGGGTTGCCAATCTCATAGTTTGGGAACCTTGAAGTCCCTGCATTGCATGCAAGAAAAGGATTGGGGAAGAAGGAGTGACATCAGACTCATCTATCTCCAACTATTCTGAACAGTCTTGAAATTCCTCAATGGTTGGACTCTTCAACGTTTCAACAACAGTAGTCAAGGGATCAATCACCAGTTGATATAGTTGTGCCTTGTTGCACCTATGGCCTGGTGTATACTTAGAAGAACACCAGAAACACAGACCCCGTTTTCTCCTATCGTCTATTTTAGATTGTAAAAGAGATTTAGTTGGCAATTTAAAATTATTAACATCTGACCCCCTGTAGCTTGTGTGCTAACATTAGAGCTGGGAACTTTAGACCCTTGAGAAGTTGAGTACACAAACCCTATACCATTGGCGTGATAACTGGAGAACATGGTTTTTGAATACATGGACCCTTCATTCAATATGATGTGCTTCTTAGAGGTCCCTTTCAAAATGGTTTCGACCTGTCTAGCTACCAAATATCCATCAACAAGATTTTGAGGTTTAAAGAGCTTTAGATATTGACTAACCTCAGGTTGTAAGTTGCTGATGAAGATACTCAAGGCATGTCGTTTAGGAAAGTATATTTGGATTAGTAAACTTACAAAACGATCATGAAATTGATCCACAGTGCCTTGTTGTTTAAGAGAGACGAGTTCCTCTATAGGATCCTAATAAATATCAGACCCAAATCGAGTTTGTAATCCACGTGCATAGACTTCTCACGTCAACTGATGCAAGCCTTCTTGCCTCTACGTGAAGAAATGGTGCCAGTCCAAGGCTTTACCCTCCAAATGTAGCATGACCAACCGCACCTTGGTATGGTCCTCCACTCCCTCTGCCTCAAAAAATTGTTCCAGTTTGGACTAACACCCCCTGAAATCAGTACCATCAAATCAAGGACATTCATATCGAAACTTCTTAACCTTGGGCTCCAAGGACGTGCAACGTGCAAAAAGGCCTACAGGATTGAGATCTACCTTAGGTGATAGTAAGAGAGTCATGAGGAGGAAAACCAAGAGGAGATTCTCTGAGTATTTTTTTAGCTTTACTCTGATTGATACTGCCAGTTCCCCCATACTGTGGTTGACCGAGGAACTGCTCAAGCACAGAGTACAACTCAAACCTCATATCATCTTTAAATCCTTCCTGAAACTCCTTGAGTCGTGTGTCCAGTTTGGCATCAATGTCGACTCGCAGCTGAGATAACTCCTGCTGAAGTTGACCCATTTCCTTTTGTAGTTTGGTGGTGACGTCGTCAGTAGCCATGAGGAACGTATTGTCTCTGATACCTTTCTGACGAACCAGGAAACAGTAGAGAATTTTAGCAGAAAGAGAAGAAAGAATCTAGAAAGATTAGTGGAGAAAGAGAATAGTTCTTATTTTCTTTTTCATAATCGTTTCTGCCTCCTTTCCTGTTAGAGGACAAATAACCAATTACAGCTGGCATCAGTTAGCTGCCATTCTTCCCAAAACAATGTATTTTACTACTACCCAATACGGGTCGTTTGACTCATGAATCAGACCTCTAAAATGGTGCGTTTAAATTATGAAAACTAAAGAAAACAGAACTAACATTAACTGACATAACAACAATTAAGGAAAGATTAACAGTGAATGTTTTAACCTATAACAGATAGAATGTAAAATGAATGAATTACATGATTTTAGTTTTCAACTTGAAAGAAAGTAATATATCAATTTTGAATAAACTAATGAATTTTTATTTTATTTTTAGGCTTCCATCTAATTCAAATAATTTCATTCAATGTTAAATTTTAATTAAATTAATTCTAATTTTTATTTTCAACTATTTTTTAAAATTATCAAAATATGATATAGAGGGCAGTTCCCCATTTAAGAGAGTTGGGAAGGTTCTTCTTGATCCAAAAATTCCAAGCCTGATGACGATTTTGAAACCAATTAATAGTTTAATAGATTTTTTAATAAAATTTGATTGTTTTTTTTTGAATTTTTAAAATTTATTTTAAAAAATATAAAATGATTAAATATCTTTTAAGTAATACAAATAATCAACTCGTGTATAACACGAGATGAAAAATTCGTATATTATAAAAGAAGGTACCAAAATAAAAATAGAAAATTTGAGTTTTGGATAAGTGTTTTGTGTTCCAAAATATTTTTTTAAACTATTTTTAAAGTGGGACTTATTTTTAAATTAAGTATTTTTTGTCATTAATAATAATAATAAAAAAGAAAAAAACGTTTTCATATTTAGAAAATTTCAGCCACTTCTTTACTTGCCAAGTAATAATTTTTACATGTGACCTAACACTACTCTAAATTGACTTTTTTTACATAGGAATAATTTATTTATTTTTGGAATAATTTCTTTTAAAATAGCAATAATTTATACTACATAATCAAACTTTACCATATCTTAGTAATGAATCTTTCTTTTATAATTTACAAGATTTGAGGGTTTTGCTCAATTTTAGTGTTTTTCTAGCTTTTGTTGTGTGACCAATATGCAAATTCCAATACTTTTTCACCTTTTTTTTTTTAAACGCTTAATTACGACAATGCCCAGAAAAACTTCTCATTGACCAATACTTACTAAAATATCAACCTCAATTTCCATTCTTATAAATTTTAAAAATTTTTGTAACTTAATCTTGGTTCATGTACATTCTTTGATCTATAGCTAATCTATGTGTGTTGTAAATTCACTATATTTTTATTAAAAAATGTGTTGTTTCAAACATTACATTTAATATTTTGTAATTAAATGTTTTTATCGCATAAATTCCAAAATTTTATTCCCTCCTCAATTAATAAATTTTGAAACCCTTATTTTAGGGCTTTAAATTTCACTTTTATAAGGGTAACATTAGAGCGCCTGAAAATAAAATTGATATTACACAATAAAATTTTACTAAATATCCACCACGCCTCATTCTTTTTAATTTCTACAACGTCATTCAAAATTAACATAGACATTCTCAATATGTTTTTGGTTAATCTTTTATGCACAGCAACTTTCGGTACATCATCTTCTATTTTTCATTCTAAGCAATCATCATAATCAACATGTTACAACTTTAATTATTTTCCTTTTTTCTTTTCTTATATAACATCTTTGAAGCAAGGTACACAACAACAGATTCACTCCAATTTTCTTTACTTCTCTATTTTTAACCTTATCATATTCTTAATTTCTTTCAATTCAGCTCAATTAATTCTTCTTTACCCACCATATCTGTTTTTCTTTTTACTTCTACATAAAATTTATATTATAATCAACAACGGGGTTAAAACTTATATTATAAAATTTTTAAGACATTACAATGTCTTATTTGTAGTTCCATTATTTTTTAAGTTATTAAATATGTTTTATTTTTCATATTTAAGGGGCCAAAGTTTAGTTTTATTATAAATTAATTTATAATTTTATTATTTTTAGAGAGACTGAACTAAAAATTTTCATTTTTAGGGGATTAAGGCCCTGCTAGCTAGAACTGTTCATGGGTCAGGGCTACCCGCCCTAAATTTTGGAGGGTTTGGACAAAAATATTATGCCCAAAAAATGGGTCTGAGTAACAAATTAAGCCTGTTTAAACTATGGGCTAGGCTCAGGCTTAAACATTCAATACCCAAGCCCAACTCGACCCATTTTTAAGTTTATAATAATTTTATTATGTTATTTTTATATATTCTGTAATTTAGAACACATTAAAAAAATAAACATATAGTAAATATATAATACTACTCTAGTGTAAACATTAAAATAATGTTAAGATGATTATATAAAAATTCTCAATAAATAAAAAATTTATAAATATTAAAATATTAAAATAAAATAAATATTTTTAAAAAATTAAAAATAATATGAGCGGGCCTAAAATGAGCTTGGGTTAGTCTTTTGCAAATATTGAAGAATTCGGATAAAATTTTAAGCCTATATTTCGAGCCAGACTTGGACAAACATAAAAAAAATATTAATATCATGTTTAGACTCGACTCATGAACACCTCTACTATCAGCCCAATAGCTTCTATATTTCTATTACTTGAGACTATTTAACAATTGGAAATTCAATTAATATAATTTTCAAAATGCCTAAGCACACCTTTTGTTTTTTCAATAAAGGTTAGTAATTATATTAAATAAAGTATTTATAAACTATATTTTTAAAATGGAATCTTAAATCATAGTAACTAAAATCTTGACAATAATTAGTATTATAATCCAAAAATTTATTTACGTTCATGAAGAAAAAATAGTATATAAAATGCAATCTCCTGGAAAAATATAGACAATTTTAATAAAATTATTACATATTCATTATTTCAAATACTGTAAGAATATACTTTTCGTTTCCGTGTAATGTTATTCATCATGTGGGTTACATAATTTTACTACACTTATTGCAATTTTGATGGTTTTTATTTTTTCCATTTATCAATTACTCTTAAATTTTAGTATATTAATATTAATACTTATACTCCGAGCCACAACCAATGCTTTAATTATCTTTCTCATGTTTTATTTAAATATTGACATCCATACTTACCATTGTTAAACTTTACGTGCAATCTTTTAGCTAATTTGAAATAAAATATTATTTTATCTCTAATTGATTAAATTAATAATAAATAAGTAATAAATAAAAGAATTTAAATTCTTGTTGAACAATTAAGTGGAGCAATTAAATTTTACAATAACTCTATTTTATTCAAGTAATTGACATTACAAAAAGGGGTCAACTAAGCCACTTTAGAAGAGGGACACAAGTTCAGGAAGCCAAGAAAATCTCTGTAGAATTCTCTGAAGAAGCCGAAGAACTTGAAGGAATTCTAAAGAATATCACATCAATTCTGAAGAAAAGCCGCCTTCCTATCTAGTTCAACCGCAGAGAAGAAGCCAAAAGTCATTTATGGAGAAAGCCACCTTCCGGTCCAAATCAATTGAAGAAAGGAGGTCCAAACCCGTTTCAAGAGCAAGTCGCCATGACATTTGAAGCAGTCCACATCCATCCAAGACTACGTCAGGTGACCCTTGGATCGAAGCCAAACTAAAGAGAAGAATCAAATGAGGTTTTCTTTGTATTCGAGAAATTTTTAGATATTGTAACTTCCTTTCAAAGTTATCAATAAATTTGACTCCAAATTTTCAAGTCAACTTTTGACTCGAAATTTGTACGTACGAATTTCTGGCACGCCTGATAGAACAATCTTTTCCTTTCAACTCCTTTTGAAAAGTCAATGTTCAAAGTTGCGATGGCCTCAAAGAAGATCATCATTAGCAAGCTCGCTCAACCTAATCTTGTAGTTTGTTTAGCTTCATCATCAAGCACTAATGTCCCTTTGCAGTTTGTTTAGCTTCATCATCAAGCACTAATGTCCTTACTCATCTCTATGACACTAAGCAAAAGACGAAAGCTCTCATTGAGTTATTTGGTTAAACTTCTTCAATGCTCAATGACAATTTACTCTATGATTCTTCTTTACCAACTCATGACTCAGAAAATGTCTCTCATCATGAATTAAGTGTAGCTCGCCACTTACCATTCAAGGAAAAAAGATGTTAAATAAATGAACATGTCATTCCAACATCTCCTCTAAAGCCCAATTCCGAAGTCTAGTTGCAAGCCTTAAAGACAATAGAGACAGTGGAGAGTCTAATTGCAAGCCTTAAAGAAAAATATGATCAGATGGCCTTCATGATGAAAAGGATCATTGACCTTACTAAGAATAGGCCCATCAATAAAGAAGTTCAACATGAGAATTAACCAAAGGAATTTGGTGAACAATCCAATGTACAAGTCATCATAGATCAGCAACCAATAATCAATGAAGTTGCCATTGCCAATCAACTCAAAGAACTCATCAAAAGAAGTTGTCAAAGATCAAGTTAATTGTATAACTCAATCGTCATACACTTATGCCAAGCCATACACCTACAGGATTAATTGCCTCAAAATTCCAACAAACTATCAACCTCCCAAATTCTAATAGTTTGATGGCAAAGGGAATCCACACCAATATGTTGCTCATTTCGTGGAGACTTGTAATAATGTTGAAGTTGATGGTGATCTTATGGTGAAGCAATTTGTTCGATCATTAAAAGGAATTGCCTTTGATTGGTACACTGACCTTGAGCCCAGAAAAAATTGGTAGTTGGGAACAACTCGAACTTGAATTTCTCAATAGATTCTATAGCACTCATTGTATTGTTAGCATGACTGAGCTTACTGGCACATGACAATGAAAAGACGAACTAGTCATTGACTATATCCACTGTTTGAGGAATTTAAGTCTAAATTGCAAGGAAAGATTATTAGAATCTTCAGGCCTCGACATGCATTTAAGGAATGAATTGGGGACTATGTTGCAATATTTAAGGCATCAAGCAAAAGACCTTTGAGAAGTTAGCTACTTGAGCTCATGATATGGAGCTAAGTATGACAACCATTGAAAATCTAGAGACTCTAGACCAAGAGCCAAGAAAGGGAAAAGAGAAGCAAGAAACTCACAAAGGGGGAAGAACTATTCCAAGTAAGGGAGAAAGTAAACAATCTATGGCTATAAACTCATAACCTCTCAAGGTGTTTTTGAAAACCAAGAAGTCTCAAGAAGCAAAGCCTTCCCCATATAAAGATAGAAAACAAAGGGAAAATCACTCTGAAAGAGAGGGAAGAGAATAAGTACCCCTTTCTTCATTTAGACATCGCAAGTATGTTGGAAAAACTTCTTAAAAACATGCTAATCTAGTTGCCAAATATAAAATGACCTAAAAGAGCTGATAAAAGTGATGATCCAAACTACTGCAAGTACCATCGCCTGATCAGTTATCTTATTGTGAAATGCTTTGTCTCGAAAGATAAAATTTTATAGCTCTACAAAAAAGGAAACATTGAGATAGAGGAAGAAGTAGTGTCATCACACTAGACGCCAATCAAAATGGCTCATCAACTAAATTTGATGATAAAGTTTGGCTCTTTCATTCCCATCATTTGGACCCCAGAATCAAGTTGGGCGGCCAATTTGCAAGATAATGGGGGCAAGCATTTTCCTCAAAAGGACAACTAGGATAATGGTTGAACATTAGTCACACATCGAAGGAACCATCTTTTTTAACCTATGAAAGTCTTGATATCAACTAAATCAGTTTGCTAATCAACCAAGTCAACAAGTTTTAGAGTGTCCCAAAGAAAGAGAAGGCCCGTTTGTAACACCTCTAGCCCGTATCCGTCGCTAGATTAGAGTTACGGAGTATTACTGATCAATCAAAAATCATACAACATCATAGTATTTAAATAACTAAACATATTATAAATCATTCATTCATATACATTTTTTCCTAAATCGAGACTTCGAGGCCTAAAAAATAACTTAGAAGCAATTTGGGACTAATTTGAAACAAAATAGAAAGTTTAAGAAAAACATGCAAAAAATTGAAAAACAAGGGTCACATGGTCTTGTGGCCAGGCCGTATGACATCACCTCAGGCGTGTAACTTTCAAACAAGGGACACACGGCCTTGTCCCAACCCACGTCCTCACTTGTGTAACTCATCGAGTAAGGTCACACGACCATCTCACACGCCCGTGTGTCAGGCCGTGTAACTCTCTGAGTTGCGATACACGGTCATGTGCCAGGCCGTGTGCTAGGCCGAGTAACTCACAAACTTGAACACTAACAAATTCTCAGATGACACACGGCCGTGCCACCAGGCCGTGTCTCAGGCCTTGTGAACCCAAAATTTACCTAAAATCAAACTATTTCAAGTCTAATTTACACCAAGTCATTCAAATCATTTGGGCACATATTCAAGGGTTTCAAACATCACTCAAATATTCATGAACATGCCATTTGAAACATCCTAAATCACCTAACCAATATGCCATTCAAAGGCACCACAAATATACCAAAACTTTACATGCCAAAACAAGTCAACATTGCCTTATTTCAACCTTAAGAACCTACTTCAAATATCTACCAATACATATCACAAATGACCATTCTCAATCCATCACAAACATACCAAAAGGTCATGCCTTTCAATTACTTAAAGGTGATTAAGAGGACCTAACATAACAAGTATTATAATTCCATCAACCATACATAAAATTCAAAGTACAAACATACCAAATTACCATTTACACATTCATTAAATACCATTTCAAAATGCCATTATTAACCTTGGCCAAAATGTTCAAAAACTACCAAAATGATTGCTGGATAGTGTGATAGGTCTCTGACGAGCTTCCAACCAACCGAGCTTCCGATAATATATAAAACAAAGGAAGATAACAATGTAAGTAATGAGTGCTTAGTAAGCTCGTATAAACTTAAACACAACTTACCATTTCATTTGCATAATATAAAGTCTAAGTATAATATGAACCAAAACCATAAGCTTGGAAAAAGCCTATACAACATCCTCAAACTCACAAGTTAGTACACTTGTACTTGATTCAAATGAATTCAACCATAAGATAAGTATATTTCCATATGTAAATACATCATTTAGTTTATAAATCTTTTTCATAAGATCATGATTCATTCCATTTGAATACTTACCATTTTATTTCTTTTTCTTACCCGTTGAACCACCTAGAATTTCATCGGATTCTCGGGAAAGCTCACACATTGTGTGCCTTTACATATAACCATAATCTTTCCTTTACATCAATGCTCACACGAGCTGTGAAATGGGTCTGCTCACACGAGCTATGAGTCAGAATGTAAGCTACACGGTGCTACTCACATGAGTTGTGGAGAATCCGCAACAAATGTAGGACCTCAACCATCGGTAGGATATTCAAGACTAGCAGTCGAAACATGAAATCTCTAATGACATGTCATTTGTATCCTAAAAATTTTTAAGCTTCAACCGAAACTTGATAGCCATCAATTCATCATAGCATTGATGCATTTACATAGTAATTCATTTACATTAAACAATATAATAAACATCCAATTTAGCTATCATTAAAACAATTACAGTTCATATGAACTTACTTCGATAATTAGGGGCGTAGTAGTTTAGTCGAGCTAATCCAAAGCTTTTGCTGTTCTTTGATCTAAGTCCGTATGTGGTTTATCTTGATCTAAATAAATATTTTCATTCAATTAAGTACTTATATAATTCAAATTTAACCCATAATTCATATTTATGTAAAATTAAAAATTTACCCCTAATATTTTAACTTTTCACAATTTAATCCTTAAGCTCATAACTTAGAATCTAACCATTTCAACTGAATTCAAGCTTAACCTATGTTGTAAGGGACCTTAGAAAACTCATATTTATCAACAATTCACACTAAAACACATAGATTTTCACTTTTAACCAATTAATCCTTAATTCTAGATTTCATCAAAAACCACTTAACAAAACATTTTTATTTTTGAAAAAAGATTCATCATTTATCAACTAACATCAAAACCTATTAAAAAAATTCATGGCAAGTCCCTTAATCCCTCAACCTTTAACAGTTTTACAAATTAACCCCCGAGATAGGTAGACTAAGAGAAAACGAACTCAAAAACATAAAAATCATTAAAAATGGGGCTTAGAATCATACCATGCAATGAATTAACCCTACCCAAAACTTTAAGCTTCACCTCCCATGGAATTTTCGGTGAAACAAAGAAGAAATGAGGAAGATGACATCTTTTCTTAGTTTATTTTTAGTTACCAATTTACTATCTTATCCTTAATAATAATAAAAAATTCAATAAAATCTATCCATATTTTTCCACTAACATTAAAGATGGTATAATTACAATCTTAGTCCTTTAGATTTCCTTTCCATAGCCATTTTAACCCTTTTAATTAATAGAATTCAACTTTTACACCTATTACAATTTAGTCCTTTTCACCTATTAACCATTTAAACATCAAAATTTCTTAACAAAATTTTAATACGTCCTAAATATAATCCCGTAGACATTAAATAAATAATAAAATAATAATTCACTCGTCGGAGTTGTGGTCCCAAAATCACTGTTTTCGACAACACTAAAAATGGGTTGTTACAACTCTCCCCTTAAAGGAATTTTCGTTCCCAAAAATCTTACCACAAAATAGGTTCGAGTATTACACTTTCATAGCTTCTTTCAGTTCTCAGGTAGTTTCCTCAATTCCATGACGTTGCAAAAGAACCTTAACTAAAGCTATACGTTTAATTCGTAACTCTTTAACTTCTTGAGCTAAAATTCTGATCGGTTCTTCACTGTACAACATATCTGGCTGAATCTCAACATCTACAGGTGAAATCACATGTGAAGGGTTTGATCGATACTATCGTAACATCGATACATGAAACACGTTATGGATTTTCTCTAATTCCAACGGTAAAGCCAATCGATAAGCCACTGGTCCAATCTGTAACACCCCAAACTCGGCCCAAACATTATGACCGAATTTGGTATGCTACAGCGAAAACATTTTTGAAAATCCCTTAAGCCGATTTAACTTTTTGATAAAAGATAGTGTCTTGTTTAAAACAGTTGAGGTGTATAAAGAAAACCATACTTAGGTTTATTTGAAACTTTATTAAGTCGGGTTGTTATCAAGTTTTGTCAATGTACCCGATGGTACGGAAGAAAATCATTTACGTTTGAATTTAGGAAAACGCGTGTAACCATTTTAAAGTCATTAAGTAGTTTAAACAAATTATCCAAAACATGTAAGATATCAAAATAAAATCTTAGGAGGCCTTATTACATCTTGAACAAATTAAACCAACAATAAAATAACAATAGTTCGAAGTTCATTTAGATCCACATTTTCACTGCATGGCCGCCTCGAGTCCATCCGGCTCCTCATCCGCAATCTACGAGTCACCTGAAAAAGTTAAAGGAGAAGGTGAGTCACCAAGACTCAATGTGTAACTCTTCCCCCGGTTTAGTGCAACATCATACACAATTCATAACTAATTTAACATACACAAGTTTAATATGCACCCAACCTAGCCATCCATAACGCCTTTCTCTACCCCGTGTGGTACCAAACCACTGGTGGTGCCAAACCACTGGTGACCTAAAGTCACGATATCCACCAATATTGTGGTGCCAAACCACTGGCGGTGCCAAACCACTGGTGACTCGAAGTCACAAATCATAAGTTGTGGGGCCAACCCACGTGTGATACCAAATCACTGGCGTCAATCCCATATTATCATCTGTGGGGCCAACCTACTGTGGTGCTAAGCCACTGGGACGAGACGCTATGAGGTGCCAAACCTCTGGTGACCATAGTCACGAAATGTGGTACCAAACCACTGGTGTCCGTCGACACGGATATCACTTCCCCCTTCACTCGTTTAATCCCACATCAATCAATGATATGCATTTAACAGATATCATGCCAATATGTTTATTTAACAACATCCAACAGATTTATCATTAGCCATATATTATAAGCCACATATACCAAATATGTCATGCTTCCATAATCATCAAATAGTAACCTCATATTGACAAGGACTTACCTGAAGCCTTGCTTATACCTTTATGGTATTAAATCCGAATCTACACAAATCCGATTTAGCATACACAAAATACTTAGCACATTATTTAGTTATAAAGTGTGTATGTACACACCTGTTTCTACCGAAATTCCTAGATCCCGAAGCCTTTATTAACCTTGACCGAATAGTCCCCCACTTACCGAAATTCCGAATTTATCACTTGAGTCACCCTTTTTGAAAACGAACCCCGAAAGCTTCCTTCAATCGACTATGGCTTCCCAGAGAACTTTTGGAAAAATTTTGGCAAGAAAGGCTAGGGAGAATTCGACAACAAAAAGAAGAGAAAAGAAAATAGCCTTGAATGAGTTTAGAGGGACATTCGGCTATGCTTATGCTCTCAAAACCGATAGCTAACCTTGCCTACAATCCCACTTTCGGCCAACTCTATGTCCCTTAACCTATTCCACTTTCTTCTCCCACTTATCCCCTAAATAAATAAAATAACAATACTCCATCCCATTATCTCTTATCCTCCCATTAACATAAATAAAATAAGACCACATTTATCTTGTCATTACTCAAAAATAAAATAAACTAAACATCACTTAACCCTTACCTACTCCCAAGAGAATGCTTCATATTCGGCCAAGCATAAAAATGGAAAGAAAAGAAAGTCTAAGAAGCACTTTCGGCTATGCACAAATTGGAAGGAAAAGGAGAAGAAAAAGATGAACTTTGGTACCCTTTAGCTCTACTCAAAACCGGCCATCAAAGTCCCCAAAGCAAGCTTTATTCGGCCAAGAATACAATGAGAAAAAGGAAAGAAAAACAATTCAAAGAGTTTCGGCCAAGCTTTTGCTAACACCAAAACTGACCATAAAAGGCCCTAATACATGCTTCATTCTGCTATGCTTAAGTTGGAGGGAAAGAAAAACAAAATGGAAGAATTTTGGCCATGCTCTCCTTTGCAATATTCAAGGCTGGCCATTACCCTCATAAAGTAATAATTTCTAACATCAAAACAAAGCATTATTGTTTAAAAAATTTTCCCCATCTCTATTAAAAAAATAAATCATTGTTTAACAAATGTTCCATCACTTGATTCCTATATTCAATAAGAATAATAAAACATTACCCATACTTCCAATAAATAAAATAATAAAATAATAGCAACCCATACTTCAATTAAAATAAAAAAAATAATTCCCATGCTTTCCAACAACATATAAAATAAAAACCCATGCTTGATTTTATCAATTTTGGAGCCCCATGCGCAGGCCATTTTGCACGCCAGCAAAAAGGGAATTTAAAGCCCCCAAGACGCTGCCCCCAGGTCTCGAACCCGAGACCTGAAGCAGCCACTCCTCTCCCCTTGCCACTCTGCCACTGCGCCTTTCATGTCATAACGCATCATAAATTTCTTTTAAACACTCCTCCGCTGGTTCCCCTTAATTAGCGCAAAAAAAAAAAAACATGCTTACGCCCCCAGCAGGACTCGAACACCAGTCCTCATTGCCGAAATCACCAAGCACGACCCGCGCCAGTTTACTACCTTGCCTTTCATGTCCAACTATGCTCACAAAATCCTTTTAAAGCCTTCTTAGGCCCCTCCCTTCATAAAGCCAAAGCCCAAAATAATAAAACGCTCCTAGCGTGACTCGAACTTGAGTCCAGCGCCCCCAGGCCCTTAAGTGGCGCTCCCAAGCCACTCTGCCAGGCCGAACTTCATGCCATAACTTCGCCGAAAATGTTATTAAACCTTCCTTCACCTAGCTCCTTAATGCCAAAAATAAAAACTCCCCAAACGCGATTCCTGGGGTTCGAACCCCTTTCCTCCTGAACCCCCTTGCACCCTAGCGCCTCAAGCCACTCTACCAGGTGCTTCCTTGTGTCAATCTACTTCAATTATTTCTCTTAACTCTTATCTTACCTAGCTTTTTCCTCCAAAGTAAAAAAAGCAAATTTCAACCCTAAATCAAACCTAGCTCGGTTTTAAGACTAGACCCAAGAATATAACACATAACCAATACCTAAGCATTTCTTTAGGTAAACACATGAAAACAAATAAACTGCAAACGACCCCTAATTCAGGATGTTACAGTTCTACCCCCTTAAAATAATTTCGTCCTCGAAATTACCTGGATCAGAAGAGGTGGGGGTATTGCTGCCGCATCACATCCTCGGGTTCCCACGTAGCTTCTTCTACACCATGGTTCCGCCATAACACTTTCACCAAAGGTACTGACTTCCTACGTAGAACCTTGACATCTCGATCCAAGATCTGAACTGGCTCCTCCTCGAAAGATAAGTCTGAGTTTACCTCAATCTCCGCCACTGGCACAACGTGTGATAGATCTGACCAATACCGTCTAAGCATCGACACATGAAAGACGTCATGAATCTGACTCAACTCTGCCGGCAGTTCGAGCTGATAAGCTACCGGTCCCACTCGCTTTACTACTGTATATGGGCCGATGAACCTTGGGCTTAGCTTCCCTTTTCGCCCAAATCTTAATACCTTTTTCCAAGGCGACACTTTCAGAAAAACTTTATCTCCTACTGCATACTCCATTTCCTTGCGCTTAAGATTAGCATAGGACTTCTGCCTATCCGCCGCTTCCTTGAGACGAGCCCGAATCACCTTCACTTTCTCTTCAGTCTCTGTCACCAACTTTGGACCTAAAACTTGTCGTTCACCCAACTCCGTCCAACACGTAGGAGTACGGCATCTTCGTCCATACAGTGCTTCATATGGTGCCATTTGGATACTCGCTTGATAACTATTGTTATAAGCGAATTCTGCCAACGGTAGATACTCTTCCCAACTACCACTGAAATCCAAAACACAACCTCTTAGCATATCTTCTAAAATCTGTATGACCCTTTCCGACTGCCCGTCAGACTGTGGATGGAATGCTGTACTGAAATCCAATCGTGTACCCAAAGCCTGATGCAACGCTTTTCAGAACCTTGACGTAAACCTCGGATCCCTATCTGAGATGATTGATACTGGCACACCATGCAATCTTACTATCTCAACCACATACAATTTTGCTAGCCTCTGAAGAGAATAATCCACCCTTACCGGTATGAAGTGAGCTGACTTGGTCAGATGGTCCACAATCACCCAAACTGCGTCCTTCTTGCTGGGCGTGAGGGGTAGCCCACTGACGAAGTCCATAGTGATCCTCTCCCATTTCCACTGAGGAATCTTTACTGGTTAAAGTAACCCTGATGGCAACTGATGTTCAGCTTTTACCTGCTGACACGTCAGACACCTTCCCACGAATTCAGTTACCTCACGCTTCAACCCCGGCCACCAGAACTGCTTCCGCAAATCTCTATACATCTTGCTACCTCCAGGATGCGTAGCGTATGGGCTGCTATGTGCATCCTGAAGAATTTTTTGCCTCAATTCCACATCCTTCGGCATACAAGGCCGCCCTTGAAAACACAACATACCATCACCAGTCAAACTATATCCTTCCAAACCACCATCCTGCACTTGCAACCTCCGCGCATTTAGACTGTCATCCCCTAATTGCTTTTCCTTAATCTCCTCGATCCAAGTTGGCTTAACTTGCAGCTCTGCCAAAAGACTTCCATCGTCGTATAGACTGAGATGAGCAAACATCGCCTTTAAGTCTGTCACGACCTTCCGGCTCAACGCATCAGCCACCACGTTAGCCTTGCCTGGATGGTACTCAATTGAACAGTCGTAGTCCTTCAACAGTTCAATCCATCGACGTTGCCTCAAGTTCAAGTCCTTCTGCGTCAAAAGATACTTCAGACTTTTGTGATCCGTGTAGACTATCGATTTCTCCCCATACAAGTAGTGCCTCCATATTTTCAAAGCGAAGACTACTGCCGCTAACTCCAAGTCGTGAGTCGGATAGTTAACCTCATGCGGTCTTAGCTGACGGGATGCATAGGCCACTACCTTCCCTTCCTGCATCAACACACATCCCAAACCAGTATGGGACGCATCACAATAAACCGTGAACAACTTCACTGCTTCAGGTTGTACCAGAACTGGAGCTTCCGTCAGAATCTTCCTTAGCTTATCAAAACTTTCTTGCTGTTTCTCCGACCAAACAAATGGGACTCCTTTTCTTAATAACTTAGTCAACGACGCTTCGATTAAAGAGAATCCTTCCAAAAATCTTCGATTGTACCCTGCCAGACCCAGAAAACTTCGAATTTCCGCCACTGACCTAGGCGGTTTCTAATCCAACACCGCTTCAACCTTGCGAGGGTCCACTCTAATCCCTTCAGCTGATACTACGTGACCTAAGAAAGCCACCTCCCTTAGCTAAAATTCGCACTTACTGAATTTGGCATATAACTGCTTCTCCCTCAGTACTTGTAAAACTATACGCAAATGCCTATCATGCTCTTCCTCCGTCTTTAAGTAAACCAATATGTCGTCTATAAACACCACGACAAATTGATCCAAGTATTGCTGAAACACCCTATTCATTAAGTCCATGAACGCTGCGGGTGCGTTGTCAACCCAAACGGCATCACTAGAAACTCGTAATGCCCATACAGAGTACGAAATGCCGTCTTGTGCACATCAACCTCCTTCACCTTAAGTTGATGATAACCCGACCTAAGATCTATCTTCAAGAACACCGATGCACCCTTCAGTTGATCAAACAGGTCATCAATCCGAGGCAACGGATACTTTTTTTTGATCGTTAACTTGTTTAGCTGACAGTAGTCGATACACATCCGCATTGACCCGTCTTTCTTCTTGACAAACAGCACAGGTGCTCCCCACGGAGATATACTTGGTCGAATAAACCCTCTATCCAAGAGCTCCTGAATTTGAGCCTTCAGCTCCACCAACTCCTTTGGTGCCATTCGGTAGGGTGCTATAGACACAGGTGCCGTTCCGGGTAACAAGTCTATACCAAACTCAACTTCCCGATCTGGAGGCAGACCCGGGAGTTCTTCTGGAAACACATCAGCGAATTCCCCTACAGTTCGGACCTTCTCAACTGCTGACTCTTTAGCCTCCAAGGCACAGATTCGAACCAACAACGCCTCACAACCTTTTCTGATCATTTTCTCAGCCTTCAAGGCAGACACCACATTGGATAGATAATCTCTTCTATTACCTATCATGACCACTTCATCACCCTTAGCCGTCTTTAGAACCATGCGCTTAGTAGCGCAATCCAACCTTGCCTGATACTTAACCAGCCAGTCCATTCCAAGAATTAGATCGAACTCCCCAAACGGCAGTTCCATCAGATCAGCCACAAACACTACCCCTTGGAGTTCTAGGGGTACATCTCTATATAGCTTGTTCACTACTACAGAGTGTCCGAGAGGGCTAATTACAGTCATCTCCCTAGAAGCAGTCTCAAAGTCTAAGTTCATAGTTTCTACCACACTACTAGCAACGTATGAATGCGTCGAACCCACATCAATTAATGCAACATATGGAAGACCAAAAATTAGGAACATACCGGTTATGACGTCTGGTGCGTCACCCTCCTCGCGACGCCTCGCTGCGTAAACTAAACCAGGCTGCCTTGCTTTTGTGTTGCCTGCACCTCTGCCTGGAACCCCGCGACCTCGATTAGAACTATTGCTTCCTCTACCATTACTACGACCCCTCTGCGGTGGTCTCACATTTCTAGCCTGAGTACGGTTCTGACCCTCTGGCTGATTCTTAGCTAGCTTCCGAGGACAATCCCTTACACGGTGATCCAAAGATCCACATTCAAAGCAACCCCTCTCACCGGTCCAACAACTTCCCCAATGTGACTTCCCACAACGATTACACTGAGCTGGTCTCTGATTAGTAGCCATGGGCCTTCCTGCCTGATTCGGCCCACTCTGCCTAGCCCTTTTTTGTGCATTATTACCCGATCCAGACGACCCAAAACCTCTTTTCTGCTTGTTCCTATCATAGTTCTGTCTCACAGACTCTTTGACCCCTTCGACTACCTTAGCCTTCTCTACCAGAATAGCAAACTCACGCACCTGCTGTGGAGCAATCAACAACCTTAAATCATCCCTAAGTCCATCTTCAAAGTGGACACAACGATCATGCTCAGTTGACACAATTCCCCAAGCATAGCGGCTCAGCCTCAAGAATTCTGCCTCATACTCAGATACCGACTTATTTCCTTGTACCAATCCGAGAAAATCTTTCCTCTGAGCATCAGTGTAGTTGGTGCCCACATACTTCTTCTGATAAGCAGCTTTGAAGTACTCTCAAGTAAGGCCATCTGCCGTAGCACCATCTCGAACTGTGAGCCACCACTGGTATGACTCATCCTTTAGAAGCGACACTGCTCCTTTCAGCTTCTCCTCATTCGTTAAATTGAGATCGTCCATGATCCTCTCAGTTGATTCTAACCAATATTCTGCTACACTGGGTGCCACGCCCGACACACCCCGGAATACCTCAGCTCCGTTGGATCGGAGTCGCTCGGGTACAGACTTCCGAGCTCCCATACCTCCACTTGCCCCAGCCACCATCTCAAGGACTCGCAATACAGCTTGCGATACCGTCTCACCCCCTGTCTGATACTGTTCCTCAGCTCCAAAAGTTGGGGGTGGTGGCGGCGGTACTTCATCCTCCGACCCCTGACCCGACCTAACGGGTTCTGACACGATCATCCTGCCCCTACCGCGTCCACGACAGCCACGTCCTCTAGAGCTCATTTTAACTATTGCGCTTTAACCTGATTAAGAAATTTTTATGGATTAGTACTTGTTCCACTTGGTTATTCGCGAAGAAATTTTTATGAAGGAAGTTTAATAGAGATTCTTTCGAGCAATCAAGTTTTAGTCCTCTATCCTACTTTACACAGAAAAGCACATCCATTCCCTAATACCTTTCATACACATTCACTCTTCGGGCATTTCTGTCCGTTCCTATCCCAGGGGTATTTTGGTCATTTTCCTACAGGGGTATTTTTTGTAATAAACCGAGGAAATTTGAAAACTTTAATAAATCAATACATTTTGTAATTTCTAAAACTGAGGAGTATTTTTGAAAAATCCTCAATTTGAAGGTATGGCAGAATTTTGAAAAACCAGGGGTATTTTGGTAATTTTGTCAATCAGGGGTAATTTTGTAAATTTCAAAAGTCAGGGTGTTATTTTGTAATACCAGATTTTTGGATACTTTTGCAAAGTAAGAAAATTTTATCGAAATCGGGGTAATACAGTAATTTTAGAAACTAAGGGCATTTTGGAAATTTTGGAAATTTTGGTAAGTTGAAAAATATTTTGAAAGTCTTCCAAATTTTTTTTTTGCCGCTATTAACAGGAGTATCATAATGATTTTTAAAACTTAGAGCTTTCATAAAACAGGGTTAATCCCTTTCGGGTTTTATTAAGTGTGTTTAGCCTATGACCGAGTCCTCTTGGTTAGGGTGAACCGAAGCTACGCACCAGGTAGGATTCCTGTGAAGAGGAGGTGAGTCACGAGGACTGCTTAAGTACCAAGCTCTTCCGGATCCAATCCTAGACATGCGCACTAGGGTTACCACACCCTAACTCGGCGACTTGATCGTAGGTTGGTTTAATTAAGCCATTAAAGTCTTATGAGTTTTGTTGGGGTGGACTAGTCCTAAGGTTCAACCACCGAACATACTATCTTCGTTCCCTACCTACCCTTCTACAAATAATAATCCACACAGAGTTAGAGGTACTTACCTGGGCGAATCGGTGCCGGAGACTCGGTGCCATGCTTGTTCAAAACCAAAATATATCAAAAAGGCCTACTAAACATTTTGGGCCTTGGGCCCCCACAGCCGAGCTTTGAACCGAGCTCTGATACCAATTTGTAACACCTCAAACCCGGCCCAAACATTACGACCGAATTTGGTATGCTACAGCGAAAACATTTTTGAAAATCCCTTAAGCCGATTTAACTTTTTGATAAAAGATAGTGTCTTGTTTAAAACAGTTGAGGTGTATAAAGAAAACCATACTTAGGTTTATTTGAAACTTTATTAAGTCGGGTTGTTATCAAGTTTTGTCAATGTACCCGATGGTGCGGAAGAAAATCATTTACGTTTGAATTTAGGAAAACGCGTGTAACCATTTTAAAGTCATTAAGTAGTTTAAACAAATTATCCAAAACATGTAAGATATCAAAATAAAATCTTAGGAGGCCTTATTACATCTTGAACAAATTAAACCAACAATAAAATAACAATAGTTCGAAGTTCATTTAGATCCACATTTTCACTGCATGGCCGCCTCGAGTCCATCCGGCTCCTCATCCGCAATCTACGAGTCACCTGAAAAAGTTAAAGGAGAAGGTGAGTCACCAAGACTCAATGTGTAACCCTTCCCCCGGTTTAGTGCAACATCATACACAATTCATAACTAATTTAACATGCACAAGTTTAATATGCACCCAACCTAGCCATCCATAACGCCTTTCTCTACCCCGTGTGGTACCAAACCACTGGTGGTGCCAAACCACTGGTGACCTAAAGTCACGATATCCACCAATATTGTGGTGCCAAACCACTGGTGGTGCCAAACCACTGGTGACTCGAAGTCACAAATCATAAGTTGTGGGGCCAACCCACGTGTGATACCAAATCACTGGCGTCAATCCCATATTATCATCTGTGGGGCCAACCCACTGTGGTGCTAAGCCACTGGGACGAGATGCTATGAGGTGCCAAACCTCTGGTGACCGTAGTCACGAAATGTGGTACCAAACCACTGGTGTCCGTCGACACGAATATCACTTCCCCCTTCACTCGTTTAATCCCACATCAATCAATGATATGCATTTAACAGATATCATGCCAATATGTTTATTTAACAACATCCAACAGATTTATCATTAGCCATATATTATAAGCCACATATACCAAATATGTCATTCTTCCATAATCATCAAATAGTAACCTCATATTGACAAGGACTTACCTGAAGCCTTGCTTATACCTTTATGGTATTAAATCCGAATCTACACAAATCCGATTTAGCATACACAAAATACTTAGCACATAATTTAGTTATAAAGTGTGTATGTACACACCTGTTTCTACCGAAATTCCTAGATCCCGAAGCCTTTATTAACCTTGACCGAATAGTCCCCCACTTACCGAAATTCCGAATTTATCACTTGAGTCACCCTTTTGGAAAACGAACCCCGAAAGCTTCCTTCAATCGACTATGGCTTCCCAGAGAACTTTTGGAAAAATTTTGGCAAGAAAGGCTAGGGAGAATTCGGCAGCAAAAAGAAGAGAAAAGAAAATAGCCTTGAATGAGTTTAGAGGGACATTTGGCTATGCTTATGCTCTCAAAACCGATAGCTAACCTTGCCTACAATCCCACTTTCGGCCAACTCTATGTCCCTTAACCTATTCCACTTTCTTCTCCCACTTATCCCCTAAATAAATAAAATAACAATACTCCATCCCATTATCTCTTATCCTCCCATTAACATAAATAAAATAAGACCACATTTATCTTGTCATTACTCAAAAATAAAATAAACTAAACATCACTTAACCCTTACCTACTCCCAAGAGAATGCTTCATATTCGGCCAAGCATAAAAATGGAAAGAAAAGAAAGTCTAAGAAGCACTTTCGGCTATGCACAAATTGGAAGGAAAAGGAGAAGAAAAAGATGAACTTTGGTACCCTTTAGCTCTACTCAAAACCGGCCATCAAAGTCCCCAAAGCAAGCTTTATTCGGCCAAGAATACAATGAGAAAAATGAAAGAAAAACAATTCAAAGAGTTTCGGCCAAGCTTTTGCTAACACCAAAACTGACCATGAAAGGCCCTAATACATGCTTCATTCGGCTATGCTTAAGTTGGAGGGAAAGAAAAACAAAATGGAAGAATTTTGGCCATGCTCTCCTTTGCAATATTCAAGGCCGACCATTACCCCCATAAAGTAATAATTTCTAACATCAAAACAAAGCATTATTGTTTAAAAAATTTTCCCCATCTCTATTAAAAATAAATCATTGTTTAACAAATGTTCCATCACTTGATTCCTATCTTCAATAAGAATAATAAAACATTACCCATACTTCCAATAAATAAAATAATAAAATAATAGCAACCCATACTTCAATTAAAATAAAAGAAATAATTCCCATGCTTTCCAACAACATATAAAATAAAAACCCATGCTTGATTTATCAATTTTGGAGCCCCATGCGCAGGCCATTTCGCACACCAGCAAAAAGGGAATTTAAAGCCCCCAAGACGCTGCCCCCAGGTCTCGAACCCGAGACCTGAAGCAGCCACTCCTCTCCCCTTGCCACTCTGCCACTGCGCCTTTCATGTCATAACGCATCATAAATTTCTTTTAAACACTCCTCCGCTGGTTCCCCTTAATTAGCGCAAAAAAAAAAAAATAAAACATGCTTGCGCCCCCAGCAGGACTCGAACACCAGTCCTCATTGCCGAAATCACCAAGCACGACCCGCGCCAGTTTACTACCTTGCCTTTCATGTCCAAATATGCTCACAAAATCCTTTTAAAGCCTTCTTAGGCCCCTTCCTTCATAAAGCCAAAGCCCAAAATAATAAAACGCTCCCAGCGTGACTCGAACTTGAGTCCAGCGCCCCCAGGCCCTTAAGTGGCGCTCCCAAGCCACTCTGCCAGGCCGAACTTCATGCCATAACTTTGCCGAAAATGTTATTAAACCTTCATTCACCTAGCTCCTTAATGCCAAAAATAAAAACTCCCAAACGCGATTCCTGGGGTTCGAACCCCTTTCCTCCTGAACCCCCTTGCACCCTAGCGCCTCGAGCCACTCTACCAGGTGCTTCCTTGTGTCAATCTACTTCAATTATTTCTCTTAACTCTTATCTTACCTAGCTTTTTCCTCCAAAGTACAAAAAGCAAATTTCAACCCTAAATCAAACCTAGCTCGGTTTTAAGACTAGACCCAAGAATATAACACATAACCAATACCCAAGCATTTCTTTAGGTAAACACATGAAAACAAATAAACTGCAAACGACCCCTAATTCGGGATGTTACTGTACAACATATCTGGCTGAATCTCAACATCTACAGGTGAAATCACATGTGAAAGGTTTGATCGATACTATCGTAACATCGATACATGAAACACGTTATGGATTTTCTCTAATTCCAACGGTAAAGCCAATCGATAAGCCACTGGTCCAATCCCCTCGATGATCTCATTTGGCTCGATGAATAGCAGACTAAGCTTTCTTTTCGGCCAAAATGGATAACTTTTCTCTAAGGTGATACTTTTAGAAATACTGTGTCGCTGACTTGAAATTCAATATCTTTTCTTTTCAATTCCGCATAAGATTTCTGACAATCAGAAACAGCTTTTAAACTGTCTCGTGTCACTTTGACCTTTTCTTCTATTTCTTGAATCAAATCAACACCTATTAGCTTTTTCTCGCTCAACTCTGTCCAGTATAATGGAGTTTGACATTTCCAACCATATAAAGCTTCGTACGGTGCCATTTTAATGTTCACCTGATAATTGTTATTGTAGGCAAACTCAACTAACGGTAAAAATTTCTCCCAGTTACCTTTTAACTTTAACACACAACATCGGAGCATTTCCTCGGGTACCTGAATTACTCGCTTAGACTGACCATCGGTCTGTGGATGAAACATTATGCTGAAATGCAGTCGAGTGCCCAAAGCTTCGTGCAATTTACTCCAAAATCAAGAAGTAAATCGTGGATCCCTATCAGAGATAACAGACATCGGCACATTGTGCAATCTAACAATCTCAGAAACATACAATTCTGCTAACTTTCCAAGTGAGCAATCCGTATGTATTGGAATGAAATGGGCGGATTTCATCAAATGATCCACAATGACCCATACAGTATCTTTCTCGGTGATAGAGGCAAACCCGACAGAAAATCCATGGTAACACATTCCCATTTCCACTCTAGAATCATCACAAGTTGCAATAAACCAAAAGGTACCTGATGCTTGGCTTTAACTTGCTGACATATCAAACATTTTGATACAAAATCTGAAATTTCTCATTTCATACCTGGCCACCAATACATCTATTTCAAATCATCGTACATTTTATTGCTACTAGGATGAATCGATAAACTACTGCTATGAGCTTCTTGTAAAATCTTTTGAATAACATCAGAATTCCTCGGAACACATATTCTGTTTCTAAAGTATAAAATACCGTCTGATTTAACATGAAAGTTCAAATTAGGTGTCAGCTCAATCTGTTCCCGTTTTATAATCAATTCAGCGTCACTTTTCTAAGCCTCACAAATCTATTACAAAAACATTAGTCTAGCTTTTAATTGAGCTAAAATAGAACCATCATCAATCAACGTCAATTGAGTGTTCAACGCTCGCAAAGAAAATAAAGATTTTCTACTTAAAGCATCAGTGACAACATTTGCTTTTCCTGGATGATAATCAATGATCAAATTGTAATATTTTTATAGCTCTAACCATTGACGTGGCATTAAATTCAATACTTCTGTGACATCAACTACTTCAGACTTGACATTTTTCTCTGTACAGGTGGTGTCGCCAAATCTTTAAAGCAAAAACAATAGTTGCAAGCTCTAAATCATGAGTCGGGTAATTTTTCTTGTGCGGTTTCAACTGTCGAGACGCATAAACTACTACCTTGCCTTCTTGCATTAAAACACAGCCCAAACCATTCAATGAAGCATTGCTATAAATCACAAATTCTTTACCGGAATCTGGTAGAACCAACATAGGGGCTTCGGTCAACAATGCTTTTAATTGATCAAAGCTTTGTTGACACCTTTCAGACCATTTAAACTTGACATCTTTCTAAAGTAATTTCATCAATGGCGTAGCAATCATCGAAAATCCTTTAACAAATCTCCGATAATATCCGGCTAAAACCAGAAAACTTCTGACTTCTAAAACATTTCTCGGAGGTTTCTAGTTAACTATGACTCATATCTTACTCGGGTCAACCGTAATACCGTTTGCATATACCACGTGTCCCGGAAATCAAACTTCTCGGAGCTAGAACTCACATTTGCTAAATTTAGCAAACAACTATTTTCACGCAAAGTCTACAAAATTATTCTCAAATGTTGGGCATGCTCTGTTTCATCTCGAGAATAGATTTGAATATCATCAATGAACACAACAACAAATCTATCTAGGTACGGCCTGAATATTCTGTTCATCAAATTCATAAACACAGTGATGGAGCTCGAAACTAACTATTATTTCGACAAAGGCAAGCATACCTATCGAACAATAGTATAGCTGTTTTGAGTCTGGAATATCGTATCCTCAAGGACCGAGAGTACTAGTATTAACTATCTTATCTAGCCTAATAATTAAGGGGATTTATTTTTAATCTAAAATTAACTAACCAATTTAACTAAATATGAAAGCGATAGAGAGTAAATTGGGAAAATACTTTTAGACAACTTTTATATGAGATAGGCAATATCTAAGGAAGAATCCACCTAGAATTCACTTATTACTTTTGGTTCATACGATTTATTCACTTGGCTTAATCCGTAGTAATCCCTAAATTATATTAATTCCTCTTTCGAGGCTACTAACAACTGACTCTAGGTTGATTAATTAAAATCTCTTTCTAATTAAAACCCCCATTGTCGCATTAACCTGATCTATGGATTCCCTTATTAGGTTTGACCCTAATCCGACAGATTTTTGTCGCCCTATTTCTAGGGTTGCAATCAACTCCGCTTAGTTGTGTTGATATACTCTTAGACAGAGACTTTTGCTCCACTGAATAAGCACATTCGACTTGAATCAATAACCTGAATTATCAAACAAGAATAAGAACTCACAATTAAGAATAAGTACAAGTATTTATCTCATAAATCAAATAATAATAAGATTCGTCTTAGGTTTCACCCCCTTAGATATTTAAAGGATTTAGTTCATACTAAAAGAGGGAAACATCATAAAAGAGGAAAAACAAGAAATCATAAGAATACCCAAAAACTTCTAAAGAACTTGATGGGAGATCCTCAGTCTTGATGGAGATTCTTCTCCTAAGCTATTCTTGACGGCTGTCTTGGAGTATTTTCTCCTTCTACTCGGCGTCTTCTCGATGTCGTATCGACCTCCCCTTTTAGGTTGTCTCCTAGGGTGTTTATATAGGCTTTGAGATGCCTTACTTGGCCCACAAGTATCCCATTTCGAATTGAATTCATCCTAATTTCGACAAGGACACGCCCGTGTGACACGCTCGTGGTCGATAGTCTAGGCCGTAGTCGATTCTGCTCGCCATACACGGCCGTGTGACATGCCCGTGGTCGATAGTCCAGGCTGTGGCCGATCCTGCTCGCCACACACGGTCGTGTCTAAAGGTCCAAGCCGTGTTGATTTCCTAGGTAGGCCCATTTTGCCCCTTTTTGGCCCGTTTCTCGTTCTTTTCGACTCCTTAAGCTCTCCTGAGTATAAAACATGAAATTAAGAGATTGGGAGCATCGAATTCATCAAATTCAATGGAAAATCATCCAAAATTAAGCCAAGCATGGGGTTAAAATATGTGTAAATTATGGTTTATCAAATATCCCCACATTTAATCCTTTGCTTGTCCTCAAGCAAAATTCTCAACTCACAATTAAAATTAACCTCCTCAATTTATGATTCTTATCAATAATGTTTCATCATAATTCATAGATAATTCATACATTGATAATTTAACTAAAAGAGTCCTAAAGATTTAAACAATCTAAGTCATAACTTTTATAGTGCGAAAACATAGGTGTTTCCCCTTACCTAAATAATTACCTCTGATTCAAAACTGGCAAGGATTGACATCCTCACTAAGGATTCACTCAAATTACTCAAAAGTGTTTAAGGTTCAAATTAAGCACTCAAAAGTCAAACATGAAAAGCTAATCCCATAAGCTTGCATGAAAATAAAATCTCCACCACTAAAAAATGAGATGATACACAGATCAAAAGGTTTTTAAAGGGTTGTAATGGGGCTTGGGTTAAAGGTGTGGATATAGGCTGAATTAGAAGGTTAGAATCGAGATTGAATTGACAAATTATCTAACTAGAAATAATGAACTGATAATGAATAATTACATTAATAACACGAGCTTCTTCTAAAGATGTGAATTTAAATGTTTAAGCCATAAAACATAGAACTAATGATGAATATAATATATATTTTTAAGAATAATTAACAAGAAAGAACTTAACAATGAAAATAGAGAATATAGTTAGGCAACTGCTCAAATCAAATCTCGACAAAAGGGACGTTAAAAGATTAGGGGAAGTAAAAATTTGGTTTTTAGGTTAATATTAATAGGTGAGTCAAGAAATGGTTTATTAGGCTAAAAATGGTTCACTAGGGGTTAATTATGAAGGTAGGCTTTTTATGGAGTAAGTAGGTTAAAACCTAGGTGCCTTTATCATCTCAGTATATCAAATAAAAAATGTGGTCTCGACAAGTATAATCGAAGCAAGTTCTAGAATAACAATTAAATGTTGACACACTCATAATCAATAAAGTGAGCAAGAAAAGTATATGCTCTAAAAGGCTCAAAATCTCACAAAAATTATGGTTTTTGATGTCAACCTTGCAAATTTCAAATTTCAAAGTAATATTTAAGATTAGGGAAACGACCTAAAAATTTTTAATTCTGAAAATAGACTTATCGTGCTTGATTCTCTAATATCTTAAAGTTTAACTCATCACTGCACAATTACCTATGACTTAATCCAAAACATATCAATAAAATTCATAAATCAATAGAATTTTCATTCTAATAGTAAGTATGAGAAAGTTTACTTAAGAACAAGGTATGATTCAGTGATATTTCTGATAATCAGTTAAGTAATACCTCCCCACACTTAAGATGTACATTGTCCTCAATGTACAAAAATGGATAATAACAATATAGTAAGAAATCATAAGAGAGGGAGAGGAGTAAAACTTTTTGAATTATGGATGAAATCCTTGGAAAGTGACCAATGATGAACATGATAACTAGGCAGAGGTGAAGGTAGGGGAGAATACTCCGGTGGTGTGTTCGTTCCTTTAGTGGCACCTTGTACCTTTTTTATTTGTGAAGTCATCAGTAAAATTTTTGGGAAGTTCTATTAATTGGCATTGTTTCGTTATTTGAGATTTAGACATCCAGAGATAAAAGAAATCAAATTATACTAATAAAGATTAAAAAAAACAATAAAGATAAACAGAAAGAGTTTTAATAAAAGAAGATAATAATAAAAGAAATAATAAAAATAATAAAAAAAGAAATAGAAATAAAAATGAAGGGACTCAAAGGTCATCATCATCAGCTGGGTCACGAGGTGGTGGTGGCCGCGATATATGAAAATGATGACAAATCTGTTGAAGTGTCGCCTCAATGCCATCAAATCGTCAAGCGTTGTTGTTAAATTGTTGAGTACAGTACTGCTCGAACCGAGTGAGGCGCTCAGAGATGTCCGAAAGTGAAACGGCCACATGAACTGGTCGGCGAGGGGGGTGTGGCGCTGAAGGTAGCTCCTTATGCTATGGGGGGAAATCATCAGTAATGTCCTTTGGGTCGTCCTGCTCGGTGGGTTGTGAGAGTCGATACTGGAGAGGATCAAACCCACATCGGCGCTCAATCATCCTCATGTGGAGCATAGTCTGAATGTCCTGTGGGAACATCTGATCGATAAGGGTGAGCGAAGAGGGTTGAGCTGCGATGTTGAGAAGCCCAAAATATCGTGCCAGGCGCGTGATGTATGGTCCCATGGAGATGACCCCTCTCCTATGCCACTTCGTCTGATGCTGAATGGCACGGGCGATGAAGTATGCTAAATCGAAGATGCGCCCATTCGCCATGCACCATAAAAAGTAGGCGTCGTGGGTGTTGATGACGCCGGTGTTCTCTCGCCTACCTGTCAAAGTATGAGCGAGGATAGCGTGCAAATACCTCAATGAGGGGGTGAGAGCTAATGCTTTGGAGCGGCTGGGGTCATAGGTAGCCGAGCCGGGGGCTAAGTCATTCTAACATTTAAAAGGGGAGTAATGGATGTGGCGATGGAGATTCTCGAATTCGTCCTCGTCCATGAATTCTTCGGTGTAAAGGCTCAAAGCGGCTCCGAACTGTGGAACACTCAGCTCACGTACGAGGCCTCCGAGACAAAATTGGATTGTGCCAGAGTCATCAAAGTTCGTCATGACCGTCTGGAGGGTGAAAGTTGAACAGAACTCCAAAGTGAGCTCTAGGTATGTAGGCTCGACTATATCAAAGAAGTGCCCCCACGGGTTGGTGGATAACAGGGCTCTAACTGCGTCGGCTAGCTAGACCTGTTCTAGGGCGGCCCAATCGATACACCTCCCTACACCGAGGGGTTGTGCATGAAGTAACCGAAAGAGTTCCTCTTGGGATTTCGAGGGGAACTGTAGGAATGGGTGGCATGTTTAGGCCGAAGCGCTGGAGGGGGTTGCACCGGCACCTTTCTGCTTCTTTGAAGTGGGAACGGCAGTCTTCTTCCCTCGTGGGGGAGTCATTACGTACCTGTAAAAGATGTAATAACTAAGTATCACTTAATCAACCAAGGATGTAAGATCCTACTACTCATTATATTCTTCCTATAATCCTAATATTGAAAACTAAAAACACATAAGTCTAGTAAATAATGAAGAGGCAATATTGATGACGGAAGTTGAAATCAGCTCATTAATAATAAAATGACTTGTTTAACAATTAGAAAAATCAGAATATTTAGCATTAAGAATTCAAGAAACATATAAATATGAAACATGTAAATATGAAATAATAGAATATAAATTAACATAGTTATGAAAGAAAATCTAATAATGCTAAAAACAATAATGATAATAATGATGATTAAGAGAATAGAAAAAAATTTGAGGATAAAACAATGGTGATTGATGGTGAGGTGGTGGGAGGAGGAGCACGGTCGTGGTTTTGTCGCTCGGGCATGTTGAGCTCACACAGGCGTGGACTGCGTGCTGTGTGCATGGAGAAGATAAGGGCAAGAGGAAAAAAGAAGAAGGGGGCAGAAATGGCGGAGAGGGAATTGATGGTGGTGGTCGGAATGTGGAAGTTGAATAGATAGGGTAGAGGGTGGCTAGGGTTTTTGAAAGGGGGATTTGGGGGGAAGTGAACAGAGGGTCGGTTTAAATAGAAATAGGGGCACATGGTCAGGAAACACGACCGCGTGCCTACTGTTCAGCTCGTGTGTTTCGTAAATTTTGAATTAGGGCGTGTCTGAGTCATGCCCACGCCCGTGTTCCCTGTGCGTGTTGGGTAGCACGGCCGACTCATACGGCCGTGTCTTACTTTCTTCACTTCTCCCACGCCCGTATAGAATGCCATACGCCCGTGGTAGTCAATCAGTGTCGACCACGGCCTTTAGGCACGGGTGTGTCGCACGCCCGTGTGCATTACTCAAGTTCAAGCACGGCGTTTGGGCACGGGCGTGTTACACACCCGTGTTATTTACTCAGTATTGCCCACGGCCACATAACACGGCCTTGGCAGTTTTATCTCACCCTGTGTTTTCGGATTAGTTTCGACCACGGCCGCATCGCACGACCGTGGTGTTTTATCGTAGCCCGTGTTGGAAAAAAATTATTTTTCCTTGGGCCGTACAGTTTCCACAAGCCGATGTCTCTTCCCGTGGTGTCCACACGGCCACGGCCACGCCCATGTGCTAGGTCGTGTGGGTAGAAAATTCTGCACCTAATAATTTAGTTAGTTCTTAGTTAGATGCTAACATAAAAAATATGGTTGTTAGTGAAGTTAGCGCTCGGGTTGCCTCCCGAGAAGCGCTCGTTTAAAGTCTTAAGCTAGAATTACCCTGTTTTCATTTCTATGTGAAGGTTCACAGAGCTGAAGCTCCTCTCTAAAATCCCTAAAGTCCTCACCATTATATATTTTAAGTCGTTGACCTTTTACCTTGAATGTGCCATAAGTCGGATGAGTTACCTCGATTGTCCCATAGGGAAAAATAATTTTGGTTACAAATGGACCTGACCATCTTAATTTCAGCTTTCCAAGAAAAAAATTGAGCCTTGAATTGTATAGCAGAACAAGATCCCCTACTTCGAATTGTTTTGGTTGTTTCAAACGAGCATCATGGCGTCGCTTTGTTGCCTCCTTAAATAGACGTGAGTTCTCATAGGCATTAACTCGCCATTCATCAAGCTCGTTCAACTACATCATTCTTTTCTCACCTGCAAGTTTAAGATCGTAATTTAAGAATTTTATTGCCCAAAATGCTTTGTGCTCTAATTCAAATGGTAAATGACAACTTTTTCCGTAGACAAGTCTATATGGGGATGTCCTTATGAGAGTTTTAAAAGCAGTTCTATAGGCCCATAAAGCATTGTCTACTTTTAATGCCCAATTCTTCCTGTTTGATTATACTGTTTTATCTAGAATACGCTTAAGCTCTCGATTTGCTACCTCCACTTGTCCACTGGTTTGAGGGTGACAAGGGGTAGCTGTTCTGTGGTGTACTCCATATTTCTTTAAGACTTTGTCAAATTGAGTATTACAAAAATGAGTACCCCTATCACTAATAATTGCTCTGGGTGTTCCAAATCGAGAGAAGAGTTTCTTAAGAAATCTCACTACCACTCTAGCATCATTAGTAGGTAAAGCTTGGGCTTCCACCCATTTTGACATATAATCTACTGCCACTAAGATGTATTTATTCCCAAATGAGCTAGGGAATGGACCCATAAAATCAATACCCCATACATAAAATATTTCACATGATAGCATATACGTTTGAGGCATTTCATCGCGTTTAGAGATATTACCTGTTCTCTGACATCTATCACACGAAGCAACATACCTGTTAGCGTCTTTGAATAGAGTGGGCCAATAAAAACCTGATTCGGGCGTTTTATGTGCTGTCTTAATCCCTCTATAATGTCCTCCTGAAGGTCCTGAATGGAAATGTTCTAGGATTTTGCTTGCTTCTGCCTTTGTAACACATCTTCAAATTACTTGATCTGCACATACACGGAAAAGAAAAGGGTTCTCCCAAAAATAGTTTTTAGCATCAACAAAGAATCGCTTCTTTTAATGATGTGTTAACCTTTTTGGTAGGATGTTAGCAGCTAAGTAGTTTGCAATGTCTGCAAACCAGGGTACCTCGGAGTTAGATATAGCAAATAGTTGTTCTTCAGAGAACGAGTCATTTATTTCACTCTCATCGAGTTCTTTGATATATGGAATTTCAAGCCTAGAAAGATGGTCTGTAGCAAGATTTTCAGCTCCTTTCTTATCTTGAATCTTCAAACCAAATTCCAGTAAGAGTAAAATCCATCTTATTAGTCCAGGTTTTGCATCAGATTTAGTTAAAAGATAACGAAGAGCTGAATGGCCAGTGTAAATGACAACTTTAGATAATATCAGATACTGTCTAAATTTATCAAATGCAAAAACCACAGCTAGCAATTCTTTTTCTGTGGTGGTGTAATTTTCTTGTGTGACTGTCAATGTTTTGCTAGCATAATAGATTGGTTGAAAATGTTTGCCCCTTCGTTGTCCCAAAACTGCACCTACTGCAAAGTCACTCACATCACACATTAGTTCAAAGGGTAAATTCCAATCAGGTGCAATTATAATTGGAGCATTTATTAATTTATTTTTAAGGGTATTAAATGCTCCTAAACATTCCTGATCAAAATCGAAAGGCACATCTTTTTCTAGTAGTTTTGTTAAAGGCTTAGTTATTTTATAAAAATCCTTAATAAATCTTCTATAAAATCCAGCATGTCCTAAAAAACTTCTAATAGCCTTAACTGAACTAGGAGGAGGTAATTTTTCTATGGTTTCAATTTTTGCTATATCAACCTCAATCCCTTTACTAGAAATCTTGTGGCCTAACACAATCCCTTCTCGAACCATAAAGTGACACTTTTCCCAATTAAGCACAAGGTTCGTTTCCTCACATCTCATTAGAACTCGTTTTAAATTTTTAAGGCAAAGATGGAAAGAATTACCAAATACTGAAAAGTCGTCCATAAATACCTCCATAATATCTTCCACGAGTTCAACAAAGATGGCTAGCATGTAGCGCTGAAAAGTAGCAGGAGCATTACATAATCCAAAAGGAATTCTACGATAAGCAAACGTACCGTATGGACATGTAAATGTTGTCTTTTCTTGATCCTCAGGAGCTATTGGGATTTAGAAGTAGCCAGAGAGTCCGTCTAGGAAGCAGTAGTACATATGCCCAGATAATCTATCTAGCATCTGATCAATAAAGGGTAAAGGGAAGTGATCTTTTCTCGTGGCATCGTTCAACTTCCTATAGTCAATGCAGACTCTCTAACCTATGACTGTTCTTGTAGGAATCAATTCATTCTTTTCGTTAGCTACAACAACCATGCCCCCTTTCTTTGGAACAACCTGCACTGGACTCACCCAAGTACTATCAAAAATAGGATAAATAATTCCAGCATCTAGAAGTTTAATTACCTAAACTTTAACAACTTCTTTCATGTTGGGATTCAATCGTCTTTGAGGTTGCACACATGGTTTATATTCATCTTCCATTAAAATTTTGTGGGTGCAAAACGATGGAGTTATCCCTTTAATGTCAGAAATTTTCCAAGCTATGGCTCTTTTATGCTTTTTTAGTACATGCAGCAACTCGTCTTTCTCTTTGGGTTCCAGTTCTGAAGAGATGATTACTGGTAGTGTCGAATTCTATCCGAGGAATGCATATTCTAAGTGATTTGGTAACTGTTTCAATTCCAATTTAGGTGGTTCTTCAATAGAGGTTTTTGTTTTAGTTCATCGTTTATTTCAATGTCCTCGTCTTTCTTTTGTCTTGGGGAAGAAGTATTAGAATTTAACTCCCTTTTTACCTCCCCTAACTCATTGGTATCGTCATCTTCCCCCTCACCTTGAGTAAGGCACAGTTCCAACGTGTCGTCATGTATGATTTCCTGAAAAGAATCTTGAATAAAATGATTAATGGCATCCATAAAATAACAGGAATCATCTTGCTCTCTAGAATATTGCATAGCATCGTAAATTTTAAAAAGAATTTCCTCGTCGCCTACCCTTAGCGCGAGTTTACCATCACCTACATCAATAACAACACTAGCAATAGCCAAAAAGGGGCGTCCTAAAATTAAAGGTACCTCAATGTCCTCATCCATGTCAAGCACAACGAAATCAATAGGGAATATAAATTTATCAACTTTTACTAGAATATCTTCAATAATTCTCCTAGGATATTTAATAGATCTGTCAGCTAATTGAATACTCATCCTAGTGGGTTTTGGTTCCCCAAGATCAAGCTGTTTGAACATTTTATAGGGCATTAAATTAATACTGGCACCTAAATCAGCTAGTGCTTTCTCAATATTTAAACTACCAATTAAACAGGGAATAGTGAAACTTCATGGATCTTTCACTTTGGCTGGTAGTTTATTTTGGAGAATAGCTGAACATTCCTCGTTAAGTTCCATGGTCGATATCTCTTCAAACTTCCTTTTATTTGTTAGAAGCTCTTTTAGGAATTTTACGTATGTCGGCATTTGTGAAATAGCTTCAACAAAAGGCAAGTTAATATGTAATTATTTGAAAAGTTCAAGAAATTTACCATATTGTGCGTTTAAGCGATCTTTCTTCAGCTTTGCCGGATATAGAATCGGTGGCTTATATTTTTCACGTACTGGTGTTACATTTTCGTTTATTTCCTCACCTTTTTCCTTATTAGTTTCTTGTGGCATCTTCTTTTCTGCTTCAACCAATACCTTCCCATTCCTTAATGTTACTGCCTTCACTTGCTCCTTTGGTTTAGGTTTAGTATTAATAGGTAAACTACTTGGTTTCCTTTCAGAAACTAACTTGGTCAGCTGTCCTATTTGATTTTTAAGCCCTTGAATTAATGTTTGCTGGTTTTTAAACGCCATTTCGGTATTCTGAAAATAAGTCTCTGACGCTGAAATAAACTTTGCTAGCATATACTCAAGGTTCGGCTTTTTCTCTTGTGGGTAGGGTTGCTGTTGAAAGCCTGGAGGGGGTTATTGTCTCTGATTTTCTTGACCACCCCATGAGAAGTTGGGATGGTTCCTCCAACCTGGATTGTAAGTGTTACTATAAGGGTTATTTTGGGGTCTAGAATTATTACCCATATAGTTTATCTGTTCGCTTTCTATGCCAGGTTTGTAGGGCAGATATTCTGTGTTGTTCGTCCCTCCATTTGTATCGCATGGATGTACCTACGAAGAACCACACAAACCATCAATTTTCTTACTAAGAAGTTCTACCTGATTTGATAGCATGGTTACTGCATCGAGGTTGAAAACACTGGTGGCTTTTGTTGGCCTTGTCCTTGTAACTTACCACTGATAGTTATTCAGTGACATCTCCTCTATAAACTCATAAGCCGCTTCAGGAGTTTTGTTATTTAGGGTTCCACCGGCGGCTGAATCAATCAACTGCCTGGTTGAGGGGTTCACACCGTTGTAAAAGGTTTGAATCTGTAGCCACAAAGGTAACCCATGGTGAGGGCACCTTCTCAATAGATCCTTATATCTCTCCCATGCATAATAGAGTGTTTCTAGATCCATCTGCACAAAAGAAGAAATATCATTCCTCAACTTAGCCATTTTAGCCGGCGAAAAATATTTAATTAAAATTTTTTTTGGTCATTTGGCGCCATGTAGTGATTGATCCTCGTGGTAACGAGTTTAACCACTATTTAGCTTTGTTTCTCAACGAGAAGGGAAACAACCGAAGGCGAATGGCATCATCAGAAACGCCATTGATTTTGAAGGTATCGCATAATTCTAGGAAATTTGCTAAGTGATTGTTTGGATCCTCATCCTGCAAACCATCAAACTGAACAAACTGTTGAATCATCTGTATAATGTTAGGTTTCAGTTCAAAATTATTTGCTGCAATAACAGGTCTAGCAATACTTGATTTAGTTCCTGTTATATTAGGTTTAGCATAATCATACATAGTACGAGGAGCAGGGTTTTGATTCACCGGATTTGTGGCAAACACAGGAGGTAGCGGATTATTATCAGCCATCTCTTCAGTAGTATTGGTTTCGTCTTCTTTCTCTTCTTCTATGTATTGTAAGCTTCGTATTATTTCTCTGCGGTTTTTGCGAACGGTACCTTCTATACCACTGTCAAAAATCAAGGGTCCTGACTGGTTTCTTCTAGTCATAAACTAGAATTACCTGCCAGAAGCAAATAAAAGATAAATTAGCAAAGTTAAAATTAAAAGAAATATAAATTGTAAATAAATAAAATGGCTAAAGTAATAAGAATTTAGTGTTCCTTATATCTTAGTCCCTGGCAACGGTGCCAAAAACTTGATGGAGCTCGAAACTAACTATTATTTCGACAAAGGCAAGCGCACCTATCGAACAATAGTATAGCTGTGGTGAGTCTGGAATATCGTATCTTCAAGGACCAAGAGTACTAGTATTAACTATCTTTTTATTATCTAGCATAATAATTAAGGGGATTTATTTTTAATCTAAAATTAACTAACTAATTTAACTAAATATGAAAGCAAAAGAGGGTAAATCAGAAAAATACTTTTAGACAGCTTTTATATGAGATAGGCAATACCTAAGGAAGAATCCACTTAGACTTCACTTATTACTTTTGATTCATGCGATTTATTCACTTGGCTTAATCCGTAGAAATCCCTAAATTATATTAATACCTCTTTCAAGGCTACTAACAACTGACTCTAGGTTGATTAATTGGAATCTCTTTCTAATTAAAACCCCTATTGTCGCATTAACCCGATCTATGGATTCCCTTATTAGGTTTGACCCTAATCCGACAGATTTTCGTCGCCCTATTTCTAGGGTTGGAATCAACTCCGCTTAATTGTGTTGATATACTCTTAGACAGAGACTTTTGCTCCACTGAATAAGCACATTCGACTTGAATCAAACCTGAATTATCAAGCAAGAATAGGAACTCACAATTAAGAATAAGTACAAGTATTTATCTCATAAATCAAATAATAATAAGATTCGTCTTAGGTTTCATCCCCTTATTTAAGGGATTTAGTTCATACTAAAAGAGGGAAACATCATAAAAGGGGAAAAACAAGAAAACATAAGAAAACCCAAAAACATCTAAAGAACTTGATGGGAGATCCTTAGTCTTGATGGAGATTCTTCTCCTAAGCTGTTCCTGACGACTGTCTTGGAGTATTTTCTCCTTCTACTCGGTGTCTATTCGATGTCCTGTCGACCTCCCCTTTTAGGTTGCCTCCTAGGGTGTTTATATAGGCTTTGAGATGCCTTACTTGGCCCACAAGTATCCCATTTCGAATAGAATTCATCCTGATTTCGGCAGGGACACGCCTGTGTGACACTCCCGTGGTCGATAGTCCAGGCCGTGGTCGATTCTACTTGCCACACACGACTGAGTGACACGCCCGTGATCGATAGTCTAGGCCGTGGTCGATCCTGCTCACCACACACGGCCGTGTCCAAAGGTCCAGGACGTGTTGATTTCCTAGGTAGGCCCATTTTGCCCCTTTTTGGCCCGTTTCTCATTCTTTTCGACTCCCTAAGTTCTCCTAAGTATAAAACATGAAATTAAGAGATTAAGAGCATTGAATTCATCAAATTCAATGGAAAATCATCCAAAATTAAGCCAAGCATGGGGTTAAAATATGTGTAAATTATGGTTTATCACACAGGATGTGCATTGGTCAAACCAAAAGGCGTAACAAGAAATTTGTAGTGTCCGTACCTAGTTCTAAAAGTAGTTTTCGGTACATCAGAATCTTAAACCCGTAATTGATAATATCCAGAATGGAGATCAATCTTTGAAAATATTGTCGCACCTTTCAACTGATCAAACAAATCATCAATACGTGGCAAAGGGTACTTGTTCTTGATCATAACATTATTAAGTTGTCAATAGTCGATACATAACCGCATTGACCCTTCCTTTTTCTTGACAAATAATACAGTAGCACCCTAGGGAGAAAAACTAGGCCGAACAAAGCCTCTGTCTAACAACTCTTGTAATTATGCTTTTAACTGTTTCAATTCTGTAGGTGTCATTCTATACGTAGCTATTGATATTTGAGAAGTCACTGGTACTAACTCAATAGCAAATTCAACTTCTCTGACCACCGGTAACCTTGGTAACTTTTCTAGAAATGCATTTGAGAACTCACATACAGTTGAAACCGACTTTAATTTCAATTCTGAAACCCTAGAGTAAAAATTATAAGCTAAATATGCCTCACAGCCCTTTCTAACATATTTCTGTGCCGACATAGCTGAAATTACATTAGATGTACCATCAATTCTATCTGACTCAATTCGAATCCTTTCACCGTTCTGACATTTCAACACAATATGCTTTCGTCTACAGTTCACAACAGCATCATGCAGTGTTAACCAGCCCACACCCAGAATCACATCAAACTCATCAAATGGCAACAATATCAAATCAGCAGGAAAGTTGCAATCCCGAATCATCAAAGGATTGTTTTTACAGACTTTATTAACTAACACATACTGATCTAAAGGATTCGTTACTTTGACCACAAACTTAGTAGACTCAAAAGGTATTTTTCTTATCCGACACTAAAGTTGTGCATACATATGAGTGCATTGACCCCTGGTCAATCAAAGTATTAACATTAGTATCAAAGATAGAAAATGTACCACTGATCACATCAGGTGCTGAAGCTTCCTCTCGAGCTTGAATCACATAAGCCCTAGCTGGTGCCCTTGCCTCATATCTAATAGTAGAATCTTTCATTCCACTTCGACTGTTACTTGCATTTCCACTATTTCTAGGTGGTCTCCCTCTAGTAGCTGTGCCACTCAAATGGGTGTTTTGAGCTTTCTCTTTATCAAACCTTTCAGAGTAGTCTTTAAGGAAATGATCGTAAGAACCGTATTTAAAACATGATCCGTCTCTCAATTTGCACTCCTCGAAATGTCGTCTATTGCATTGTTGACATTCAGGTTTGTTATTTTGAACACTACCACACTCGCTACAGATAGCCTGAGGTCTCGAACTCGATTGTTGCTTTCCTTTATCTCTTTTTAAGAATCTTACTGAGGTTGATGAACGACTAAGAAATTCCTTTAATTTCTTCGATGGAGAGGAGAATGACTTTCCCATAGGTCGTTTACTAGTTTCTCGAGCCTATGAATCTGCTTTTCTTTTCAATTTACTGAGTTCTTCAGCTTTATGTGCTCAATCCACTAGAACCACGAATTCTTTCAGCTCTAGGGTCCAAACTAATAACCTCTGATGGTATACATTCTCGAGCATATTTGATTAGTCACACAAATTCTCTATCGTACTCAACTACAGCCATATGACCCTATTTCAATTCGAGAAATTCCTTTCATTTCTTGTCGAGAAACCACTGAATAACATATTTCTTCCTGAATTCAAATTGAAAGAAATCCTAGTTCACACGATCTTTAGGTATTACTGCCATCAAGGTATTCCATCACTGATATGCTGCGTCTTTTAATAAAGATACTACACACTTTAAAAATTCAACCGGTGTACAAGATATTTCATCGAAAATTCTTAGAGTATTTTCTAGCCAGAACTTGGATTTTTCAAGATCACCTTTAGTTGTATCGCAGAATTCTTCCGCCCCATATTTACGAATTTTATCAACTAGAGGCTTGCTTGCACGTGCTTGTTCCAAACCTTGAGGAATAACAAGGACAGGTTGGGGTATGGAAGGGGGTGGAGGTCATTGAGCCATCGGGTTCGTTCTCACGAACTTAGAGAACCATTCAGACATCATTTGGAAGAAGGCTTCTTTCGCCTCACTTTCCTGGCCCTCAGCTATGGGCCCACTACCAAAACTAGCTGCCTTGTGAATGGAGGCTTGCGCATTATTTTCTACCTCATCAGAATTGGCTCGGCTGGACGACATCTTATTAATACAAAACATAGTTCAATTTGAGTTAGGAGTTATCACACTATCACAAGTTATATAATGACAAGTATTTCTAGACTCTATGCATGCTACGTTCAGTCCGAGAACCGATTAAACCATAACTCTGATACCACTAAATGTAACACCCCTAGCCTATATCCGTCGCCAAATTAGGGTTACAAAGTATTACCGATCAACCAAAAATAATACAACATCATAACATTTAAATAACTAAACATATTATAAACCATTCATTCATATACATTTTGTCCTTAAATTTTGAGGCCTTCAAAATAATATGAAGCAATTCGGGACTAATTTGAAACAAAATGAAAAGTTTAAGAAAAACATGCAAAAAATTAAAAAACTGTAATAGCACGATATAGGGGCTAGTCGGAACAGTGATCTCGGGATCACTAATCCAAGATTTGAGAAATTTATTTTCATGTCATTTTATGAGTCAGAGCGTGATGATATTTGTACATGAGAATTTTGGTACTTTAATTTTAGCAATTTCTTGATTAATCACGAAAAAGGACTAAATCGCATTAAGTGCGAAAGTTCCATTCTATAGGGTAAAGGTACCAAATAGCCATAGATTGATAATTGGAGGTCTTTAAAAGGCAATTAGACCCCCAATATTAGCATGGTCGGCCATAGGAGACAAAGATGGACAATGTTGGTCAAAGTTGGTAATAGTTGGTGACCAAATTGGCTAGTTTAATATTGGAATAAAGAAAGAAAAGCTATCATCTTTTCACTCCATCTTCTCCACCGAAATTTGTAAGCAAAATAGGGGTTTGAAAGCTCAAAATTTTCAGCAAGCTCTCCTCCATCCTAGTAAGTGTTTTTGTGATCTTTTCTTGAAAATAGTTGTACTTTTGAGACCCCTAAAGCTTAAGCTTTCAAATGAGAGGACTAATGTGCAATATGGTGAAGAGTTTAGAGTTTTTCCATGAGATCTATCATTGTTATTTGCTGCATTTTTATGGAAGAAATTGAGTCTTAGTTGTTAGATGAACAACTTTTATGAAAGGAGTTGTCTTGAAAACACCTAATTGGATCTTGATGAAAAGGTTACAAATTTGTAGTAATTAAGTGAAATGCTGAGTTTTAATATAGCTATAAGAGTATTAAATGTTCACCTAGGCTTGTTGAAGGTAACAATATGATTAGAATTTAATTCTGAGCCTAGGGGCAAAATGGTTATTTTGCCAAAGTCTAGGGGTAAAATAGTAATTTTGTCAAAGCCTGAATATTGAAATGCTTTTATTAACGTGATGATTAAAATGAGCTAAATTTCTGTTATAGAGCAAGAAGAATCGAGAACTCGTCTCGACCGGGGAAAGAACAAAGTCTTGGACTAGACCGTCGAGCTAGCTCATTTTGAAATCAAAGTAAGTTTGTATGTGACTGATTCAACATTTATGTTTGCATGTTTGAGAATGCTTGGCATTATATTGATGCATTATGCTTTACTAAATTGAGTAGTTAATGTTGAATGAGATGATGAAGTCCTAGTAGACCATATTGAATATGAAAATGCTGTCATAGAGAGATGAGATAGATAAGTCCCCGTATGAGACCATGTCCAGGACATGGCCTCGGCACCGAGTTGAGATCCCGTATAAGACCATATCTAGGATATGGCTTTGGTAATGAATATGAAAATCGTATAAGACCATATCTGGGATATTGCATCGATACTCAATATGAAAGTCCATACAGGACCATATCCGGGATATGGCATTGGCATTTAGAAGTGACTCCATGTAAGACCACTTCGGGGTTGTGGCATTGGCTTTGTACCTACATGAATGACAACGAATATGCGTCTTTGACTATCCCTAGTGATTAATGGGATAAGTAGATGAGTTTCGAAGTAGAAATGAGAATTGTACTAAAGTCCTGTGAATGAGTGAATACAGGTACTCGTAAATGAGTCACGAAGAAACGATTTCAATCTGTGGCATGGTATGTGCTAAATAAGGGCAATTCTAAGTAAGTATGACAAGGAGCATATGACTTGTGTATGGTTAGTTAATGCCATGGATGGATTATAATTTGAGCTCATTGTTGCTATATATTTCCATGCAAACTTACTAATCTTTATGCTTACCCCTTTCATTTCCCTTTTTCCCTTGTAGTGTTGCCAAGATAACTCGAGGAACGTGGATCGTCGGAGCTCAAAAATCACACTATCGACATCACTTTGATATAACAAATTAGACTTATTTTGAGTATGGCATGTATATGACTCGAGTATTTTGTTAGGTTGTAATTGTTAGCCAAAGTGTTGGTTATATATGTTACTAAAGTCATTTTTGTAAATGGCCTTATAAGTTAGGCCAATACTTGGCAAATTCTTTTGCTTAATGAAGATGATTTTCATGAAGTGTATGCCCTTGTGTATGGACGTCTTGTTGAGTTCTTAGATGTGCCTTTGAGTTATGAGTTGTTTATTGATAAATTGAACGGATTCATATGGTTTGAACTAGGGGATTGCAAAGAGCTTGGCAAATAGTCTTGTTCTTGTCCACATGGATAGGCACATGGGCGTGTGCCTAGGCCATGTGCGCCACATGGTCAGTCCATGGGCGTGTGCCCAGGCCGTGTGAAGTCTGCACCTCGGATTTAGAATTCACATCGCCACACGATTTTAGCACACGGATATGCAATTGGCAGCGTGGATTAATCAGAGGTGACCACGGGCCAGCCACACAAGCGTATGCTTTGGCCGTGCGGTAATTAAGGGTTGATGATGTCATAGCCAGAGTGCTCTACGGGTAGAAGACATGGGCATGTCTAGGCCGCGTGTTTTGGTTAGGATCGACCACGGGCATGCCTTAGGGGCACACAGGCGTGTCCCTAGACCAACACGGGCATGTGGCCCCGTTTTGAGGAAAATTTTTCCAAGCTCGTAACAGTTTCAGATTAAATTCCCAAACCTCTCGGAGGTATGTTTTGTAACACCCCCAGACCCGGCCCAGACGTTATGGCCAAATCCGGTGATGTCACATCAAAGAGAGAATTCAAAACGATTTTGCTAAGTTAAAATTTGAGGTCTAAAAGCCCAAAATCCTTGAATCTTGTTAAGTAATGATAAAAGCCCATATTTTTAGGTATTTTGAAAACCATGTTTAAGAAAATTTATTTAAGTTTAACAATTAAGTAAACAGTTGAACAATGATAACAAAACACAAAATCTAAATTCAAATCGGAGTACAAGGCCTTATTACAACCAGCGAAAATAAAGTAATTAAAATCATGTCCTTTGAAACAAATAAACAAAACTCCTAAGTATCTTGTAGTGTGGCCATCTTTGAGTCCTCTCCCATGTCAAGCCGTCTACCGAGGGTCACCTAAAACATTTAATAAAAGGGTGTGAGTTTCGAAACTCAGTATGTACGACCCTTGGTAACCAATCAACATGCAAATATCACATTGGGCCTAAGCCCTATCAAATTCGGTGGTCTTGGGCCTTAGCCCGCAATGACCTCACATCACATTAGTATCACATGAATGCAATGCACCCATCCCAAATCCAACCATGCACTCCATTTCCCTTACAACCTTACACTCCGGAGGGGATATAAAAATCAACCCACCCATTCTTACACTCCAAAGGTAGCACCAGCAGCGGCACTACTCAAACGTTGCAGCAAAGCTGCTATAATGGGCTTAAAGCCACCGGTGGATCCACAATCGTCAAGCGACTATGCGATCCTCAAATCTTCCTCCGTATCATTTAAACCCACCCAAGTGCAAAATATATTTCATGAATGCAACATGCACATTTTCACACATTCGGCACTTAGGGGTATTTTAGTCATTTCACTACCCAGGGGTATTTTCGTAATTCTACCCTACGGGGGTATTTAGGTAATTTTGCAAAACAGGGGTATTTTGGAGATTTTGTAAATCAGGGATATTTTGGTAATTCTATAAATCAAAGGTATTCTGGTAATTTTACAAATCGGGGGTATTTTAGTAATTTTGTAAATCTAAGGATATTTTGGAAATTTTCAAATCAGGGTATTTTGGTCCCTCTCGGGTTTTAGTTATGAACTTTGGCCTATTAACAAGTCCTTGTGACTAAAGTGAACAGAAACTACGCATCAGGTAGGATTCCAAAGAAGAGGAGGTGGGTCGTTAAAACCGCTTAAGTACCAAGCTCTCCCTAGATCAAATCCTAGACATGCATGTGTCCATTGCCACACTCTAACCCAGCGACTTGTCCCCAGACATGTTGATTATTAAATTAAGTCTTATGCAGTTTAAGAGTTGTTCGGAACTAGGCCTAAAGTCCATTAAACCCTATCATACTTGTCTATGTCCCCATAAAGCCCATCAAGCCCATTTCACGTTCATATAACCCATTAAGCCCAAATCACATCCTTATGGCCCATTAGGCCCAGATCTCATTCATATGGCCTACCTATTAGACCCAAAACAATTCCAGATCATGTAACATGTATGACTAACTCAATTTATATAACCAAATCAATCAATTTCATCAAACTTAGAATCAGGGCCCACTGGGCCCATTTAGCCACTTTCAACTTTTCGGCATTGTTGATATCATGTGTGTGTAGTGTTTGTACACACCTGGTTACTGCGACGTGCTATACTATCCTTAGCCTTGAACCTACAACCAACCAACCTTCAACCAATCACCCATACTTAATCAAAACATTTACCAAAAGTCGAAGCCTTACTGTAACCTTACCGTGTGCCACCGAGTTCTAATAGCCCTTCCTTAGCTACTAATCATGAGTATTACCTAGATCTTCACTCACACATACACCATCAAACTTCGAGTGACTCTTAATCCACACAAGTCACCCCTATAGATCATACTCACATTTGGCCATTTACTTAAACCATAATCGAGTTGAATACACTTACACTTTGCTAACGATCCTTACCACGCTTGCGACCTCTGAACCTTACCCTTGCAAGATTAAAGACAATGAGAAGTTAGATAGCCCTTCGGCTTTAAACAAAACACACTAAGGGGGTTCACTGAACACTTACCGAATCCACCTTTGATCCTGCGGCCTAGATAGCTACTGGACGAGATTCGGCTTTTTACCTTGACTGATAGTAGATAACAATCGATTTGTGATGGAGGAAAACAACAAAGATTCGGTACTAATAGGGATTTTGGCAAGAGAAGATGATGATACTTTGGCAATAAAAGAGTTTGCCTATGATAGAATTTGGCAAAAAGGGATTCGGCTATAGGAGATTTCGGCAACAAGGCAAGGTATTTTCGGTTGTGGAAAAATAAGGTTTCGGTAAGGAAAAGAAAAAGAATGGAAAATTCGACATTACCTAGGACCCTAAATTCGGCACACACACATTTTTATAGCCTATATCCGGAACTTAGCCACCCCTAAAGTCCAATTCGGCACCACTTCATCCACTGCTCATCTCCTAATTTTTCTCCATGATATCTCCCTTATCCTTCTCCTAAATTCTCTCTATTGATCACTTCTCCTTAGAGTCCCTCTACATGCCACTTCCAGCGTTCTAGAAGTCTAAAATTAAACTCCAAAATAAAGCTAAGCTAGCACTCGAACCTTAGACATTCCTGCATGCATATGCCGCCACCTCTCTACACCCTAGTGGCGTCACTTAGCCACTTCACCACAGGCTTCTTTGTGCCATTTTCACTTATTTTTATTTAAAAGCCCACTACTCACAACCCCGATTCCTTAATTAGTTAAATTAAGAATCCTCTACCACAAAACTTGAACCTAGAGCTTCTCCAACACACCTAGACACTCCAAATTCATTAAACCTTTAAAGCCGTCATGTCATTTTTCATTTTCTTGCTCACTTAAAAATTTTATAAGACCTAAAGCCCAATAGGCCCAATTCTACTAGGCCCAAATTCGGGGCGTTACAATTCTACCCTCCTTAAGAAATTTCATCCTCAAAATTTCCAACTAACAGGGTGGTCGTGTATCAACTACCCCGCCACGCTACCGCTGCGCACTCTGACCCTAATAATTTTAATACATACCCAAAACATCCACCTATCGCAAACCTTTTCAAACATACACAGAATAAGTACCAAATTCTGATTCAAATGTTTACAAAGCCCTCTTCTAGGGCTCATCGTTGCGTGCGTATTTTTGAATTAGAATTTTTATGAAATTAGTTCATAGTTTCACTGTTTAAAGCACATGTCTTATGCATTTAACAATTTTAAAAGTTGTTTCGCCGTCGTAAATCCCACTACAGGCTTAAGTTTCCTACGAGCTTTAGTCTCTAAAAACCTATTGTTTAAGTGGCCCAATATCTAGCTATAGTTCAGTAATTTAAACAAAGGTAAACACAGAAAACTTACTTCGCTCGACGTCGAGGGCTCGGTGAACCACACTTCAAGAATCCTGTAGAAACTTTTTAATCTGTTTGTTTTAAAAACCCAAAATCTAAGGCCCATTTCACAGCCCGAGCTTTGCAACCGGGCTCTGATACCACTAAGTGTAACACCCCTAAACCCGGCCCATACATTATGGCCGAATCCGGTGATGTCACATCAAAGAGATAATTCAAAACGATTTTGCTAAGTTAAAATTTAAGGCCTAAAAGCCCAAAATCCTTTAATCTTGTTAAGTAATGATAAAAGCCCATATTTTTAGGTATTTTGAAAACCATGTTTAAGAAAACTTATTTAAGTTTAACAATTAAGTAAACAGTTGAACAATGATAACAAAACACAAAATCTAAAGTCAGATCGGAGTACAATGCCTTATTACAACCAGTGAAAATAAAGCAATTAAAATAATGTCCTTTGAAACAAATAAACAAAACTCCTAAGTATCTTGCAGTGTGGCCATCTCCGAGTCCTCTCCCATGTCGAGTCGTCTACTGAGGGTCACTTGAAACATTTAATAAAAGGGTGTGAGTTTCGAAACTCAGTGTGTACGACCCTTGGTAACCAATCAACATGCAAATATCACATTGGGCCTAAGCCCTATCAAATTCGGTGGTTTTGGGCCTTAGCCCGCAATGACCTCACATCACATCAGTATCACATGAATGCAATGCACCCATCCAAATCCAACCCTGCATTCCATTTCCCTTCCAACCCTACACTCCTGTGGGGATATAAATATCAACCCACCCATCCTTACACTCCAAAGGTAGCACCAGCAGCGGCTCTACTCAAATGTTGCAGCAAAGCTGCTATAATGGGCTTAAAGCCACCGGTGGATCCACGGTCGTCAAGCGACTATGCGATCCTCAAATCTTCCTCCGTATCTTCAAAACCCACCCAAGTGCAACATATATTTCATGAATGCAACATACACATTTTTACACATTCAGCACTTAGGGGTATTTTAGTCATCTCACTACCTAGGGTATTTTCGTAATTATACCCTACAGGGGTATTTAGGTAATTTTACAAAACAGGGGTATTTTGGAAATTTTGTAAATTAGGGATATTTTGGTAATTCTGTAAATCAAGGGTATTCTGGTAATTTTACAAATCGGGGGTAATTTAGTAATTTTGCAAATCTAAGGATATTTTGGAAAATTTCAAATTAGGGGTATTTTGGTCCCTCTCGGGTTTTAGTTATGAACTTTGGCCCATTGACAAGTCCTTGCGGCTAAAGTAAACAGACACTACGCACCAAGTAGGATTCCAAAGAAGATGAGGTGGGTCGTTAGAACCGCTTAAGTACCAAGCTCTCACTAGATCCAATCCTAGACATGCATATGTCCATTGCCACACTCTAACCCAGCGACTTGTCCCCTGACATGTTGATTATTAAATTAAGTCTTATGCGGTTTAAGAGTTGTTCAGAACTAGGCCTAAAGTTCATTAAACCCTATCATACTTGTCTATGTCCCCATAAAGCCCATCAAGCCCATTTCACGTTCATATAACCCATTAAGCCCAAATCACATCCTTATGGCCCATTAGGCCCAGATCTCATTCATATGGCCTACCTATTAGGCCCAAAACAATTTCAGATCATGTAACATGTATGACTAACTCAATTCATATAATCAAATCAATCAATTTCATCAAACTTAGCCTCAGGGCCCACTGGGACCATTTAGCCACTTTCGACTTTTCGGCATTACCGATATCATGTGTGTGTAGTGTTTGTACACATTTGGTTACTGCGATGTGCTATAATATCCTTAGCCTTGAACCTACAACCAACCAACCTTCAATCAATCACCCATACTTAATCAAAACATTTGCCAAAAGCCGAAGCCTTACCGTAACCTTACCGTGTGCCACCGGGTTCTAATAGCCCTTCCTTAGCTATTAATCACGAGTATTCCCTAGATCTACACTCACACATACACCATCAAACTTCGAGTGACTCATAATCCACAGAAGTCACCCCTATAGATCATACTCACATTTGGCCATTTACTTAAACAATAATCGAGTTGAGTACACTTACACTTTGCTAACGATCCTTACCACGCTTGCGATCTCTGAACCTTACCCTTGCAAGATTAACGATAATGAGAAGTTAGATAGCCCTTCAGCTTTTAACAAAACACACTAAGGGGGTTAACTGAACACTTATCGAATCCACCTTTGATCCTGCTGCCTAGATAGCTACTGAACAAGATTCGGCTTTTTACCTTGACTGATAGTAGATAACAATCGATTTGTGATAGGGAAAACAACAAAGATTCGGCACTAATAGGGATTTCGGCAAGAGAAGATGATGATACTTCGGCAATAAAAGAGTTTGGCTATGAGAGAATTCGGCAAAAAGGGACTCAGCTATAGGAGATTTCGGCAACAAGGCAAGGTATTTTCGGTTGTGGAAAAATAAGGTTTTGACAAGGAAAAGAAAAAGAATGGAAAATTCAGCATTACCTAGGACCCCAGATTCAGTGCACACACATTTTTATAGCCTATAGTCGGAACTTAGCCATCCCTAAAGTCCAATTCGGCACCACTTCATCCACTGCTCATCTCCTAATTTTTCTCCATGATATCTCCCTTATCCTTCTCCTAAATTCTCTCTACTGATCACTTCTTCTTATAGTCCCTCTACACGCCACTTCCAGCCTTCTAGAAGCCTAAAATTAAACTCCAAAAATAAAGCTAAGCTAACACTCGAACCTCAGACCTTCCTGAATGCATATGTCGCCACCTCTCTACACCCTAGTGGCGTCACTTAGCCACTTCACCATAGGCTTCTTTGTGCCATTTTTCACTTATTTTTATTTAAAAGCTCACTACTCACAACCCTGATTCCTTAATTAATTAAATTAAGAATCCTCCACGACAAAACTCGAACCTAGAGCTTCTCCAACACACCTAGACACTCCAAATTCATTAAACCTTTAAAGCTGTCATGTCATTTGTCATTTTCTTGCTCATTTAAAAATTTTATGAGACCCAAAACTCAATAGGCCCAATTCTACTAGGCCCAAATTTGGGGCGTTACATGTTTAGGGCCTCGTGGGCCGAGAATGAGGAAATGATGGGTTCAAATAAAATCTTATAGCCCGATTTGAGATGTTTAAGTGAGATAAGTTAGGTAATGCCTTAAAACCGGTTCTGGCGTCGAACATGGGCGAAGGGTGTTACATTTATTGGTATCAGAGCTACGGTTTAGTCGATTCTAGGACTAACGTAGCGTAAGTACGAGTCTAGCTATACATGCCATATGTAAGAGTGTCTGAGTAATGATAGTGGGATGGCTCCTGACGTTTAAAATCATGTTTTATGTAGTAAATGGATTCTGATCCAGACCGAACTGCAGCCGATGATGCTGCGATGAGCAACTGGTATATGGAGTATACTCGAGTGAATCCTAATGCTCAACCCCCTCCACCCCCATCAATTCCTCAACCCGTTCCAATGGCACCACAAGTGGTTGAGGTGGTGAGGAGAGAAAGGCCTTCGATCGATAAGATTCGAAAGTAAGGAGCCGAGGAATTTCAGGCAAGTAAGGATGATGACCTGGAAAGAGCGAAATTCTGGCTCAAGAATACCATCAGGGTATTCGATGAGTTATCCTGCACGCCTGAGGAGTGCTTAAAGTGTGCGGTGTCTCTCCTGAGAGATTCAGCCTACCGATGGTGGAACACCCTGATGTCAGTGGTATCAAGGGAGAGAGTTAGCTGGGTATTCTTCCAAGAGGAATACCGGAAGAAGTATATCAACCAGAGTTTCATCGACCATAAAAGGAAGGAGTTCTTGGAACTGAAATAAGGTCGTATGTCAGTGACCAACTACGAACGAGAGTTCATAAGCCTTAGCAAATACGCTCGGGAGTGCGTGTCCACTGAGGGCATCATGTGCAAGAGATTCGAGGACGGATTAAATGAAGACATTCGTTTATACGTGGGAGTCCTTGAACTAAAAGAGTTTGTAGTTTTGGTAGATAGAAGCCTGTAAAGCCGAAGAGTTGGCTAAAGAGAAGAGAAAAGCTGAGAATGGGTCTCGTGACTCGAGAAAAAAGGCAGTTGAATAAGTCCTACCAAACCTCATCTAAGAAATCGAGGGATTTCGCCGATCGATCAGTCACCTCAGCTAGGTTTTCAACTCGAAGTAAAGCTAAACAGTTTTCGGGGTCGAAAAGGCAGACCACCTCGGTTACTAGTGTGGGCAACGTTCGACCAAGTAGACCAGAATACCTGCAGTGTGGCTGGCGCCATGCTGGTAACTGTCTAGCTAATGAGAAAGCTTGTTTCAGATGTGGGTCCTTGGACCACTTTATCAGGGAGTGCCCCGAAGTGGGCGAGAAAGAGAAGCCTCAGAATGCAAGGTCGGGAAGTACTGTTAGGGGAAGACCACTGAGAAACTCGGGAAATGAGACGAGTAATAAGAACCTATCCAGAGAGCAAGCAGCAAGAGTCGATGGTAGAGCACCGGCGAGAACTTATGCCATTCGTGCTCGTGAAGAGGTATCTTCTCCCGACGTAATCACAGGTACATTTTCTCTTTATGATACTCGTGTTATAGCTTTAATTGATCCGGGATCTACCCACTCATATATATGAATAAAATTAGTATCTAGCATGAGCATGCCTATAGAGTCTACTGAATTTGTAATAAGAGTGTCTAATCCCCTAGGCAAGTATGTGTTGGTTTCAACCTTAAGAACCTACTTCAAATATCTATCAATACATATCACAAATGACCATTTTCAATCCATCACAAACATACCAAAAGGTCATGCCTTTCAATTACTTAAAGGTGATTAAGAAGACTTAACATAACAAGCATTACAAGTTCATCAACCATACATAAACTTCAAAGTACAAACATACCAAATTACCATTTACATATTCACTAAATACCATTTCAAAATGATCTATACATGCCATTATTAACCTTGGCAAAAATGTTCAAAAACTACCAAAATGATTGCTGGATAGTGTGATAGGTCTCCGATAAGCTTCCAACTGATCGAGCTTCTGATAATCTATAAAACAAAGGAAGATAACAACGTAAGCAACAAGTGCTTAGTAAGCTCGTATAAACTTAAACACAACTTACCATTTCATTCGCATAATATAGAACATATGTATAATATCAACCAAAACCATAAGCTTGGCAAAAGCCTATACAACATCCTCAAACTCACTAGTTAGTACACTTGTACTTGATTCAAATGAATTCAACCATAAGATAAGTAGATTTTCATATGTAAATACATCATTTAATTCATAAATCCTTTTCATAAGATCATGATTCATTCCATTTGAATACTTACCATTTCATTTTCTTTTCTTACCCGTTGAACCACCTAGAATTTCATTACATACACAGGAAAGCTCACACATAGTGTGCCTTTACATATAACCATAACCTTTCCTTTACATTAATGCTCACACGAGCTATGAAATGGGCCTACTCACATGAGCTGTGGGTCGGAATGTAAGCTACATGATACTACTCACACGAGCTGTGGAGAACCCGTAACAAATGTAGGACCTCAACCATCAGTAGGACATTCAAGACCAGCACCTGGAATATGAAATCCCTAATGACATGTCATTTATATCCTAAAAATTCTTAAGGTTCAATCGGGACTTGATCGTCGTCAATTCATCATAGCATTGATACATTTACATAGTAATTCAACATAATAAACATCCAATTTAGCTATCATTAAAACAATTACAGTTCATACGAACTTACCTCGATAATTAGGGGTGTAGTTGTTTAGTCGAGCTAATTCGAAGCTTTTCCTGTTCCTCGATCTCAGTCCGTATGTGGTTTATCTTGATCTAAATATATATTTTCATTGAATTAAGTACTTATATAATTAAATTTAATCCATAATTCATATTTATGAAAAATTATATTTTCCCCTAACATTTTAACTTTTCACAATTTAGTCTTTAAGCTCATAACTTAGAATCTAACCATTTCAACTTAATTCAAACTTAAACCATGTTGTAAGGGAGCTTAGAAAAACTCATATTTATTGACAATTCACACTAAAACCCATCGATTTTCACTTTTAACCAATTAATCCCTAATTCCAAATTTCATAAAAAATCACTTGACAAAACATGTTTATTTTTCAAAAAGATTCATAATCTATACACTAACATCAAAACCTAATCAAAAAAATTCATGGGAAGTCCCTTAACCTTTAAAAATTTTACAAATTAACCCTCGAGCTAGCTAGACTAAGCTTAAACGAACTCAAAAACATAAAAAAAAATAAAATAAAAACGGGGCTTAGAATCATACCATGCAATGAATTAACCCTAGCCGAAACTTTAAGCTGCACCTCCCATGGAATTGTCTATTGAAACAAAGAAGAAATGAGGAAGATGACATCTTTTCTTAGTTTATTTTAAACTTTAATTACTAATTTACTATCTTACCCTTAATAATAATAATAATAATAATAATAATAATTTTAATAAAACCTATCCATATTTGTCCACTAACATTAAAGATGGTATAATTACTATCTTAGTCCTTTAGATTTCCTTTCCATATCCATTTAACCCTTTTAACTAATAGAATTCAACTTTTACACATTTTACAATTTAGTCCTTTTCACCTAATTAACCATTTAAACATCAAAATTTCTTAACGAAATTTTAATACGACCTAAATATAATCCTGTAGACATTAAATAATTAATAAAATAATAATTCAATCGTCAAAATTGTGGTCTCAAAACCACTATTTTTGACAATACTAAAAATGGGTTGTTACACCTACAATGCATGAGAACTCAAGAAAGCCCTTAACAATAAATGAATTCATGCCACCTTTATTCATAGATAGGGATTTTATTCTCTTGACTTGCAATCATATTGATGATGGTGGAGATTTCGAGGGTGAAGATAACTCTAACATCATGGCGTTACAAGTCAACGAGCACTCTAATATACCAAAGATTAGCTTTACTAATGAAAACTTGTTGTTAGGATCCATTTCTCAGAATAGGACTTTGTTCATTAATGGATACACTTCTAAATAAAAAGTAATTGAATCTTAGTTGGTGATGGCTCAACAGTCAACATACTTCAATTTTGGTCAAAATCACTAGGAAAGTATGCTAAAAACCCTCTGCGATGTGTTTGAACCATTCCAACACTTAAAAACCAATTCCAAAGTAGTTAAAATAAATTTAAAACAATTCTAGTTCAACCACATATACATGCATACATATAAACTCTTAATAATTCATTTCAACTAATATTAAAGTACTTCATTAAAATACACAAATAGGTAAAGTTCTTAACAGTTTACATTTTAGTCCCTATCACTTGGAACACATTTAACTCACCTATGTACATGTCATTCTAACCCAAAATATAATACATTCTCTCTTAACACTTGAAGAAGTGATGAGATAAGAAGCCCACGACCTCGACTATGACCTGTCAAAGTCCACTATGCCTATGCGTTGAAAATAAACGTGTCAAGTTTGTGAAGACTTAGTAAGTACAAAAGGATTTAAAAATCTACTAACAATATAACTAAAATTTTCTCATTATATAAATATATACATCATATCAAATAATCACTAGAATTTATTATTTCATTAAAGTCATACTTGTATTATTTACCATTACTCAATCATTGATTTTTACTTAATATTTGATATTACAACCTGATGTAGACTAACTGAACACTTAGGATATAAAAAAATAATAAAATAATGCATTATCATGCAATTATGTAATAGTAAGCACATAGTGCGACTTTATAGCGGTAAGCATTGAAGTGCAGTCTCGTAACGATAAGTACTGTAATGCAATTCAATACGATAAGCGCGCTAGATTTCCTTTATGGCATGGCATCTATATCCTAATAGTTCGAGACTCGTCTGCATGAGCTTTATTTATGGCCAAACCATTACATTTATTCATTTAACAAAAATGACATAATTTTATACTTCTCATAATTTAGTCCTTATTTCAATAATCATACTATAATTTGTATATCTTATACACATTTATCACATATAACACCATAACTTTAATATTCTTTCACTTAAGCCCTCTTTCTACTTCCTACAATGTTATGACATACCTTATTAACTTTAAGATTTAGTCCTTTTTTCTATTATTATTATAAATTGCCATAATTTCGTAACTTAAACTAAGATTTGTATCATCAATACTACTTTCCTCTAATAATTACTATACATAACATTATTAAACTAGTAATTAAGCTACTTAATTGACATAATTCCTAATTTGCATAGCTTAAACATAATTAAATTCTTAAAGTACTTACAGCCAAAATTTGGGATGATGAGTTCTTCTTCTCTTCTACTCCTTAATCTTCTCTTTTCCTTTTCCTTCATTTTAATCCTCTACCTTCTTTTCTTTTCTTCAATTTCGTCACAAACATAACATTTACATGTTAAACAACCATAATCAAATGACTTTTCTATGCTATTTAATAGAAATCAACATGTATAGCATGAAAGTTTAATCACCTCTTACCTTAACCGCTTGAAATTAAAACCCTAATTCACACTTTGTCTCTCATTTATCTATGGAGACTCTTTCTTGAAGCTAAGGCGCTCACTAGCCTTTTCTATTGTTTTTACTAAATAAATATCTAAGGAAATGGAGATTTTGAGCTTCGTTTTATTCAACAATAATGGAAGGACTTAAATGGAATAAAAATGAAAGTTTTGATGGAGAGAAATTTAGGGGTGGCATTTTGGCTTGTGGAGAAAGATGATAACTTTTCATCTTTTCTACACATTTCTAACAAAATATCACATGATTTTTACTTAAAGTGGTCAATTTTCTAATAAGTCCTCTAGCCATTTATCTTTACACTTTAACCCCTAATCATTATGTCTACAAATATCTACTTGACTAATTACCATTTTATTCTTCATCATATTTTATAATACCAAGCATGACTCATACTTTTTTGGGTAAAATTTTCTTCTTGATCCTTCCTTATTTTTCCACATTTTCCATATATTCTCATAGTTTCACGATTTCATACTTTCACCACAACAATTTTTATACTCTTTCAATTTAGTCATTGCTTCTATTCAAGGTTTTCCTATGTAAGAAGTATTTTCTAATTTCCTATCAGGTCTAAATACTTTCTAATTTCATACTTAAAGTTCCTACTTGTTCTATTTCAAAAATCCTCCACTAATTCCTGATCCGATCCATCACTGTACCAAGCTCCGAGTTAAAATATGTCTATTTACAATGAGAGGTGATTATCTAGCATTTTTATAAAGAAAGTGACTTTCTAGTTGATAGTTTAGCTACTATCGTTACAGCTCTTCCTCTTGGGTTCCATACACTAGCTATTCTCTCGATGGAATTCAGTGGGCATTGGAAAGAGATTGTTTTTGGTCCAACAATTCATAGACTAGTTTTGATTTAGTTGGATCTTTAGCTTCTCTTCTTTTATTAAAAAAATGTAATAATAGTTTATTTAATTAGACTAGATTCTATCACGCCCATAATATGGGTGAAAGAAAATATGTTATGTTAAATTTTTTTTTAAATATTCAATAATGAATATAGGTGGAGTGGTAATTAACTTGTATTTTAATAATGTTAACATGTGTCCCATCCTTATATTTGTAATTTATAATTCTTTTATGTAAAGATGATATAAAAACATGAAAAGACAAAAGTGTCACAATAACATTAATTATAATTTAAAAGAAGATATATTTATGTGATTTCATAACAACGTTGGTATCTCAACTAAGGGTGATATGAACACAAACCTAATAAAATGCTTAAATATAAATATTAGATAAAAACAATACAATCTAATTGCATTAATAACACTTATCTGTTTATATAATATATAAAAACAAAGTTTCGAGGAATTTTAAACTAATAAAATACTCTTTATTATTTATTATATTATTAAATTAATGTCAAAAAACTATTTTAATTTTATTATTAAATTTAGAATATAAATTTTTTTACGAAAAGTGAAATTCCATTTGTGTTGAAGTTAAATTACACTTTTAACTCTTAATTAAATAATACAATTTTGAGTTACACTTTTATTAATATTTCAACAATATCAAGTTAAGGCTTACTACTATAAAATATATGTATTAGTATTTAATATTTACGTTTTTTCATTTAATTATGAGTTAAAAATTCATTAAAAATATTTTTTTATTATTCTAAGTTTAATTATATTTTTAAGTTTTTTTTGTTGTTGTGATTTCAAAATAATTAATATGTTTTAATTATTTTAAAAAAAATTAATAACAGTAACTACATGATATTAAAATATATTATTTAATAAAATTTAAAAAGTAAACATGTAAAATTCCCAAAATACGTGTAAAACTATGGACTAGTATTATACTAAATTAGTTTTATAAATGGAAAATGGTAAGATCACAATTTGTAAGTTTCAAGGGTATTGATACGCAAGGGTTTTTTTTTTTTTTAAATTTAAGATATATATTACCAAAGAGAAACTAAAAAGTATTTTTATAAAAAAAATATTATTTTCGTATTGTTGTCAAGGAGAATGTGAATTCAAATACATTCAATTACGTTTTATCCTCCTATTAAAGAGTCAAAAAAAATTTATAAATAATTTTAAATATTATATAAAAAATACTGAATAAATCAAATTCATTAAAATATAGTTACTGACATATTCAAACTCTTTTTTTTTTTACTTAAAAAACTATTATTTTTTATTTAAAATAGTAATAAATTCCAAAAAAATATCATTTACTGATAATTGTATATCACATAATATGACTAACCATAAAAATAATAATTTCCATACAAGTGATTTACATTAAAAGAAAAGCATATAATTGATTTTTGTTTTCATTAAAAGAGTAAATTAATTAAAATTTTACATCAGCACAAAATAAATTGAATGAAAATGTATTTACTAGCATATACTTGTAATTATAGAGAATTATAGTTTCCTAAACGTGTTTGACTGATAGAGTGTAATTATATTGGAATTTTCTATATTATGTTAGGTAGTATAAATTGTAATTACACAATTACATAATTTATATTCTTTTTAAAAACTAATTACTATAAAATTTATTAATACAATAAAGGAAATTAAACGAGTAACAAAAATTGAAATCAAATCATCTTATGTAATATGTCAATCTAAGATAATAGTCCATAATACAATTACTAATAAAAATAACAAGAGCAAAAAAAAAAAATCATATGCAATTTTATCTAATTGCTCTAGCATGTCTTATTTGTTGGGTTATTTCTTCTTTAACATTTAACATAGACTCCTTAGTATCATCTGAATCTAAATTTATATTATTAAAATTAACAATATCTCGTTCTTCCATATACTATTTAAAATATGGATTATTTTAATTTCACTTACGAATGAAGTTATAAAGTACATAACATGCTAATAAGAACCTTTTTTATGCTATACTGAGGTGATATTAATATGAAAAATCTTGTTTTAGAATGGCAAATATTCTCTCAACTACATTCCGAAACTTTTTTTCATAATATATAAATTATTTTATAATATACATTTTTACGATAAATTTAGAAATTTTTTAGAATTAAAAATAATGTAATTTTTATTATAACTTCGTTACACAATTTTTTTTATAATATAATTTCAGAAATTTTTTACCATAATTATTCCAAACACTCATACATGTTTATATTTATATAAAATTTTTTTTTAGAACTTAAACTTGTATAAAAATATCTTTTAATTTGAATCATTTGTATGAGTGTTTAGAAAACCATAAGATGACCAATGTTATTTGAACCAGACCGGATTGTCTAGTTGGATCAGTTAGACCGTGGATCAGTATGAACCAGTTAAATTAGTTAAAAATCGATTAAACTGGTCAAACTATATTTTTAAAATTTTTGAATTTTTAATAATTTTTTAATCGGATCTATTGAATTCGTCTAATCAACAAATCAATGCCCTTACTAATTCGACAATAACCATATTATTATTGGTTTGTCATGGATACCCAGCTGAACCCAAGTTATCACTTCCAGTAACTCCTCCAAAGTTCCATACCCACCTGATACCCAACAAGAGAGCAAAGTAAGCACTATTTAGTTAGATTTGTTGGACAGAAAAGGTAAAGTACGTGTGAATTTGGATATTATATTTAAAAGGGTAGATGGGACTTGATAGGGCAATAAAACAATCAGAATGGTTGGCCATTGCTTCTTTCTTTGGTTCATGTTGCCGACTGGTCTCACTTCCCCTACCGTTTCACCAGTTATATGTGTCTCCACATGCAACATACACTCAAGACATCATTGAAAAGCTAGAGACTCATATCTCAAAAGAAAAAAAAAAGAAAAAAAAAAAAAAAGAAATTGATATGCACCTCTTTCCTCATCAGGGTACTAGGAATGATATATTAACAAGAATATAACTAAATTTTATGGTCACAAATATGAGATACATTAACCAAAACCAATAAAGTGAATAGTTTATAGGTTGATAATGAGTGATGAGTGTACTCAATAACATTCCCTCCAGCACGGTGAACAGTTTTTGAAACAATACCCATCAATCTAATACTCCCTCCACCATAAACAAGGTCCAAACTTCTTGCCACCTTTCCAAAAACAACACGACAGAGAAAAAAAACCTTAAGACTAACATAAAGAAAAGATACAGGGTTGAGAGAGATGTCGGGGAGAAGTTTAGGGTGTACCAATTCTTGGGCTAATTCAACAGCAACATCTGTGTAACATTTCCTCTTGCCGGTTCTGCTTCCACAGAAAACACAGACCCTCTTGAATCTCGATTTCACAACTTCCCCTTCCATTTCCATTTCCAGAGATTCTTGTCAAGTTCCCTTGTTTGATTACTCTACACAAAAGATGGCTTACCAAGAAAGAAAGAGAAGTGTGGGTCAAGAAGTTCGTTGATATACTCACTCCAGCAGGAGGTACCGTGGGTACTTTATGTGAGTTGATTGTTGATTGTTTATTTGCAGCCCACCCTCCCACAAGCTTTCTTTATTTATAAAATTGACTATAATTTTAAAAAATTATGAAAATAACCCATTTTCAAAAGAAAAGTGTTCCAAATAAGTTTATTCAGAAAGCAATAGGTCTTTAATTTATTTTTAGCAAATTTATTTTTTCTTTGTTTCTTTTGTTGTTTGGTTTTTCAAACTGTCATTTAAAGCCGATGTTAAACAACAATAACTGTGAAATTTAAAGTCCTATTTGGTTGCTGAAAAATGCTTGGAAACTAGAAGATTAATTCGAGTATTATATTCAAAAGTTTTACCTATTTGGAAATTAATAAGAAATGAAATCCCTAATAAAATACTCATCGATAGAAATTAAAAAATATAATGAAACAAATTAGGTTTAAATAAAATATAAGAAAAATAATAATTGAATAATGAAAAATAAAAATATCACAATTGCTCTACATTTGGTCCCAACAACTTATCAATACATACTTACTTTGCAATAATTAAGGTATTATTCCTTTCAACTCTGGAGTAAAAACAACTAGTAAAAAAACATAAGAAAAATATTTATAATGATTAATGTGAAGAAACGTATGCCTTAAAAAATTGACTCTATAATTTCAAAAAATTATGAAATATTTTAAAATATTTTAACTCTATACAATTTTAACTCGATTCTAGAATATTTTAAAGGTTACTTAAGGGTTATTTAAATTTAATTTCATGTGAGTAATTAATGTGAGTTGATTGTTTATTTACAGCCTACCCCTCCCAAAGCCATTTTTTAGAAAACTGACTCTATAATTTTAAAAAATTATGAAAATAACCCATTTTCATAAGAAAAGTTGTCCGAATAAGTATCAAATGTTATTCAGAAAACAATAGGTCTTTAATTTATTTTTAGCAAATTTATTTTTTCTTTGTTTCTTTTGTTGTTTGGTTTTTCAGAATGCAGTTTAAAGTCGATGTTAAACAACAAAAACTGTGACATTTAAAGTCATGTTTGGTTGTTGAGAAATTCTTGGAACTTAGAAAATTAATTCGAGTATTATATTAAATCTTTTTACCTATTTGGAAACTAACAGGAAATCAAATCCTGAATAAAATACTCATCGATAGAAATTCAAAAATATAATGAAACAAATTAGGTTTAAATAAAAAATAATAAAAAACAATAATTGAATAATGAAAAAAAAAAAGATACTTTACAAAGAATTGTAATACTATTTGACCATGCACAACGACATATCTCTCAACAGCTGCTGGATTAGTAGATATAGAAAGATAATCATCCTCCTTGAATTCAGACACTTTTTTGATGACATCATTGAAAGAGAGGCATGATACTCGACTTTGGTCCTTCAACAATGTAATAATGCTTATTGCAAGTCTTGCAGTTTTGAGCAGTGGCTCATACCAAGAAATATATTATTTTGACGATTTGCCAAGTCTATCTCATGCCATGTCTGTCCTGATTGATATGAAAATCAGGGATGATCCAATTCAATCAGTAGTGAGGACTTTGGTGTTGCCATAAGAAAAAAATTTGGTTCTCAACAAGATTATCTCTCAGTTTCACTTGCCTAAATCCTCCATTAGGGTCATCAATCCTAAATTTTTAAGTTCTTTAGATTTAGTCTAATTTATTGTAATTTAGTCCCTTTGTCCAAAAATCAGCTTACCACATTTCTATCAACCAACCCCTAAAGATTTAGTTACCCATTACACTATTTAAGCCGAGAGAAACACAAAAAATAGACATAACTTTCATAAAAATTTGAGCTTTGCGAAGAAAAGAGTTAAAGTTTGGGCTTTTAATCTAGAAAACTTAGAAAGAAGATGAGCATAAACATTCACCAGCAAAATAATAGTAACATATTTGACTTTGACTTAGAAAAATGAAATTATTATTAATAATAGAACACTTTATAATACTAAAAAACCTTGTCATATATATGATAGTAACATATTTGACATTCACTTAGAAACCATTACACTAATATATAATAAGCACACTTTTAATCATGAGCCCACTCTATTTATAGGTAAAAGGTTAAAGGATTTTCACACTTAAAAATACATATAACACTCCTAATCTGTTTCCGTTGTCAGTTTAGGGTTATAGAGTATTTTAGTACAAATCAAAACATTTAACTTCAAACAGAAACAATTATTCAACTTAAATCGAGCCTACGGGACCTTAAAAATAGACTGGGAACATTCAGGGACTAATTTGAAACAAAAAAGAAATTTCTAGAAAAATTAAAAAAATTTAGAAATAGGGGTCACACGACCATGTGGCCAAGCTATGTGACAAAGCCCAGGCTGTGTGGCTTGAAGACATAGTCGTGTACAATTCGAAGTATGGGACACATGGCCGTGTCCCAGTATACGGCCGTGTGTCCGCACATGTGTGTATTCGAAGTGAAGTCATACGACCGTGTGGACCAACCTGCCCCTAAAAATCAAAAGACACACGGTTGTGTGAAGAGACCATGTGCGACACATGGTCGTGTGACAGCTTGTGTCTCAGGCTGTGTGCCCTAAAATGTACCTTCAAAAGTAAGTTTACCAAATTGTGGTTACTTGGACCACAAGCATATCTATTCAAAACACATCTAAACAAGCCCAAAACATGCCAAAACACACACATGTCATTCAATCTAAATGCCTATCCAATGTACCCTCATTGGTAGCACAATTCGTATACCAAATCAATACAATCTCAATCATAAAAGACTAACCTTAAACATACATCACACATACTAATTGACCATTACATTCACATTCCAATTCTACCATGAGTCACCTACTTCAAAAGCTATGAATCAATGATCAAAGACACAAATTTGCATAGACATTTACAAGTCAAAATCAATGACATATGTATATATATACAAGTAAGTTAGGCATAAGCTTAAAACATACCATATTGACAAAATAGAAGTAAAGCTCCTATCACATGCCATTTATAATCATCAACATAATAACCAAAATCTATCAAAGTGAGCGATGGATAGTGTGTATGTTCTCTGACTAGGTTCCAACCGGTCGAGCTTTCTGATGATCTACAAGAAAAGAATACAACTAACTTAAGCAAATAGTGCTTAGTAAGCTCGTATAAAACTTAAACATAAACTTACCCAATAGGCTTTGTTTATATAATTCATACATAGTTTGTTTGACATGCTTAAGAGATTATTCATTTCCTATTACAACACCAACCTCACAAGTTAGTGAGTTTAATAATGAAACATCAACATCTATCCATATTAAGAATCATATACTAGGAGAATATCCATATACATAACATTCATCACATCTCTAATATGTAACATTCATACCTTCAAAGCTCTTATGTCAACACTTTACATTCCATATATTATAATTTCATAACATTTTATATAATTAAGTTCATTCGTTTAAGCCTTTATTACCTGTTGAACCAAATGAAACAATATCGGATCCTCGGGAACCATGCTCAAACAAAGTGTGTCTGTATATGTAACTGTAAACATATCTGTAATGCTCACATGAGCTGTGAAGTAGGCCTACTCACACAAGCTGTTTGGTTAAGAAAAATCAATAGCATACAACTTTTACAGTTTTAACGATTTAGTCCTTTTTTCTTTAATTAACTATCAGATCATTAAAATTTTCGAACCAAACTTCAATTTACCTCTATAATAGCTTCGTAAATATTTAATAATAATATTTATGAACTCGGCTTACGAAAATGAGATTTCAATACCTCACTTTCCAAAACCACTTGACGTTAGGGACAAATCAATTAAACTTAACTGTAATTGGCCCAATTTGCCCGGGCCCATATCAAATCATACCAAAAAAAATAAAAATAAAAATAATCAAATAAATTAAACAGTCTAAGTTTTTTTTTACAAGCCCAAACACATTAACCAAACCCATTACAACAACCCAAATCTAAACCCAAACACTACCCAGCCCAATTTACAGCCCATTTGGCCCAAAACATAAACAGTTTTTTGGCAAACCCTAACCCTAAGACTAACTGCCACCGCTGAGACCTCCACTGTAACATCCTGAATAGGGCCTATGCATTTTCAGTTTAATTGTACGAAATGTCAAGTCTCAAGTACTAAGAATAAATTTTTGATACTTTTGGAAACCTAGAAATGGAAATGGAAATGGAAATAGAAATGAAAATGGAAATGAAAATGGAAATGAACATTTTTGGAAACCTGAACATTTTTGGAAATGATTCAAAAATGGAAAGTAAACATTTCTGGAAACTTGGAAATGTAAGAAAAATGGCAAGTTACAGAGCTGATCGAAAATTTTAGGAAGCTTAGAAATGATGTCGAAATGTCAAATTTTAAAGTTCAAAATAGGAAATAAGGGCTAGAGGGCCTTAAAAGAAAAAGTTGGAGAAGTTTGACACACAAACAGGCTTGGAAAAGTGGCCTGAAGATGCCACTTAGGGCCTAAGGAAATGGCGTCACATGCAAGGGAAATGGGCCTGAGTTCGAGTCACTTGAGAAGCAAATAAATAAGTTTTATTTTTGCTTCCAGAAGGCTGAGATGGACGGCATGGGTTTCTAGAAAAGGAAGAGTTTTATTTGCATAAATATGTGAATAATAAGTGATAAATAAAGGATTTTCTTTTAAGATATTTGAGGAGATAATTGATGGATTAAAGGCTTTTATCTTTTAAATAAAAGAGATAATATTATCAAAAAGAGGAGTGGTGGCCAAGTAAGGGACTCCTAGGCTGATAACTTTGGCTATAAAAGGAGGGCAGGAGGGCTACTCATTCACTTTTGCTTCCTCTTTGCCGAAATTTTCCTAGCTCTCTCCCCCTCTCTGCCGAATTTTTCTTTAAGAAAAATCCATCTTTTCTTCTTCTATTTTCTTCTCTGTTTCTACTGTCAAAGCCGAATCTTTGTTGATTCTAAGTAAAGGAGCAACCAACTACAACATCAAAAGGGTAAGATCTGTGGTCAATCAATTTTTTATTCCTTTTCTTTCTATCGAAATCAAGGTCCTAACCCTATTAGCAAATTTGGCCGAAACTTGAAGGGTCTTTCGGGAAATCTAAGGATCTAAGGTAAGATAATTTATTTGATTAAAGGTTATGATGTATATGTTAGATTAGATCTAACATGAAGATTTCGACAGACATATAGGGCAAGGAATCCTCTTCAGATTTGGAATTTGTATGGTAAGTGATATTCGGCCAAGGCTTAATTTTGGTATTTGGAATTATTTTTCATTTATTCAAAAGCCGGAAACTCACATGGTTACATGAATTAGTGTTAGCCGATTTCAAGGAAAAAGGGATACTAGCAAATTTTTAGGACTTGATCATCCAAATCGGCAACAAGGTAAGTAATACAAATCCTACTAGGATTTGGTTTTTAAGCCAAATAGGTTTGTTAATATGTTTTATTGAATGGCCGAATATAGGAGTCAAAGATCTAGATCGGTAGATCGTTCTTCGGGATTTCAAGGAATCTAATAAGCGAATCAGGTGTGTACTCGCATTAATTTTCGATATATCATATGGCAATTATTTTTATATATGAATATGCATAAGAATGTGAATATGACTAAGTACCACAAATGTGGTAAGAGTACCCAGGTATGTTTCCTACTTTCGATAGGATTACGAATATGTTATATTGTTAACATGTGAATAATGAGAAATTAAGTATGTTATGCATGATATATGGGGTATTCGGGATATATGTGAAAGGGGAAGAAGGTGTTGACTTCGGTCTCACCAACGGAATATGATGACTACGGTCACAAAATTTGAATATGGTAACTCCGGTTACATTATCTGAATATGGTAACTTCGGTTACATTATTTGAATATGGTGTCTAATGACACAAATTATATGGGCGATGAGCACGTCGACTGCAGTGACTGCCTTCGATGGTGTGTAGCGGATGGAGGGTTGACTTAGTAGTCCCCACGGTGTGATTGGCAGGTACGGGTGGTGTGTAGCGGATGGACCTTTAGGTTTGGGTTTGGGTTGCATCATTTATTTTATATGAACATGAATTTGATATGAACATGTATGCCTGATTTGTTGAATGTTAATGTTGTGTACACATTGAGTCTGTTGACTCACCCCGTTGTGGGAACTATTTCCAGATGATGAACAGTAACAGACCGGGACGGTAGACCTTGAGGTGGCCATGCATCCATTTGAAGAATTTATTTAATTTGGACTTTATTACTTTTTAGTATCTTTAATTTTATTATTGGGTTTTATTTGATGTAATAAGGCCATAAGGCCCAGATGGATTTTATTTATTTTTGGCTTTACTTTTAATTATTATGTTACGAACTATGTTGATTAAAGTTAAGTAAAAATGATTTCTTTAAAAATAAACCCTAAAAATTATTTTGTCACCTTAATAAAATTGGATCTTCAAATTAATTAAATGGGTTTCCCAATCTAAGCCCAATCCAAAACAATATTTCCTAAAAGTTTTACAAAGTTTCTCTAAGTAACAAAGAATTTGAAAACCGATTTACTTAAGGAACATACCAGATCCGGTCCAGGCTCGTGGGCCGGGTGTGGGGTGTTTCATCCACGCACGCCGCAGATCACGCCCCATCGTCGCCGGATTTCTTGCCTGCAAAAAGGAAAAAAAAGCCAAAGAAACAAGCATATGGCAAGAAATTGGAAAATACCAAAATTGTATTTTGACAATGGCTATGAAAAGCCGAATACATTTGATGTAAAGGGAGGATTTTTACACAATATACACACATATACAGAAAATATACATGAAATAAATACAGAGATCCTCAAGGTTTTTTTTATTTTCTTTTTCCTTTTTTCTTTCGAATCCACAAACATATATATAAAAATTTTCACTTCTATTTTTTTTTAAAAAAAAACTATATGCATGTTTTAATAAATTGTAAAAAAGAGAAAAAAAACACTTTTTTTTTAATTGCACTGCGGCCGACGACGACGGCAAATGGCGGCGACGGTGCCGGAGCCTCGCCGGAGGGCCTGCCGGAAATCGCATGAAGAGAGAGGAAAAGAGGAGAGCAATTTCAGTTTTTTTTTGGAGAAGGGAAGAAATGATTTTTTTTTTTTAAATTTGGTTTAAATAGAGGAAAGAAACGACGCCGTTTTTGAGTCTAAGGTTAGAGACCAAAACGACGTCGTTTTGGTCTCTGAACCATGACCCGACCCGATCCGACCAGCTCTGCCTAGGATCCGCGTGTTTTTATTTAGAAGGGCTAATTGCGCTTTTAGCCCTTCCACTTTTTTATGGTTTTATAATTAAGTTTTCCTTATTTTTAATTTTTCCCTTAAATTTTATTTGGATTTCATTTAAGTCCCTCTTGAAATGCAGCGTTTTGGAGGGAGGGAATATTTTCCCTTTTAGCCCCTCCTGGTTACTAGCGTGTTCTAATCAGTCCTTCCTTTTAATTTTATTTTCGATTTCGCCCTAAATTTTTATTTCAAGTTCAATTTCATCCTTTTTTTATTTATTTTCTTTTGTAATTTATTTCAAGTTCAATTTCATCCTTTTTTATTTATTTTCTTTTGTAATTTTTTTACTTCATTATTAATTTTTTTATTATCATTATTAACACTATTTTTATTTGTCTATTATAATTATTACTTTAATATTATTATTACTATCATTTTATTTTTAACCTTATAATTATCATTATATTCATTTGTATTATTAGTAATATTTTTATTATGACCATTATTTATATATATATTATTATTATTACTATAGCTATATTTATTATTATATTTATTATTATTAGTATTGTTATTATTATTATTATCACCATTATTATTACTATTAATTTTAATATCCTTACATTATTATTATTAATACTATTTTTTATTTTTTATCATTATTTTCATTATTATTATAATTTTATAATTGCTAATCTTATTTTTATTATTATTTATTTATTAACATATTTCCATTGTATTATTGTCATTTTTTATTATTACTATTATTATTATTATTATTTTATTATCTATAATTATTGTATATATTATTTATCTATTTGTTAATTTGATACTAGCTTTATTTTTGTTATCATTTTCTTGTCTTTTATTTATTTATTATTATTATTTTACTTAATATTTTTTTATTATTTTTGCCTTCATTATTATTATTCATATTATCACCCACACTTTTATTCCATTGAGCACAGTAGCATTATGATTTATTTTTCATTTTATTACAATCATATTATATTTTCTTTGATGCATCAAAAATTTAGTTTTGAAATAAGCAAATACTTTACGTTCTAGGGTTCGAAAGAAATTGTACCCTAACTTACTGGGTTTCGATTTTTCTCTTCGAGTCCAAAGAACTTGTTACTTTCTTTTTTAAAAAAAAAAAAAGTTAAATAAAAACTTATTTCCGAGAATTCAAAATTGTCGTGTCCTAACTCACTGGATATGGCGTTTTGTTATCTCGGGATAAGGATTTCAGAAAATAAGGCAATGTTTCGTGTTTGGAAGTTCGAGAAATTGTGCCCTAACATGCTGGGTTTCAGTTTTTCGTTCGTCCAAATAACTAAATATCCTTTTAATGAATTTTGTAAATCATGAGATGATTTTGGTTACAAGCGTTTAAAACATCACGTCCTAACGTGTTGGATGTGATGTTTGTATGCTTTCGGAACAAAAGAAACTCCAATTCCAACTCAAATTGTTCAAAATTTTTAAAGAAATCATGTTTTAAAATCTTTTCAAATTTTTGACATTAAGACATTAATTAATCAATTAGGTACCAATTTTGGGCGTTACGAGGGTGCTAATCCTTCCTCGTGCGTAACCGACTCCCGAACTCGTTTTCTCGAATTTCGTAGACCAAAATCATTGTTTTAATAAATCAATTTTTTTTATTAAAATGATCAATTTCAAGGTGACCCGATCACACCTCGAAAAAAGATTGGTGGCGACTCCATTCTCGTTTTTAAAGTGGACCCCCATTTTTTCAAAATTAAAAATGGTTTCAACATTAACTATTCGTCCAATTGACAAAAATCATTAAATCAAATTTCAACGTAATTCTATACTTGACTCATAAATATTAAATAATAATATTTACGGACTTACTCGTTGGATTTTTGGCCTTGAAACCATCATTTCCAACACCACTGGAAAATGGGCTGTTACAACTCTCCCTCCTTAGAAAATTTTGTCCTCGAAATTTCTTACCCAGAATAAGTTTGGTTACTGTAAACTCATAGGCTCTTCTGTCTTCCAAGTCAAACATGTCTCCTCTAGTTTGTTCTCGTTCAATTCTTAGAACTTGATGATATATTACTGTAATAGATTCCTCCAGAATCTAAATCACCCGTTTCAACTATCCGTCTATTTGCGCCATAGCTTCGAAAATTTAGGATACATACAATTCAACTGGCTTTCAAATGAATAACCTATTCTGACTCGAATAAAAAAATGAGTCGTTTTCATCAGTCTGACAATAATAATCCTAATCGATTCTCCCTTTCTCAATGTCAAAGATAATCCAAATACGGAATCCATCAACTCGCCTTCATATACCATCAAAAATTTCAAAAAATCGTAACAACTCAGATAGGATTTGATATTCAACTTTGACGTACTAGATATCTCGATACAAACTCTAAAATTTCACATTTTATTCCTAGTTATCAGTAACATTGTTTCAAGTCATTTCACAGTTTGTCACATTTGACTGATTCAACCAAACACTGCAATAAGCCTCTTGTAAGATGTCTCGTATAATCTTAGAATTGTTCAATACATTTATTTGATTCCAGAAATATAAACTATTATCACAATCCGTACTAAAATTAGTAATATGATCATTCTAAATCTGTTCTCGTTAGGATAATAAATTCCAACATTATTTTCGCATCTCACAATTTCTCTGAAGAATTAATGATTTAACTCTTAACTTTGTAATAATCGACCCAACATGATTTAAGGTTATCTGAATGAAGAATTACTGTAAACAATGAATTCTTTCCTGGATTTAGGCTGAATCAGTACCAGAGCTTCTGTCAATAGAGTTTTCAACTTATTAACACTATGCTGGCACTTATCTAATTAAACAGCTTCAACATTCCTAAAATAGCTTCTTCATCGGCAATACATTCATCAAGAAATTCTTGTTAATTTGTTTCTCGAGGTATGGTTGAAAAAACTGATTCATCATATCCATAAATGTCACAGGAGTATTAAACAATCTGAAAGGCATCACTAAAAACTCGTAGTGTCCATAATTGGTTCTGAACATTATCTCCGATACATCCATACCTTAATCAATTAGATATATATCCTCGAGATCACTGTAGCACTTTTCAGCTAATCGAATAAATCATCAATACGAGGCAAAGAATATTTAGTCATTATCGTAACTTATTCAACTATTGATAATCTATATACAATCGTATCAACTCTTCTTTCTTTTTCACAAATAGAACATGTGCGCCTCAAGGTGATACACTCGATTGAATTAAAGCTCTGCCAATTAATTCTTGCAACTAAGTTTTTAATTCTTTTAATCCAGTTGAAGTCATTCTATACAAAGCGATAACAATCCCAGAAGTCTTGGACACTAAATCTATAACAAGCTCAACTTCTCATTCTAGTAGTAAATTCGGCAATTTCTTCAGATAAGCATCTGTAAACTTGCAAAACTATAGGTAACTGATCAACTTTCATTTCAAATACTCTAGAATTCAAAAATTATGAACTAAAAATACACTATAGAATTTCGAATCAGTTTCTGTGCGGATATCACAGAAATCATATTTAAAACACAATCAAGCTTAGAAGATTCAATAAAAATCAATACTTTGTTTTGACATCTCAAATCAATCCATTCCTAAGATAGCCTTAAAATTATAGACTAAATTAAAGTATTATTATTTTTAAAAAAATTAAAATACTCAAAAAAATGGCTTGAAATCCATTTAAAAAATTAACGGTCACATAGACAAAATAATCCACTTTACTTGTATCATAATTAACTTATCACGACCTGTTAACCTTTTTAAATCGAAGTTTAAAGGCTCGCTTAAAATATGAAAGGGATTCAGTAACTTTAAATATAAGGATTTAGTAACTTAAAATTATGAGGTTAAATTAAACTTATTCAAGAGTTATTTATTCATCAAAGTTTAAAGGCTCGCTTAAAATATAAAAGGGATTAGATAATAGCATAAGGCCCGAAAATGAGTTTGCAAAAAAAAAAAAATGAACCATTTAAAATATGGACCAAGCTTGAGCTCCAATATTTAAGGTCGAAGCTTAGCTCAACCCATTTTATACTTTTTGTAGTAACTTAAAAATACATTTTTTAAGATACATGAGTACTAGTAGTATGTGTCTTGTGTTATGCGTGTTAAGTTCGACTCCACACGAATATGACATGAATTTGTAACTTAAAAATTACTTTCGAATAAATAGAGGCATATATTTAATTTAAATAATATATATAATGATTTCTCGATCTAATCTAGTAAATGATTCGTCTGAATGAGTTATTAATAATGATTTCTTGATTTAATCTAGCAAGTAGGGGAGCATTCGATCCAGTTGAATCGAGTTAAAGAATTTTGAGTTAGTCGAGTTGACGAATCCTATTTTAACAATCGAATTTAATTTGAAAATTTTTCAAATTGAGTCAAAATTTCGAGTCAAGTCGAGTTAACGAATCTTATTTTCTATACTCAATGTTGCTTTTATATGGACCGATCATTTAACTAGTAGACGAAGTACAAGATTATTCAACTACATAAACAATATTATTTACTTAATAACGACATGTAAATATGTTAGGATCGACCCGATTAAGCAACAAGAAAAAATAGCGGAATAAATTGAGAAATTGAACACACACAAATTTAACGTGGAAAAACCCCTCCAAAGAGGATAAAAAACCATGGGCAAAGATAATTTTACTATAATGGCAACAGAACGAAGAATACAAAAGATGAAGATAAAAACTAAACCCTGAAAACCCGAAAACAAAAAACCCTCAAAACGTAAACACAAAATTCTCTAAATGTGTCATGAGTTCTAATATCTAATGGGTGTATTTTCTAAGGTTGTAAAAGAGCTTATTTATAGGCTAAATTCATAGGTCAAATAATAATAAAATAATCTAATCTAATCAGTGTTTGATTGAAACAAATAAACAGAGTTTAACTAGAAGATTACTTCTCAAATTTGACTGAAATAGGAGTCATACTTAACAAAATAAATATTTTGCAAAGTAACTATACATAACGTTGCAGTAACTATACATAACATTGCAAGACAATCATTCAACGAAAACTTGCTGACCCAAGGTACCAAATGGGTCAACGCGTGGATCTTGGTGGGTTTTATTAAAATATTCTTTTTTATTTTTTCATTTATCAAAATAACGTAGTTTTGTCTTTTTTTATTCGAATTTTTGAATAACTTGAATTGTGTAATTCAAAATTTAAATTTTTTATCGAGTTTTTCAAATTAAATCAAATTTTACTCACCACTACTAGCAAGAACAATTCACAAAAAAATATTAGAAGAAGATTTATAATAATCAACGTAAAAGAATGTATGTCTTGAAATATAAACCACAATTACACAACGTTTGGTTTCAACAAGTTATCAATACTTATTTATACTAATAAAAGCTTGCTTTTACTGTGTTAAATGGGCTAATTACTTTGAGGAAAAAAATTAAGTGTTGTTGACTTCTGCTGGGCTTAAAACTTAAAAGAAAGTGAAAGAGAAAGAAAGAAAGAAAAAGAGTAAACAATAATGTGTATATCTTTGTTAGCAAAAGCACCATTGAAGATCTAACTGCTCAGTGCTCATTATTTATAGCCTCTTTGTTCTTTGGTGGCTTTTGGATTTGGTTTTGGGATGTTTGTGGTGAGATCGATGGTGAGGAGTGAGAGGGAATGTGATGATGGTGGGGGTTGGGAGGACTGTGAGAGTAGAGGAGAAGAACAAAGAAGATGAAAACAAAATGAAAAAAATTGTTAAATAATTTTATTTTTATCGATGACATCGTCAATGACATTGTGTTTATGTGGTCGCCACATAGGCTACTTAGTTGACCTTCAGTTTAACTGACAGTCAACTCACATTTATTATTAGAATTGGACTAATTTCTAAAAAAGTCATGACATTAAGAGTGTCAATTCAAATAAAAAAAAATTAAGGGCTCAAACCCAAAAACTCAGAAACATTGGGGGTATTGCAATCATTGAGCAATCATTAGCTTTTTTAAAAAAAAATAATTATTTTTTGGGTGTCATCGTTGTCATTGAAAGCAACAGATTAAAGTGTGATTAAATAAAATGTTCAGGGACCTGATGAAATAATAACCCTTTAGATTGGATGAAAAAATGGGTGATGCCATGATTGTATTTAAAAAACTATATAAAATTTTTATTCAAATTACCCAAATATATCCCTAAAAAAATTTCCGTAACTTAACAAAAGAACAGACCAAAGTCTCCCACTATAAACTTCATCTTTCATCTTGAATAAGGCTTCCTTTGGATGCCTGATTGCTTCCAGTGAAGCACGATTGTTCTTGAAAATAGTGAAACGCACCTTAGTTATTCGTTTGGATGACATTAATTTTGTCACTGAAAGAGATTTCATCGCGATGGGCACTTGGTTTTGGACTAAAGCATGGAGCTCCAGTAAAGAAAAAGTAGCTGCGGTGGTTTTACCTTTTACCATTTTAACCTGTTTTGTTTTGGCTAATAATTATGTTATTATATAATAATATATAAAGTTTTTATTATGATAAATATATTTTTAATTATCCAAAAGATTATAAATATTTAACCTTAACAAAAATATGATTTTAAATTTTTTAAATTAATATTTTATTAAATAATTTTAAAAACTTCTATTATATATAATTTCTACTCTAATGTCCTTAAAAGTCATTTTCTATTCTCACCTTACCGCTACAGCTGCGTTTGAATCCAAATACACACTCCACCGCTGTTTTTAATCTCACCGCTACAATATCAGTAACTAATCTCACCACCACCGCTGTTTTTAACCTCACCGGAAGTAAACACACCGCCCATCCAAACTAAAGCTAAGTTTCACTAACTAGTTCATTTCATTCCAACAGCATTCCTCAAACTCCCTCAAAACAAGTTGAAGATTACCTAGCATATATATACGAGACTAAAAATTCAAACACACCATGACAGCTTGTTTGTTGAGAGTAACACAGTGCAGTTAGTATGATTATGTCATCAATAAAGGTAGACTTACATTAATATGAATGTACATGCGTGAGCCAATATAAAAACTCATCGAGTTCTTAGTTTGAACCTCGAATTAGAATTAGACGATGCATCAAATGATGCAATTCGTACTTTAACTCACTTATGCTACAGCTCGTTCAGTCATACAGTTAGGGGCGAAGCCGAAACAATTTTTTAAGGGGTCCGGATAAAACTTTAATTTTTTATAGTTATATCTTTATAATTTGTAAAGGATTAAATTGAATTTTTATAATTTTAGGGGGATTAAAGTGTAATTTTACCTTTACTAATTTAAAATTTTTAAAAAATTTTAAAGGTCTAAATAACAATTTTACATTTTAGGGGGCGGGTGCCCATGCCAGCCCCCTGCCTTCGCCCCTCCATACAGTTCACAAAGAGACAGCATAATCATACCACACATTACCACCTCGTAGAGTCTTAGTATTGAAATATAACCCACCATGATATAACTACGCATAAGGCGGATGGCGAAGAGGGAATGCTCCCGCGAACATATTTATTGCGAAAAGTCCCTGCGTACCTACATATGGCAAATAATCTTGCAAATATTCATATTGAAGATAGTTCAAAGACTTCACAAAGTCTTTAGCATACATATCAATCCCTCACGAGGTCATCATATAACAAATATCAATTCCCGTAAAAGCCATTCGAACCTCTGCAAAACCATAATTTAACATATACCAAAATCTCCATACAAACCAACCACCCGCCAATTTAATTTCACATTATTATTCATATTTTGAGGTTTCGGTTTGAGACATCCCGAACAGCATTGCAATTGTTTGCATTAAGGTTGTACTTTGTATAACTGGGCTATTCCAAACAACAATTATCAAAGCAACATTCATGGTATTAATTTTGTAATTACCCCTACATCTGTCTCCATTCGGCGGTATTGTCATCACAAATAGTTGATATTTGACACTTATGAGCTAATTCAAACAATATTCAACATAGCAAAGATCATGAAATTCACAAGCAACTCCATTTTTACTGTCTACTTTTGGACAACATTAAACAAGACAAATTATTCACTTGTGAAAATGCTGACATTTAATATGTAGAAGTTGTTTCGGATAGCTTCAACAAGACGAAATAATTATGAAATTTTTGTCACGAAATTTCACGTATAACTTGTCCAAATCGGACAACATATTCAAGACATAAAAACATGAGATTTGATTATGAAATTCAACTTGTCCAATTCGGGCAGCTTTTAACATGGCAAAAAATTATGAAATTCAACACGCCGTTTCACTTTCAGCTTGTTCAAGAATTGAACGCTATATAACATAGCAAAATCAAGCTTTAACAACTCTATTCACCAGCAACCTTTAAAATAAAATAAATAAACAAAACATAATAATTATCAAACACAAATTCTTCAAGAAACTCAATTAACAGCAGCCACTTAATTCACCAAACAAAGATTTTTCAGACATCATTAACAGCAGCAAATTAACTCGTTAACAACATCCATTTAATTACTTTCTTCCTCACGGCACTTCAAGTATGAACAGCCACCCTTGTTGAAGGAAAATCTTAAGTATGCAAATAAATAAACAAGTTCTCAAGGAACTCACCGAATTTTCTTCTCCCAAGGCCGAAACTAACTCCCAACCTTTGCCTTCCCCTTCTTGCCCATGTCCTCATCACTTCCTTTAGCTAAACAAAAAATCAACCTTGTGTTAGGATGAGTAGCATTACCATAACATCAAGGTATTTGGTTGACACATGAGAAAGATGTCATTAACAAGCCATGCATTAACGCTTCTAACAGCTTTTTCCTCCCCTCTACCTCTCGGTCCAACTTAAAATCTTCCATCTCCTCCATAACTTAATAAAAAGAAAATCAACCGTGGACAAAGGGAGACCTAGAAAGGTTACCGTAAGGTTTAAAAAGAAGTCAACTTTTAAGCATGAAATTCTATCGCTACCTTCCTCATGCAAACGGCCACCTCCACCATTCTTCCATTCGAAAAGAGCCCCTAAGAAAGTGAACAATGAAACATGAAGTTTTTATCTTCTTCTTTTTTCCTTTACCGTCCTTCCCTCTCAAGGAATTAAAGAAAAGCAAATAAAAAAAAAATCAATGGCCGGCCAACCAATCGCCCTACATACACACACCTAAGTCCATTAACCCCAACTATTGATTTAAAAGGTCATCATTAAGTCTTTCTTATCCCACTATTTAATTAATTTTTTTATAAAGAGACATTACACAAGGCGCTTAACCAGCCTTAGTTGGTCGGTTCTATAAGCCTTCCATATCAAGACCAAAATTCCCATTGTTCTAAAGTTTGTGATACGAAATAAAATGAATGCTTTTGGTCTGATTCAAAATTCAAATTAAATTAAATTACCATATAAGAACATGCTCAACAAAGAACCTCTCAAACCCTCTTGGTTATAAAATTTTTTGTATTCACATAAATTCCTAGCTACATGTATTGAAGTGCTGATTAAGAGAATCTCACATCATTTAAATCTGGGATCACATAAATATAACAAGACTCTGCCCTTTTCCAATTGGGTTTCTAGGTTAGATGCCTATCCTAAAATTTTAAAACATATAGAAAAATAGTTGAAATCGAGAGTGACTGATTGTATGGTCCCCTAGAAATAGAAAATTAGGAGACAAATGGTCGAGGGGTAAGGTTAGACTTGTGATGAATCAGGTAGCAGCAGATATACTCATGATTCATGCAACAGGAACACATATTGTATGGTCCAGGATAAATGAATCTATTAGAAAGAGGCTCAAAATGTGCTTTACTTGACCTCATGTATGCCTACTCCCTGCCATGCATTAGCGGTAGAGAAACTACATGCATATTATTCTAAGGAAGATATCAATAAAACAAATATGGCCAACAAAAAAATAGTAGACACCAAATTTGTACATAAAGATAGCCCAAAATAGGTAGTTTCAAATGTTACCTGATCCCAACTGAAGGGCAAATCCTCACAACTAAGAAAATGAAAGAAGGGAGAACCAGAGAAAAAGAAGAAGGGAAATTCGATATCTTACCGCTAATTACAACACAGTAGTTATGTTATTAAAACAACAAAAAAAAGTGCAATCCTTACCCTCCAAAATAGAAATGATACCCCGCAGTAAATAAGACATGCAAACGAGGAAAAGAATTGCATCGGCACAAGTGTAGTGCATACCTAACTCATTCTGTTGTCGCTCCTGCTGCTTCCATAAACACAACAAAGTTAGCCATATATTCTAACATGTATTAACTTATCATGCAGTCTATTAAAACAACAATAAAAATGTGTCATTAGGTTACCTCCACTTTTTCAAGATGAAGCCTAGTAATAATATTGTCCATTTTGAATTTGGATTTGGAAAGAAAGGGTGAAATTTTCAATGGTCTTTTTAAGTCAGTGAGCAGAATATTTTCCAAATTTACTTTTCTATGGAGACTAGTATGCCACTTAGGTTTCTTAATACTCAAAGCACGTCTACTGGATACCTGCCCATATTTGGGGCATAACCATGGGTTGCTCTGGGAGATAACAATCAACTGCTCCTACTCCACGAGGTCATCATGCCCGAACTGGCTCTAGGAACTAACAATCAGCTGATCCTGCTCCATGGGGTCATCATGTCCCCATGGATCATCATGATCCATCTGCTGTTGTTGCTGCCCCATGGGGTCATCATGCCCCAACTGATGATCCTACTGCTCTAAGTTCTCTACACAAATTTAAATAACTTAAATCTAATAAGTAATATTAGATAATGAATTTGGTTTGGAAAATATGTAACGAACATTACCAAGAGAGAGCAAGTTGTAATAAGAGTCCCCATGTCTCTCATTGTTTGCATCTTCTGCCCCTATAAAAAAAATACCAATATGACATTCCAAAAAATTTAGAATACAAAGGAAGCAACAAGCAAGAAAAAACAAGGGGGACTGTAGGGGATTACCTGTAGTATAAAACACAGCCAACGATCATTCCAGACTGAAATGAAAATTTCATGTACCAAGGTCCAATCTTTCTTATGTCCTCCCTTAGATTTGTTTTTATCATATTTATCTTAGATGTCGTGAATAGAATAGATATGAACCTTGGATTTAATAGGATTAGATGCATGTAGCTGCTTTTGCTTTGAGACAATAGGATCATGGAGAATTACCTTTTCCTAAGATATAAGAGATGTCAAAGCACGTTCCAAAGCAACTTGACCATTATATGGAGAAGGCAAGAAATTTCCCAATAGCCTAGCATATGGGGTCCATTCAACCTATTTGAAACATTGAAATATGAAAGACTAAAAAATAAGAAAGTTATTTGAAAGAGTTAAAATTAAATCACTAGAAAGAAGAAAATGGCTTCACTTACTTTAGTTAGCTTTAACCTTTTGAAATACTTAGCAATTTCAAAAACTTTTCTGCGCTTTTTTTCTTGGATGGCATAATCAGCCTTTTATGCCATCCAACCAGCAAAGGGAAGTTGTTTGGACGATTTTGTAAATCTTCAGTTATGATAATTGAAGATATTTTTTTTAATGGAAAGATGGAGCAACCGAGATGCAACCCACGGTATATGCTCGAATATAAACACCTAAAAAAAAGAAAAATAAAATGTTAATCCACATTAAATAAAGACAAAAACTACTACACAAATGAAACTATAAATATAATTTTTATCCTCACCGTAACAAAGTGAAAATTGCCATATAGAACTTGTCTGTATTTTATGTGGTCCTCCAGGCTCCTGTGTAGAGTTGCTAGCATGGCTACACCCCATGCATACCTTTCAATTTCATCAACATTCCTAAAAAATTTGAGAAAAAATGGATACACCACATGAGCAATAGAAGGGAGTACAATAGACCTAATAATGAAGAGCACTACCGCCTGAACATAGTGGTCAAGCTCTTGCCCTTCAAGAACAAGATCATCCCAATGGCCATATGTTTTTTTAAGCCAAGACAGACTAATTCCACTGTTTTTTTTGTGCTTAGGCACTTGTCTGTGCCAAAACACTCTATACATAAGCCATTTAAATTCACAACTATCTCATGTCCTATAACTGGTCAACCACATATCGGTAGGCCAGTAATCCTTAAAACATCTCCTAAACCCATAAATAGATTAATAGGAGTTCTCTTTCCAAATACAAAACATCTCTAATTTACATCATATTGGTTTGCTATTTTTGTTATGAGGGGTAGAATATGCTTTGAAGATCTTGTAAGCTTTAATAAATTCTCGAAGCCAATTCCCCTCAACCGCTGCTCTGCAGTCAGGTGAAAATTGGAATTTTTTGGTAACAAATTTTCACAAGTGTTGACAACACGAAGAACACACCTGCAAAACAATCAAAGTGTAGGTGACCATCAAGTTATAAACAAGATTAAACAAAAACAAGTAAAAAGTGCAAAACTTATTGAGGAGTTTTTGTATATTGGCGAACCATTTTTTCAATCAAGTATTAGCTACTGAAAAGGTTATTATATATAACTTGTTAGTAGTATTAAAAAAGTATAATATTACCAAAAGTAATAAAAAAAAACATTGAGCGAAACATTAAATCATTAAAGAATAAGAAAAGTCAAAATTACCAGCAAAAATAAATAATTAAGGTCAAGCAATTGCAAGATAAACAAACAAAATAAACCAGTATAATGTTATACTAGCAATTTAATTTGTCTAGATTGAAAACTAATAGGAATTTAAAAAAAAAAAAAATCGTTTCCTTAACATTATACCAGATTTTCTACTCAACATACAATACACTATACATTCCAAACTAACATATAATGGATAAGCAAAGTTTACCATAGCTCTTCAAAACTGCGTGAAGTCGTGCTCATTTCAAGGACATAAAAGTGACTTTATTATGTCAATAAGCACTACCTAAAAATCCATCTAAAGCCATTGTAAAATAGCCAACAAATATAAGTCTCATCCAAGTAACAAGTTCAGTGTTTAAGGACTTTATCAGAAGTGTTTCGTGTGTGAATACGATATGTGAATTGTGCAAGTATACACTTCGAATCAAGTAATAAAGTGATAAGTGAGATCATCTCCACAGGGATCGGATTAGGCACAGAAAGGGTCAAGTTATGATAATGCTTAATGTTATGGCAAAACCGAATTAAGTATGCAGTGGTAAATTAAAATAATAAGGATAAGTGCAAATTGTATACTGACTAATATTGGACAATGTTAAGGCAAAGCAAGAGTAAAAATACAATGGCAATTACGAGACTAATTACGTGAATAAAATGCGAGTGAATAAATAAATAACTAAGAATGTTATGGCACAGATACTACGACAAAAGGTAGAAGGTTTACCATGTTGATTGGAAGGTTGGGATTACCAAGAATCTGCCCTTATTTCCAATAATGCCTCAGCAAAATCGTACTTAACCTGCTCCTCAGAAGAGATCGAAATTGATCTGTTTCTTTCGAGAGCAAGATCTCAAGTTACCTTGCCTGTGTCTATAGGCCTTAGCACGACACCTTGCACTGTTTTGTCTTCATTCTATACAAACGCTGCTCTATGTCTAAAGTTTGTTGTAGGTATTCGGTTGAATACCCACTTGTATCATTCAATTCCAATCCAACTAATCCAACCTTTTCAGAGTTAGATTCAGTTTATGGTTAGATTCAGTTTATGGGCATACTGCACACTCATTTATGTCTAGAGAATGTACGCATACAATGGGAAAATAAAAACAATTGAATGAACTAGTATATTAAATCAAATATATGCTTCATCAATTAATGAAAATAAAATTTTCATCATGTAATCCCAATCCTATGAGATTTAATTCATGGGTTGGTAATTAAAATTCGAGTTCAAAATAACATCCAACATCGTTTTGATCAATTCAATTCAAGGGATAACATATTAAGAAATAATGGAAGAACTTAAGAAGATGGTTGTCGCCAAACCAGTCCACAATCCAGTAAACAGTATCCTGTGGGGCATGAGAGGGACTACCTTTAGCTTCCTCTTTCCGTCTCTATTCAGTCGCTACCCTCTATTGTTGCCTTCAGATCTCCACACCTTTTAGGGTTTCTTCCTTTGGCTTTTTATAAGCATTTCTTCCTAGGATAGCTCAAACAACCCGTGATATCTTCTATTTTTTAGGCAAATTTTTCTGGTCAAGTAGAATTGGGCTGAGATTGGTATGCGTTGGGTGTTGACACGGTCATCTTCTTGAATTGCCATGGCATACAAGGTGGCAAACTGTCCAAACTTTTTCCCTGGCAACCCTTCACTTATTTATTTCTTTATCTACATCCTGCACCTACCTAACCACCAAACACAACCCTTCCACACATAATTAAAAGTATCTAACATGTAAACACAGTCCAAGATTGTAATACCCCAAATCCGGCCTAGACGTTATGGCCGAATCTGACAATGTTACATGATAGGGTGTTTGGAAAATTATGCTGTTGCAATAAAGCCATTTCTGCTTAATTACTTTTCTTTATCTCTTATTAGTTCCAAAAATCATTTTACTCACTTGCCCCCATAGTTTTAAAACGTAACTCGTTGCGGAAGCTTTTAAAAAAAGTTTAAGTAATCGCGAGTTTAGAAAAACTTTGGCTTTTTGAAAACCGAGTTTCCCTAAGACTAGTGGTTATAAATCCATAAAATAAACAAAAACCCAAGTTAAGCAAAAGTCCAATAAGTCCCCAAATTACATCAAAATAAACCAATAATAATACTATAGTCATAAATCGTAAATCGTGAATTAAAAGAGTCCAATAACTATGGTCACCGCCGAGTCCTCCACCGCACTGATCCGTCTAAGTCTGGGGATTACCTATGCACATTAAACAGAGGGGGTGAATTTACGTAAACTCAACGTGTAATCCCACAGAAAACAAAAAATAGCAAATCACAATGTACAGTTAAAACAGTCCTGGGCCTAAGCCCTTTTCAGTATCAGTAACAATTTGGGCCTTAGCCCATCTCAGTACAGTATCAACTATGCAGTAGGGCCTTAGCCCATCACAGTAACAGTGACAATCATGTAGTATACAGTAACAAAGTCCTATTCAACTAGCCTCTACACACCATCTCCATCCAACCCTACACTCCATGTGGGGATTAAATTAACTCACCCATCCCTACACTCCAGGTAGTACCGAATACGGCACAAATCAGTAATTTGAAGCTGAACTGCCAGTATAATAGGCTTAAGAGCCTTTCAGTACACTTCCTCCAAATAACATCAACCCAACCCAATGCAATGCAACATACAATGAAATGTCATACTATCATAGGTTTGTCAGATACACATTCGGTTCAGTATACATGCTTGAATATAACATGCTCAGTACATAACACACACAATCAATATCACACAGTTAAGGGTCTACGTAGTGCTTCCGACCCTACGGAAGGTTCACAGTCGACTTGGGCGACCTGTGCAACCTTAACAGTCATTTCTGTAAAAATGGGCTCACACGCCCATGTGGGCCCACAAGCTCGTGTAGCCAACATGGCCTAAATTTTTCTTGACCGTGTGGATCACACAGCCTGGCCCAAAATCCCACACGCCCGTGTGGCCCACACAGCTCAAATCAGTCCAGCCCGTGTGTCACACACGGCCTGTCTGGCCATCACACGGCCCTATCATGCATGCACGGCCTGGCCTCATCGAACACAAGCCCATGTTAGGGCACACAACCTACCACATGGGCGAGCACACGCCCATGTGGCGTCGACAGTGGGGTTTTTTGACTTTTCGCCGAACCCTATTTTCTGCGTTTCGGTACACACCTAGTTTCGATTAAAGCTAAAACGATCTCCGAGCCTTCCTGAACCTATATTCGACCAATTTCCACTCAATTAATCATTTAACAATTGAACTATAACTGAACCCGAAACCAGAATACTCATCCATAGAGTGATTAAAACGTACCCCAACACTTCAAATCGATTCGTTACAAAATAATACAACGAGAGCCTTACTCTACACGATACACTGCTCTCAAAACCCAGAAATTTAGATTCACAAAACTGAAAACAATCATCTATGAACATCACAAAGGTAAAAGAAACGGAATGAAAGTAAAAAGGGAGGGGAATTTCAAAGGAATTTCGGCAGCAAGTGGGGAAGAGAAAACGACAGAGAAAGAAAAGAAAGGAGGAAGAAGCGTCAGTTTTTCTGAAGAGAGAATTTGGAAAACTAATTTACTCAATCACACTACCCACATTATCTCAACCACCCACTACTCAGTTATCCACTGCAACTCAATCCCTTAATTTTCTCCTTCAACTCCCACTACACATCCACCACTCAGAATCCCAATTTAGCACAACTCCGGCCGAACTTAAAGCAAAAATACTACTCATTGCCATCACAGAGAATCGAACACAAGACCTCAAACACTCTACTTAACCACTAGACCAGTAGGCCCATTCTAATAACTATTTACCAACTATTAAACTTAAGCCCTTTAGGCCAAGTTAAGGCTTTATTTATAAAAATTACCAAAATTTGCCCAAGTCCTGGCTCGAACTTGGGACTTCTCACACACTCCCAGAACACTTAGCCACTGAAGCAGATACACAATTGTGTCACACATCCGCAAAAAACAAAAATTTAAATTTTGGGGCGTTAAAAAGATCCTAATACAAATGATAAAAATACTACTAAAATGTCCTAACATGCCACTAAATATACCCAAGTACAAGCAATTAGTTAGGTCTAAAGGAATTAAATATATTATCAAAGGGCATAATCTAAATAGGATAAAGCTACTTTGTTACTAAAAGGGAAAAAAATTATCAACTACTTCATCGTCATTCAATCTCATTGAACAGGTGGAAATTTAAGTTGGTAATTGAAAACAGTGTTTTAGAATATAAACCAGCGATACCCAAAACATACCATTATGTGACAAAGGAAATTTATTCCAATAAGACATCTGAGTGTTTCTACCACATTTTTTGCAGCTTTATCAAGTGCAAACAGATCATTCAGCAAATGAGACTTTAAAGGACCATGTGCAAGAGCAACTATGTAGCAAAAAGAAATAATTAACATCAAACAACTGCAAGATAAATAAGCAAAATAAACTAGTATAATGTTATACTAGCAATTTGATTTTTCCAGATTGGGAACTAACAGGAATTTTGAAAATCATTTCCCTAATATTAGACCAGATTTTCCACTCAACACACAATACACTATAGATTCCAAACTACCACAAAATGGATATGCAAAGTTTATCATAGCTTTAAGTAAGAACCCATATATTAGAATAACCATATTCCTAATTGTAAAATTCAATACTGCACAAAGTCGTGCTCATTGCAATGACATAAAGATATAATAAAAGTGATATCAACAATAAAGCATAAGAATCAAGTCAATCAATTATTTTTATGTCTCTATATTCCCTTCCTTAGCATAAATCGAACACAAATTTCACTAGGAACTACTGGAAACCATAGAGAAATTAATTTGTTCAAATTTCCTCAACCACCAAAAACGAAAAAATGAAACTCTATCAATGTACTTAATCGCAAAAACCTGTTACATAATACAATATGGTTAAAAAACCCTGAACAGAACAAAGCAAAAGGGGATTAAACAATCTAATCGAATCAAATATATTTGTTCGAATATATTTAGCATACAAGTATCAAACACATACCCATATGTGACGCTCATTACTAAATACATGAAACATAAAAGTGTATGCATTTCATTCCTAACGAAAGAAAAACAAGTAAATAGTATCATTCATTTCATCTTTGAATAAATAATGACAAAGTGCAGCTACCTTACATGCAAAATTGCAAAGAAAAAATATAGAATGCTATCAAAGTTTATGCACATACATACACACACCCAAAGGTAATAACCCATGTATTAGAAAATCAAAAGTTGTCTTTATTATGCCAATAAGCACTACCAAAATATCCATCTAAAGCCATTGTAAAACAACCAACAAATATAAGTCTCATCCAAGTAACAAGTTCAGTGTTAAAGACTTTATCAGAAAGGCATAAACCAAACAACGAAAAAAATGTAATATTGAGAACAACAATATAAGAACAATTAATGATTTTCAAAAATGAAACTAAAAATACAAAACAAATAAGAGAAACAAAGAAATAAATGAATGAAAAAAGATTTAAAAATGAGAGAAACTAATGTTGATAAAATGTAGGAGAAAAACAACAACTTCATAAAATAAGTGTGCCAGAATTGCAAAACTACAAAGAAAGAAAGAAGAATGTGTGTATGGTTAGGGAATACTCAAGTTTTGATGAAATGATGTGTTAATTGGAAAAGATACTTAATCAGTGAACATGTGGAAATTTTAGTTGGTAATTGAAAACAATGTTATAAAATATAAATCAGTGAGTCATTATCAGAAGTTTTGTGGTAAAACTAACTTCAGTCTGGTTATAATAAATACCCAAAATATCCATTATGTGGCAAAGGAATATCAAATAACATTTATTCTAATAAGAAATTTGATGTTTCTACCACATTCTTCTGCAGCTTTATCAGGTGTAAACAGATCATTCAACAAGTGAGACTTTAAAGGACCATATGCAAGAGCAATTATGGAACAAAAAGAAATAATTAGCGTCAAGCAACTGCAAGATAAACAAGAAAAATAAACCAGTATAATGTTATACCAGCAATTTGATTTATCCAGATTGAAAACTAATAAGAATTTTGAAAATTGTTTCCCTAACATTAGACCAAATTTTCTACTTAACATACAATACACTACAAATTCCAAATTACCACAAAATGGATAAGCAAAGTTTATCATAGCTTTAAGTAAGAACTCAGATATCATATTAATCATATTCCCAATTGTAAACTTCAACACTGCACAAAGTCGTGCTCATTGCAAGGACATACATATTTAATAAAACCGATATCAACAATAAAGCTTATGAATCAAGTCAATCAACTATTTCTGTCTCTATATTCCATTCCTTAGCATACATCGAACACAAATTTCACTAGGAATTACTGGAAACCACATAGAAATTGATTTGTTTAAATTTTCTCAGCAACAAAACTTTTAAGTTCAATGACAAGGACTTTATTAGAAAGGTATAAACCAAACAGCGAAAAAAATGTAATCTTGAAAAAACAACAACAACAACAACAACAACAACAACAACAATAATAACAATCAATAATTTTTGAAACTGAAACTCAAACAAAAAATAAAATAGAATGAAAAAAAGAGGAAAAAAAGAATGAAAAAAATTTAAATAGGAGAAACTAACATTGATAAAATGTAGAAGAAAAACAACTTGATAAGGTGAGTGTGTCAAGATTGCAAAACTGCAAAGAAAGAAGACAGAATGCATGTATGGTTTAGGGAATACTCAAGTTTTGATGAAATGATGTGTTCACTGGAAAACATATTTAATCAGTGAATATGTGGAAATTTTAGTTGGTAACTGAAAACAATGTTATAGAATATAAATCAATGAGTCTTTATAAAAAATCTTTATAGTATAAACTAACTTCGATTTGGTTCCAATCATTACCCAGAACATACCATTATGTGGTAAAGGAATATCAAATAACATTTATTCTTATAAGAAATATGACTGTTTATACCATATTCTTTTGCAGCTTTATCAAGTGCAAACAGATCATTCAACAAGTGAGAATTTAAAGGACCATATGCAAGAGCAACTATGAAGTAAAAAGAAATAATTAGTGTCAAGCAACTACAAGATAAACAAGCAAAATAAACTAGTATAATGTTATGCTAGCAATTTGATTTGTCCAGATTGAAAACTAACAGGAATTTTGAAAATAGTTTCCCTGACGTTAGACCAGATTTTCTACTCAACATACAATACACTATAGAATCCAAACTACCACAAAATGGATAAGAAAAGTTTATCATAGCTTTAAGTAAGAACCCAGATATCAGAATATCCATATTCTCAATTGTAAAATTCAACATTGTAGAAAGTTGTGCTTATTGAAAGGACATAAAGATATAATAAAAGCGATATCAACAATAAAGCTTAAGAATCAGGTCAATCAACTATTTTTGTCTCTATATTCCCTTTCTTAGCATACATCAAACAGAAATTTCACTAGGAACTACTTGAAGTCACATAGAAATTGATTTGTTTAAATTTTCTTAGCAACCAAACATGTAAGTTCAGTATTAAGGACTCTATCAGAAGGGCATAAACCAAACATCGAAAAAATGTAATCTCGAAAATATAACAACAACAATAATAAAAACAGTCAATGATTTTTGAAACTGAAACTAAAAAAAAAAAAAAGAACAAATAAGAAAAAAACAGAGGAAAAAAGGAACGAAAAAGGATTTAAAAAGGAGAGAAACTAACCTTGATAGAATGTAGAAGAAAAATAACAACTTGATAAGGTGAGTGTGTCAGGATTGCAAAACTGCAAAGAAAGAAGGCAAAATGAGTGTATGGTTAGGGAATATTCAAGTTTTGATGAAATTATGTGTTCACCGAAAAATATACTTACTCACGAAATCCTGTTACAGAAAACAACCTTAAATAGAACAAAGCAAAAGAGGATAAAACAATTTAGGGGCCAAGTCATACAAGTGGAGCAGCTAACTTGTTTCTTTGGATAATATAATGCTGGTCGACGAATGATGATGGTGACCTGGTGGACACTGTACGGTGGTGAGTGATTCGAGATTGCAAAATTGCGTAGAAAAAAGTCAAAATGCATGTGTCAAAAAATATTCAAAATTGACCCAAAATGCAATGGAAGCAACAGTCTTTTTTTTTTCTTTTGGCTTTTTTTTTTAAAAATTGACCCAAAATTATTAAGTAATTACAATAATGACTCATTTGCAAAATCTTGTGCGAAAAATGCATCTGCTAGCGGCACCACCCCGTCATAATCAAACAATCATCAGCTTTTCTAAAAAAAAAATTGGGGTGTCGTCGTTGTCACTGGTGGCACAGAAATGATATGTGATTATATAAAACGTTCAGAGATCTAATGAAGTAATTATGTCTTTTAGATTGGATGAAAAAAGGGTGACATCAGTGCTAGCGGTAAAATTTAAACTTTTGGTCTAATTGCAAGTTAGGTTTGTTTTCTTTTGAAATCAAATTTAAATAGCATTTAAAATATTTTAAAATTGAGTTAGAATTGAATTTGTCTATTTTAACGCGATTTAAGTAATTTAAAATCGAATTAGAGTTACCAGAGTTATAGCCAAAAAGAGAAGTTGAAATTGTAATTGATTTTGTAACAGTCAGGTTTTCAGTGGTACCGAAAACAACAATTTCGAAAAATGAGGTATTGGGACCTCATTTTATAAATAAATTAAATTGATTATATAATTAATTAAAATATTTGTAATAAAATATTAGAAGACATATTTTAATATTTTATTAAATTAATTTATAAATGCACAAATTTTTAATAATGAGAAAATTTGTTAGATTTTGAATCGATTTAATAAATGACTTTGTTGAGGGAAGTAGAACATAATTACTTGAAGTAAGTATGTATTGATAACTTGTTGAGACCAAATATTGAGTAATTATGGTTTATATTCTAAGAGTTAAAGGAAGAATACTGTAAATACTGAGGAGTAAGTATGTGCTGATAAATTGTTGAGACCAAATGTTGAGCAGTTATGGATTATATTCTAAGAGTTGAGGGAAGAATTTCGTAATTACTGAGGAGTAAGTATGTATTGATAAATTGTTGAGACCAAATGTTGATATTTTAATTTTGAGGAGTAAGTATGGTTTATATTTTAGTTTTGACATATTATACAATTTATATCACATAAAATTGAATATATAGTAATACAAAATACTATGTAAATATTAAAAAATATTAAATTTTTTATATTTAAATTTTAATAAAAATTTAAAATATTAAATTTAAATTAAAACATCTAAAATTATATAAACTAGCCTAAACAATCTTGAATTAACTAATTACAAATATAAATAAAATTGGATAAAAATATAGATTCGCATTGAAGTCAAACTGAGATTCCGCGAATAAAATATATTAATATTATATATAAACTTCATCGGAACCAATTCCTCTAGGTCTATAAGCACCTTTAAACTAAATTGAATAAATATTATTCCAAAAAATTATTTAATAATTACTGGGCTTGTATTTATCTGGAAAGAGAGCTCAATATTAGGTAATGGTCAATTACTATTTCATTTTGGAAGTATTAGGAATTTTTATAAAAATAATTCTAAAAATTTAATTAATTACGACAATGAGTTGAGAAAAATTTGTATATGAAAATGATTCATTTGTTATAGTATTTGTCGATACGGCCTGACACACCGGCGACACCAGGCATTTTCCCCTTAATTATCAATGTTTAAAAAAAGAATTTTTTAGGTGTCGTCGTTGTGTCAAGAGACATTGTATGTATTTTTCAAAATATCTATGAAAAATATGAGTATTAATGGTGGAGAAAAAAATATTTTTTAATGTATGTCATCGATGTGTCAGACAGCACTGGTAAAATTTTTTTAAAAAAATATCTATATTTTCAGATATATAGCAAAAAGATACGAGAAAAAATAATTTCTTTTTGATACAACAACATCATTTTAATTTAAAAAAAAAATTGATTGACAATTTTTTTTTAAAAAAAAAAAGCTACTATAAAAGGAAAAATGTATTGTCTTATTCAAGAGAATGGTTCCCAATGCATGCCTAGTTCTAACACAGTCTGCAGAGTAAAATATGGAAACTCCACAATGCCAAATTTGAGAAAAATGAAAAAGAAAGAAACAGTTCATAAGCCACCTAATATTATAAAACATTAAAACTAAATTTAAATCACCTGATATTATAAGATATTATAAGACATTATAAAACTAAATTCAAATAACTAAATATATATTTATAAATACTTACATTTACTAACTTGAGGGAAGAATACTCTAATTACCGCGGAGTATGTATGTATTGATAACTTGTTAAGACTAAATGTTAAGCAATTGTTGTTATACCTGCAATTGTGGTTTATTTTTCATATTGTCATTCATATTGTTGTTTTCAGTAATAGATTAAGAGTTTATGACATTCTTAACTGCATTATCAAGTCGAATATAAGAAACATATCTTCGAAATACTTCAAAACTGATTGATTCGTATAATACTTACATTAACTTTCCAAGCATTTTCTCAGCAACCAAACAAAACTTTCAAGAACTTCTTAATTACGATTCAAAAGAAAAAGGAAAAGAAAAGAGAAAAAGATAATCTAATATGGTTGTCCTTAACAGAATATTGAGGGGACCTCCTTTTGCTTCTAACATGTTCAACAAAAAGTTTAAGGGAAAAAGAACTATCTTACCCTGATATAAATAAGTATTGATAATTCGTTGAACAATTAAATGGAAGACTTTGTAATAAATGTAATTTGAATCTAAAGTATTTATTTATTTGTATTAAAAACATTAAAACTTCAGCCTTAAAAGGAAAAGAAAAGAAAAAAGGGTTTTTTTTTCAAAATTGACCCAAAATTATTTATTAATTACAAAAATAAAAATCTTATACGAAAATGACCCGTTCGCTACAGTGTCCCTCATTGTCGTTGTTGCCATTGGCGACACTACCCCATCATCATTGAGCAATCATCAACTCTTTTTAGAAAATACTTAGTTTTTGGGTACCGTCATTATCATTGGCAGCACTGGACTGAAATGTGATTATATAATATTTTTAGGGACTTGATGAAGTAATTACTCTTTAGATTTGGTGAAAAAATGGGTGACGCCATGACTGCACTTAAAAACCTATATAAAATTCTTATTCAAATTATCCAAATATATCCCTAAAAAATTTTCGAGATAATTGTGGTTTATAAACCACTTTAATACTCATTGATCATTATAAATTGTAACAACCCAAACCCGGCCCAAACGCTATGACCGAATTTGGTTTGCTACGGAGAAAACATTTTGAAACCTTTTTTAAAATCGATTTAAGTATTCGGTAAAAGATAGTGTCTTGTAGAAACAGTTGAGGTGTATAAGAACCCATACTTAGATTTATTTTGGAAAATACTTATTAAAACAAGTTATTATGTATATTTTATATGTACCCGATGGTACTTTAAAACATTTTTCGTTTGATTTGGAAAAACATGATAAATCGTTATTAACATAATTGAATAAGTTAAACAAATATTTCAAAGCAGGTAACTAAATAATAAAAAGGGAGTTGTTGGAGGCCTTATTACAACCCAATTAAAATCAAACCAACAATCGAAGAAAAATAATTGAACCAAAATGTAAAGTCTATTAAATTTAAATCCCACTGCATGGCCACCTCGAGTCCATCCGGTCCACATCCGCGATCTACACGTCACCTGAAAAATATAAAGGAGAAGGTGAGTCGCCAAGACTCAGTATGTAACCCTTCCCCCGGTTTAAGCAATTTCATACACAATGTATAACAATTAACATGCATCAAGTCATATACCCAACCTAACCATCCATATCACCTTTCTCTACCCCGTGTGGTACCAAACCACTGGTGGTGCCAAACCACTGGTGACTTTAAGTCACAGATGTGATGCCAAATCACTGGAGGTGCCAAACCTCTGGTGTCCGAAGACACAAATCGATTGATGGGGCCAACCCATCGTGTGATGCCAAATCACTGGCGTCGATCCCGTATTATCATCTGTGGGGCCAACCCACTGTGGTACTAAGCCACTGGGACGAGACGCTATGAGGTGCCAAACCTCTGGAGGTACCAAACCTCTGGTGACCGTAGTCACAGTGTGTTACCAAAACACTGGTGTCCGTCGACACAATGTCACTGCCCCCTCCTCTCATCAACCCATACCAAGCAGTTATAAACAGAGTTTATGCCAACATACATTTATCACATGTATCCAACAAGTCATGCTTCCCAAAAGCATTATAATCAATCTCACATAGACAGAGACTTACCGGGATCCTTGCTTGTACCATTAAGGTACTAAATCCATATCTACATAAAGCAGATTTACATACAACATGTATTTAATACAGTTTATTAATTATTATAAGTGTGTATGTACACACCTGTCACCACTGAATAGTCTAAATCCCGAAAAGAGGAGTCGGCCACCCTAGATCTCTCTGCACCTAAATTCGGCCAACCATGGGATTAGTACTATGGCCTATTCGGCCAACCCAAGTAATTTAAAGGGGTCATCTTTTGAACCCGAATCCTTACCTATTCGCCCTCGAGTATACTTATAGCACACGCTTTATGATTTTGCTTCCCTTTTCCTACAATCGGCAGTCATTAGTATCATAATACTAGCCTTCGGCTTGCTTTTGATCATCATAGAATAGTTACTAGATTGATTTCTTACCACCCTTACCAAAACCGTTTATTAGAGATTAGGGGCTGGAGTCGACTGCTTCTCGATCCCGGAGTACCTCTGCTAATTCGATTGTCAAAGAAATTTGAAGAGATTTTTACCACCTAATATTCGGCCAAGACTACTAAGGGAGTAGTAGAGAGATTCGGCTAGAGGAAAAATAATGGGAGAAAAGAGTGTTAGAATTTCAGCAAATAGGAGTGAATGTTCGGCTAATAGGAAATAAAAGAAAAGGGGGATTGAGGATGGGGATTCGGCAAGGAGAAATAGAGAGGGTTTCGGCCAAGGTCTTGAGAGGATGGAAAAATAAAAGAAAAATAAGAAAGAAAGGTGTTAGAAATTTTGGCTAAGCAAAATGGAAAAAGAAAAGCAAGGTGATCAATTGGTGCTTTTATAAGCATTCGGCACCCCCCTTTAAGCTTGCCGTCCACCTTCTCATGAGGAGTTCAAAATCTACCAATTTCCTTGAAATTCTCCTAGCCACTCACTCAAATAATTTTGAATACTCAACATTATTCAAATAAAAAAAATACTATAATAATCCAAATAAAATCAACTAATATCTTTATTATCCCTTATCATCTCATTATCTAAATAATTAATAATAGAAACAAAACAAAGACCATGTGTCATCAACTAGCCGAACAAACCCCCATGTGCAGGCCAACTCTTGATTTGAAATAATTCAAAAGAATTTGAATTAACATATCCTACTTTTTCTCTTGCCAACTCTTGTTGATTAATCAAATAATAATCCAATTAATCTTAATAATATCCTTATCTATCTCCATTATCTTATCAAATAATAATAATAAAAACAAAGAGTCCATGTGCTTGACAAACTCCAGCCGAAAGAAACAAAGGCCATGTGCAGCCAATTCACGCCAGCCTTAAAAAAAAGGAAACAAAGTGCTGCACCTTAGATTCGAACCAAAGACCTCACGCATCAGCCCTTCTTCCAGCGCCCTTGCCAACTCTTCCAGCCCGCCTTTCATGCCATAAAGCCCCCTTATTTATTTATAAGACCTCCCTGGGCCGTTTACCCCAAAAATTAAAAATGCAAAACGCTGCTTTAGCAGCTCGAACCTGCGCCTATCCACCTCCAGACTCCTAGTGGCGCTCCAAGCCACTCCACCTACCTGACTTTCTTGTCCGAATTCCTCACCAATTATTTTTAAGGCTTCCCAAGCCAACTCCAACGCCCAAACAAAAATGCCACTTGCAGCCATCGTGCCTCGAACCTAGGCCCTTGTAACACCCTTGGACGCACCCAACCAATTGCACCAAGCCTATTCCTTGTGCCATAATTCGCCCAAAAATTTATTAAAGCCTTATCTCATCTAGCTCCCTCCTTTATGGTACTAAAAAAAATATTTTAACACTAGGTCAGGCCTAACTCGGGTTATTTTTAGACCCTTAAATATGTCAAATAAATCCTAGAATTTAACCCTTCAAGTACACACATGGGAAATTAGCTAAGTTACAAACAACCCCTAATTTGGGGTGTTACAATTCTACCCCCTTAAAATAATTTCGTCCTCGAAATTACTTACTATCGTTCAATCGTGCATCCTTAACTCATCACACTACGCTACTGCTGCGCACTCTGATCTTAAAGAACTATCATACTTCCTAGAAACATTCCCTACGTTCATAATCCAAGTTCCATACACTTTACTGGCAACCTAAGAGTGAATTAACGTAACCATAACCAAGACAAATAGGTATTCCGAAAATAAGAAACTTACCCGTTGTCAAGTCTGGCACATCTTCCTCCTCGCGACGGCCAATTGCATAAACCAACCTTGGTTGCCTCGCCTCTGCACCTTCAGTACCTCGGTCACGCCCGTTACCATTTCCATTACCTCTAGCTGCACCTCGACCCCTCTGTGGTGGTCCTTCGTTTCTATCCTGAGCACGGTTTCGACCCTCTGGTTGATTCTTAGCTAACTTCCGAGGACAATCCCTTACACGGTGATCCAACGATCCACACTTAAAGCACCCTCGACTTCCAGCCAAACATTCTCCTGAATGGGATTTCCCGCATCTAACACACTGAGGTGGCCACTGAGCAGGCTTTGTGGTTCTTCCTGATTCCCCAAATCTAGCCCTCTTCTCCACATTACTGCCCAATCCAGGCGATCCAAAGCCTCTCTTTTGGTTGTTCCTATCATGCTTCTGTCTTACGGTCTCCTTGATCCCTTCGGCTACCTTAGCCTTTTCCACTAGAGACTAAAACTCACGAACCTGCTGTGGGGCAATCAGTAACCTTAAATCATCTCTAAGCCCGTCCTCAAAGCGGACGCAACGCTCATGTTCAGTAGCCACGATGCCTCTAGCATATCTACTCAGCCTTAAAAATTCCGCCTCATACTCCGACACTGACTTAGTTCCTTGCACTAACCCCAGAAAAGCTTTCCTCTAAGCATCAGTATAGCTGGTGCCCACATACTTCTTCTGAAAAGCAACTCTAAAATAATCCCACGTAAGATCATCCGCCGTGGCACCATCTCGAACAGTGAGCCACCACTGATATGCTTCATCCTTCAGAAGCGACACGGCTCCTTTCAGCTTCTCCTCATTAGACAGGTCGAGATCGTCCATGGTCCTTTCTGTTGATTCTAGCCAGTATTCCGTTGCACTGGGTGCTACTCCTGACACACCTCGGAACACTTCAGCTCCGTTAGACCGAATTCGCTCGGGAACAGATTTCCGAGCTCCCAAATTTCCACCAGCCCCAGCCACCAACTCGAGAACTCGCAACACAGCTTGCGATACTGCCTCACCCCCTGTCTGATCCTGCTCCTCAGCTCCAAAAGTCGGTGGTGGTGGTGGCGGCGGTGGTACCTCATTTTCGGAACCTTGCCCCGACCTGACGGGTTCCGATACGGTCATCCTACCCCTACCGCGTCCACGTCGGCCACGTCCTCTAGAACTCATTCTATCTAACGCGCTTTTCTGATTAAGAAAAATTTTATGAATTAGTAATTTATTCCACTTGATTATCCTCGAAGAATTTTATGAAAAGTTTAATAAGGATTCTTTCGTTCAAACAATGGTTTAAGTCTTCTACCCTAGTTCACACAAAAGGGCACATTCATTCCTTAATACTTTCCATACCTATTCACTCTTCGGACATTTCTGTCCTGTTTCTATCCCAGGGGTATTTTCGTCATTTTCCTACAGGGGTATTTTTTGTATTCAATCCGAGGAATTGTAAAACCTTTCATAAATTCGGTCACTTTTGGGATTTCCAAAACTGAAGAGCATTTCTGAAAATTTGTAAAATTTGAAGTTATGGCATCATTTAGAAACTAGGGGTATTTCGGTAATTTTGTCAATCAGGGGTAATTTTGTAATTTTAACAATCTGGGACATTTTAACAGTTGTAAAACTCTGAGGGGTTCCTTTTGCGAGTTTCCCTTTTTAAAACGAGGATGTTGCAAAAATTTTGAACTCAGGGTCATTTTGGTAATTTTACAAGTTGAGGGCATTTTCGTAATTTTTCCAAACTCAAAGTATTTTATTGGTGATTTGCAAAGTAGAGTTTTTGGATATTTATAAAATAAGGAAATTTTTGGGCAAAACCATTGGATTAATGCTTTATGAACCAAGGGCGTTTTAGTAATTTTACCCCTAAGGGCATTTCTGTAATTTTCACAAATCAAATTTTTCGGGGAAAACATTGTAAAAATGGTTGTTCTTATGCTTGGAAGAGTGATTTTAAGAGTTTTGAAAACCAAATTTTTGTTGTTTTCTTCCTTTTTCGAAACGTGGCTAGTTCCCTTTCGGGTTTTAGTCATTATGTTCAGCCTATGACCGAGCCCTCCTGGGTCAGGGTGAACCAAAGCTACGCACCAGGCAGGATTCAAGTGGAGAGGAGGTGAGTCACGCGGACTGCTTAAATACCAAGCTCCCACTGAACCTTTCTAGACATGCGCACAGAGGTTGCCACACCGCTGAGCCCTCTGAGTTAGGGTGAACCGAAGCTACGCACCAGGTAAGATACCTGCGAAGAGGAGGTGAGTCACTCGGACTGCTTAAGTACCAGGCTCTTCCGGATCCAATCCTAGACATGCGTACAGGGGTTACCACACCCTAGCTTAGTGGCTTAGCGATAGGTTGGTTGAGTTCATTAAGTCTTATGTTCTGATTATAAGTTTGAGTAATCTAATCCTAGGGTTCAAATCCTATAAGACTATTCTACGTTCCATGCTTCCTACCCTTCTATAGAAGATAATTCACAAAAAAGGTTGAAGGTACTTACCTGGGCGGATAGGTGCCGGAGATCGGTGCCATGCTGTTCAAAAACCCAAAAACCATTCAAAAGGCCTACCAAAACATTTTTGGGCCTTGGGCCCCCACTGTAACATCCTGCAACTGGGGATGTTGTATTTCATTTTATTTTATTTTATTTTATTTTTTATTCCTGGGGAAACCTTATTTTTATTTTTGGGGACGAATTATGACATAAGTCAGTGAGTGGCAGTGTGGCTTGAGGTGTTTAGGGTGCAAGGGAGTGTAGGGGAGAAAAGGTTCGAGTCACATGGGGGTGTTTTATCATTTTGGGTTTGGAGCCTAAAAAGAAATGGGCTAACTAAGAAGGTTTTAAAAGGAATTTGAGAGCGTTCTTGGGCATGAAATTCAAGTAGCAAAGTGGCGCGGGTTGTAGTTGGTGATTTCGGCATTGAGGACGGGTGTTCGAGTCCTGCTGAGAGCGCCAGCATGTTTTATTTTTGCCTTGGCTTTATTGCGTGCGGAAGCCAAGCGAGGAAGGCTTAAAAGAAATCTGTAATGCGCTTATGCCATGAATTACGCCTTGGCCAAGTGGCAAGGGCACTGCCTAGGGAGCTTGAGGGTGCGGCAGAACAGGGGTTCGAACCCCAGATTTCGCCTTGGAGATGTTTTATTTTGGCGTTGATGGAGAGCTTAATGAGATGGGTTAAGGAATAAACCTGGCGCTTAGGACACAAATGAACGCCCAGGCCGATTGGTGCGGGGCGCTATGGTGCTTAGGGACTTCAGCGAGACTGAAGTTCGAATCGCAGTGGCCGCAGGGCGTATTTTTTTTAAAATTGGGCTTTGACGTTATGAAAGAAGAGGGCTAAGGAGACATTAAAAGAAAGTTTTGATGAATTCATGTCACAATTAATACATTGGCCGAGTGGCTGGGGCGTGATACTGCTCCAGGTCTCGGGTTCGAAACCCCTGGGCAGCAATCAGGTATTTTGTTTTTGACCTCTGGCATTAAATGCGCACGGGAGCCCAGAGATGAAAGATTAAAAAGAAATTCCGACGCATTTATAACTGGAAAGGCGTTGTAGCCGAGTGGTCAGAGGCTTGGGCAGTCTTCCCCAGGTCTCGGGTTCGAGACCTGGCAGCTGCATAGGGGAAATTTAATTTTTGTTTTGGCCGGCAGTCAGCAAGTGGCCTGCAAGGCTCCCTTATAGATGCAACAAGTTGTTATTTTTTTTTATGTTTGTTTGTATTTTCAAGAGCTGCAAGTATGGGGTTTTGCTTCTTATTATTTTATTTATGGAGGTGGGGAAATGTTTTATTATTATTAATTATTATTATTAAAGGGAGGAGGGATTAAATATTGGTTGTGTATGGGTGTTTATTAAATATTGAAGTATCACTTTATGGGGAGGAGCATGGACGGTTTTTGAGGGTGGCAAAGCATGGCCAAATTCTTGAATTTTTGTTTTTCTTTCCCCCAATTTGAGCTTGGCCGAATGGATGTTTCCCTTGGGAGCTTGTTTGGTCGGTTATGAGGCTAGCAAGGGAGTGCCGAAATCTTTTGGTGAAATGTCCAGTTTGCTGCCGATTTTTGAGTGAAAAAATTCTCCATTTTTCTTCCTTTCCATCTGAAGTCGAAAACCTTCTTGTCTCCATTGCCAATTCTCCTCCTATTTTTCTTCATTCCTCCAACCTTATGGTAGATTACTTATTCTCTTGTCTTTCCTTAAAACTATCAAGTCGAATACCATTCCAATCTTCTCTTTCCTATTAACTTTTGCTTTGGCCGAATATCAAGAGGGCATAGGCTCTTTTCGGGACTTCTTCTTCAAGTGGTTGAAAGAAAAAAAAAAAAGGGGGGCTTTGGAGCCGTCAATCTAGGCCTCCATTCTCTGCTAATCGAATTGGTAAGATTGTGGAAAGAACCTCTTCTTAAGCCTATTCTTTAGTTATTTTGGAAAAAGCCGAAGGCTAACTATTATGTGATCTCAATGTGTAGCTGATTACAAGTGGTGCATGTGGTTCGAGATTTGGTTAGAAACCAAATCGACTTTGGGTGAGTATTATTATTTAACGATAGCTCCTTCGGGATTTATGTTGGTAAGACCGAATATGGCCTTGTTAATGATCCTATGGAATCGGCCGAAAAAGGGGGGGATATAGGCCATACTAATTGAAAATGTTTGCATGCATAGCAGACACCAAGGAGTACTGTGGATTTTAATTCTTCAGAGAATCTCGACAAGTCAAACAATAACTTGGGAGTTCGGTAAGCTTAAAAGTAGTTAAGCATTTTTCGGCCAAAGGCCATTCTTAGTATTTTCGAGTAACCGATTTATGCACTATGATTTTTAGGAGGGGACTAAATCGGCTAAGAAATCAGAAGTTTTCCGGATTTCAAATCACGCGGTTTAGTGCTCATAAAGGTTCGGCCTAAGGCCCTATTTTGTCATGATATGACCGATCCTTTGGAATTGTTGATTAATCAATGAGACTCTTTAATAATAGCTTATGTTGGCCGAATATAGGGGCTATACGAGGACAAGTTCGGGACTTTTTAAATATCACGTAGATCCGGGATTTCTTGTAGACCTTCGATAAATTAGGTGTGTAAACTCTCACACACGTTATTAGTATAAACTGTTATTTGATGATATTAATAACCTCTCATATGGTAACTTTGCTTAGTGGGCATAAGCTTGGTTTTCGGGTAAGTTTCCTTATTACTCGATTTACGATATATGTTGTATATGCCATCATATGCTGAAAAATGCTATGCTATATACGATTGCATGATATATGGAATCATGATACTTGTAATATGAGCATGATGATGGTGGGATTGATGAGAGGGAGTAATATTCGTGTCGACGGACACCAGTGTTTTGGTAACACATTGTGGCTACGGTCACCAGAGGTTTGGTACCTCCAGAGGTTTGGCACCTCATAGCGTCTCGTCCCTGTGGCTTAGTACCACCGTGGGTTGGCCCCACACTTGAGATACGGGATCGACGCCAGTGATTTGGTATCACACGATGGGTTGGCCCCATCATTTGATTGTGACTTCGGGTCACCAGTGGTTTGGCACCACCAGTGGTTTGGCACCACACGTATTGACGGATATTGTGACTCCGGGTCACCAGTGGTTTGGCACCACCAGTGGTTTGGTACCACACGGGGTAGAAAGGGAGCATGGATGGCTAGGTTGGGTTGCATAATTGCATGTCATACTAATATCTAGTGTATGAGTGTTAATTCCGGGTTGGGGATTTATACACGGAGTCTTGGTGACTCACCCCTTCCCATATCGTCTTGCAGGTGAGTAGAGCACGGAGGCGGGGCCGAGGAGAGCTCGAGGCGGCCATGTTGGTTTTGTGGGCTTGAAATTTTATTTTGCCCCGTTTTAAGTTTAATCATTCACTACAATTCGATTGGGTTGTAATATGGCCGCTTATTATTATTTTGGATGGTTAGGTAGTTGTTTTTACTTTACTTTATAACTGATGAACTTACGAACGGTTATGCAAATCGGTTAAAAGTAACGTTTTCAAAAATAATTACTTGTACGCGTTTTCAAAAATGCTACCATCGGGTAACGAAATTTTTTTTTGCTATCGATCACTCTATTGTTCTAAAATTAAGGGGTCAAATGGTTTTAAAGGAAGAAAGGATTTTCAACTCAATCGGATTTACCTAATCAACCCACTTGAGTTTTAACGAACACCGTTTTATACCCTTAGCAAAATTTGTAATTTCTACTATTAATCCTAACCTTTCAAACTTCTTTCATTCCGTGACATACCAGATCCGGTCATGGCTTGTGGGCCGGGTATGGGGTGTTACAATTTGGTATCAGAGCCCGGTTCAAAAACTCGGCTGTGAGGGCCTAAGACCTAAAAATGTTTTTTTTTGCTAGATAGGCTTTTGAGAACCCCGTTGAAAATGATTTTGGTTGAACAACATGGCGTCGAGTCTCCGGCACCGATCCGCTCTTGTAAGTATCTTTAATCTATGTATGAATGATTATTTGTAAGTGGGTAGAAAATGGGACGTAGATAGGATGAAAGATATGTGAACTTTAGGGCTAGTTACCCCAAACAATCGCATAAGATTCTGATTGCCTAATTAAACAAACCCATAATTAAGTCGCTGAGTTAAGGTGTGGTAACCCTTGTACGCATGTCTAGGATTGGATCCGGAAGAGCTTGGTATTTAAGTAGTCTTAGCGACTCACCTCCTCTTCGCGGGAATCCTACCTGGTGCGTAGCTTTGGTTCACCCTAACCGTGAGGACTTGTTCATGGGCTAAACCTCTACTATTAAAACCCGAAAGGGAATTAGCCGCATTTTTATAAAGACTCTAATTTTTAAAGACTTCCCTCAAACTTATGAGATTTATACTACAAAATTTCTTTGATTTATGGACATTTTAAAATACCCTTAGGGGTAAATTACAAAATGCCCCTAGTTTTAAAAATTCTACCAAACTACCCCAAAATCTCTTTTTAAACAAAATTTTCCTTGTTTTACAAGCATACCTAAAATCCCTAATTTGCAAAATGTCAAAAAAAAAAAAATTAAATTTCCTTTGATTTGTCAAACTTACATTGTTTTATTACCAAAATACCCCTGTAGGGTAAAGGACGAAAATACCCCCGGGTTAAGAATTTGACATAGAGAGTGATGGAATAAGTGAATGTATATCTTCGAATTACGATAGAAGACTTGAAACTTGTTTGATCGAAAGAACAAATTCTTAATTTCGCCCATAAGATTCTTTGCTAACGATCAGTGGAACATTGACTAACTCATAAAACTTTTTAGATTGCGCCATAAGAAATGAGTTCTAGAGGTCGCGGCCGTCGGGGACGCGGTAGAGGCCGGATGGCCATGACAGAACCAGTTAGGTCGGGCCAAGGATCGGATAATGAAATACCACCTCCACCACCACCCCCAACTTTTGGTGATGGACCTCAGGATCAGACGGGGGGTGAGTCGGTATCGCAGGCTATGCTGCGTGTGCTAGAAATGATGGCTGAGACCAATAGAGGTGCAGGCGCTCGGAAGTCTGTATCTGAGCGGCTCCGATCCAATGGAGCTGAAGTATTCCGGGGTGTGTCAGGTGTCGCACCCAGTACAGCCGAATATTGGTTAGAATCAATCGAGAGGATCATGGACGATCTCGACTTAACAGATGAGGAGAAGCTGAAAGGAGCAGTGTCGCTTCTAAAAGACGAGTCATACCAGTGGTGGCTCACGGTTCGAGACGGCGCTACAGCAAACGACCTTACTTGGGAATACTTCAAAGCTACTTATCAGAAGAAGTATGTGGGCACCAGTTACACTGATACTCAGAGGAAAACCTTTCTGGGACTGGTACAAGGAAATAAGTCAGTATCTGAGTATGAGGCAGAATTTCTGAGGCTGAGCCGCTATGCCCGGGGAGTCGTGTCAACTGAGCACGATCGTTGTGTCCGCTTTGAAGACGGACTTAGGGATGACTTAAGGTTGTTGATTGCTCCACAACAGGTACGTGAGTTTGCTGTTCTGGTAGAAAAGGCCAAGGTAGCTGAAAGGGTCCGGGAGTCTGTGAGGCAGAGCTATGATAGGAGCAAACAGAAAAGAGGTGTTGGGTCATCTGGATCGGGAATTAATGCTCAAAAGAGGGTCAGACAGAGTGGGCCAAATCAGACTGGAAGGACCATGACTACTAATCAGAGACCGACTCAGTGTAATCGCTGTGGAAAGTCACATTGGGGAGGTTGTTACACCGGTGAGAGGGGTTGCTTTGAATGTGGATCTCCGGATCACCGTGTAAGGAATTGTCCTCGGAAGATGGCAAAGAATCAGCCAGAGGGTCAGAACCGTACTCCAGCAAGGAATGTGGGGCCACCGCAGAGGGGTCGTGGTAATGGTAGAGGAGGCAATGGTCCTAATCGAGGTCGCGGAGTTCAGGCCAGAGGAGCAGGCAACACCAAAGCTAGGCAGCCTGGCTTAGTCTACGCAGCGAGGCGTCGCGAGGAGGGTGACGCACCGGACGTCATCACCGGTACGTTCCTAGTTTTTGGTCTCCCTTATGTTGCATTAATTGATGTGGGTTCGACGCATTCATACATTGCCAGTAGTGTGGTAGAGGCTATGAACTTGGATTTTGAGACTGCTTCTAGCGAGATGACTGTAATTAGCCCTCTAGGACACTCTGTGATGGTGAACAAGCTATATAGAGATATACCCCTAGAACTCCAAGGGGTAGTGTTTGTGGCTGATCTTATGGAACTGCCGTTTGGGGAGTTTGACCTAATCCTTGGAATGGACTGGCTGGTTAAGTATCAGGCAAGGTTGGATTGCGCTGCTAAGCGCATGATTCTAAAGACGGCCGAGGGTGATGAAGTGGTAATGATCGGTAACAGAAGAGATTATCTATCCAATGTAGTGACTGCCTTGAAGGCCGAGAAAATGATCAAAAGGGGGTGTGAAGCATTGTTGGTTCAAATTTATGCCTTGGAGGCTAAGGAGTCAGCAGTTGAGGAGGTCCGAACTGTAGGGGAATTCGCTGACGTGTTTCCTGAAGAACTTCCGGGTCTGCCTCCAGATCGGGAAGTAGAGTTCGGTATAGACTTGTTGCCCGGAGCGGCACCTGTGTCCATAGCACCCTACCGAATGGCACCGAAGGAGTTGGTGGAGCTAAAGGCTCAAATTCAGGAACTCTTGGATAGAGGGTTCATTCGACCTAGTATATCTCCGTGGGGAGCACCTGTGTTGTTTGTCAAGAAGAAAGACGGGTCAATGCGGATGTGTATCGACTACCGTCAGCTAAACAAATTGACGATCAAAAACAAGTATCCGTTGCCTCGGATTGACGACCTGTTTGATCAACTGAAGGGTGCATCTGTGTTCTCAAAGATAGATCTTAGGTCGGGCTATCATCAACTTAAGGTAAAGGAGGTTGATGTGCACAAGACGGCATTTCGTACCCGGTATGGGCATTACGAGTTCTTAGTGATGCCGTTTGGGTTGACCAACGCACCGGCAGCATTCATGGACTTGATGAATAGGGTGTTTCAGCAATACTTAGATCAATTTGTCGTGGTGTTTATAGACGACATATTGGTATACTCGAAGACGGAGGAGGAGCATGATAGGCATTTGCGCATAGTCCTACAAGTGTTGAGGAAGGAGCAGTTGTATGCCAAATTCAGTAAGTGCGAATTTTGGCTTAGGGAGGTGACCTTCTTGGGTCACGTGGTGTCAGCTGAAGGGATTAGAGTGGACCCCCGCAAGGTCGAAGCGGTGTTGGAGTGGAAACCACCTCGGTCAGTGGCGGAAATTCGAAGTTTTCTAGGTCTGGCCGGGTATTATCGAAGATTTGTGGAAGGATTCTCTTTAATCGCCGCGCCGTTGACTAAGTTGTTAAGAAAATGAGTCCCGTTCGTTTGGTCAGAGAAACAGCAAGAAAGTTTTGATAAACTAAGAAAGATTCTGACGGAAGCTCCAGTTTTGGTACAGCCTGAGGCGGGGAAATCGTTCACGGTTTATTGTGATGCGTCCCATAATGGTTTGGGATGTGTGTTGATGCAGGAAGGGAAGGTGGTGGCCTATGCATCCCGTCAGCTAAGACCACATGAGGTTAACTATCCTACCCATGACTTGGAGTTAGCAGCAGTGGTTTTTGCTTTGAAAATATGGAGGCATTACTTGTATGGGGAAAAGTCGATAGTCTATACGGATCATAAAAGTTTGAGGTACCTCTTGACTCAGAAGGATTTGAATCTGAGGCAGCGCCGTTGGATTGAACTGTTGAAGGACTACGACTGTTCAATTGAGTACCACCCAGGCAAGGCTAACGTGGTGGCTGATGCGTTGAGCCGAAAGGTCGTGACAGACTTAAGGGCGATGTTTGCTCGTCTTAGTCTATACGACGACGGAAGTCTTTTGGCAGAATTGCAAGTTAAGCCAACTTGGATCGAGGAGATTAAGGAAAAGCAATTAGGGGATGGCAGTTTAAACGCACGGAGGCTGCAAGTTCAAGATGGCGGTTTGGAAGGGTACAGTTTGACTGGTGATGGGGTGCTGTGTTTTCAAGGACGGCCTTGTATGCCGAATGATGTGGAGTTGAGACAAAGAATTCTTCAAGATGCACATAGCAGCCCATACGCTATGCATCCTGGAGGTAGCAAGATGTACGGAGATTTACGTAAGCAGTTCTGGTGGCCAGGGTTGAAGTGCGAGGTAACTGAATTCGTGGGAAGGTGTCTCACATGTCAGCGGGTAAAGGTTGAACATCAGTTGCCATCTGGGTTACTTCAACCAGTGAAGATTCCTCAGTGGAAATGGGAGAGGATCACTATGGACTTCGTCAGTGGGCTACCCCTCACGCCCAGCAAGAAGGACGCAGTTTGGGTGATTGTGGACCGTCTGACCAAATCGGCTCATTTCATTCCAGTAAGGGTGGATTACTCGCTTCAGAAGATAGCTAAGTTGTATGTGGCGGAGATAGTGAGGTTGCACGGTGTGCCAGTGTCGATCATCTCAGACAGAGACCCCAGATTTACGTCAAGGTTTTGGAGAGCGCTACATCAGGCCTTGGGTACACGGCTGGATTTCAGTACAGCATTCCATCCACAATCTGACGGGCAGTCGGAAAGAGTCATTCAGATTCTAGAGGACATGTTAAGAGGCTGCGTTTTGGACTTCGGAGGTAGTTGGGAGGAATTTTTGCCATTAGCTGAGTTTGCATACAATAACAGTTATCAGGCAAGCATTAAGATGGCACCATATGAAGCATTGTATGGTAGGAGGTGTCGTACCCCCACTTGTTGGACAGAGTTGGGTGAACGACAGATGTTAGGACCGGAATTGGTTGCAGAAACTGAGGATAAGGTGCAGAAGATCCAAGCTCGATTGAAAGAAGCCTCAGATAGGCAGAAGTCTTATGCTGATCTCAAGCGGAGGGACATAGAATTTGCCGTAGGAGACGAAGTTTTTCTGAAGGTCTCGCCATGGAAGAAGGTGCTAAGATTTGGAAAGAAGGGCAAATTAAGCCCAAGGTTCATTGGACCGTTTAAGGTGCTGAGACGAGTGGGACCAGTAGCTTATCAGCTCGAGTTACCTGCAGAACTGAGTCAGATTCACGATGTGTTCCATGTCTCCATGCTTAGACGCTATCGTTCTGATCCATCACATGTCTTGACAGTTGAGGAAGTTGAGGTGAGTCCAGATTTGACGATGGAAGAAGAACCTGTGCAGATCCTAGATCGGGATGCGAAAGTTTTGCGTAGGAAGTCAGTTCCTTTAGTGAAGGTCCTATGGAGGAATCATGGCGTGGAGGAAGCTACGAGGGAGCCCGAGGATGCGATGCGGCAGCAGTACCCCCAACTCTTCTAATCCAGGTAATTTCGAGGACGAAATTATTTTAAGGGGGGTTGAACTGTAACATCCTGCAACTGGGGATGTTGTATTTCATTTTATTTTATTTTTTTTTTTTATTCCTGGGGAAACCTTATTTTTATTTTTGGGGACGAATTATGACATAAGTCAGTGAGTGGCAGTGTGGCTTGAGGTGTTTAGGGTGCAAGGGAGTGTAGGGGAGAAAAGGTTCGAGTCACATGGGGGTGTTTTATCATTTTGGGTTTGGAGCCTAAAAAGAAATGGGCTAACTAAGAAGGTTTTAAAAGGAATTTGAGAGCATTCTTGGGCATGAAATTCAAGTAGCAAAGTGGCGCGGGTTGTAGTTGGTGATTTCGGCATTGAGGACGGGTGTTCGAGTCCTGCTGAGAGCGCCAGCATGTTTTATTTTTGCCTTGGCTTTATTGCGTGCGGAAGCCAAGCGAGGAAGGCTTAAAAGAAATCTGTAATGCGCTTATGCCATGAATTACGCCTTGGCCAAGTGGCAAGGGCACTGCCTAGGGAGCTTGAGGGTGCGGCAGAACAGGGGTTCGAACCCCAGATTTCGCCTTGGAGATGTTTTATTTTGGCGTTGATGGAGAGCTTAATGAGATGGGTTAAGGAATAAACCTGGCGCTTAGGACACAAATGAACGCCCAGGCCGATTGGTGCGGGGCGCTATGGTGCTTAGGGACTTCAGCGAGACTGAAGTTCGAATCGCAGTGGCCGCAGGGCGTATTTTTTTTAAAATTGGGCTTTGACGTTATGAAAGAAGAGGGCTAAGGAGACATTAAAAGAAAGTTTTGATGAATTCATGTCACAATTAATACATTGGCCGAGTGGCTGGGGCGTGATACTGCTCCAGGTCTCGGGTTCGAAACCCCTGGGCAGCAATCAGGTATTTTGTTTTTGACCTCTGGCATTAAATGCGCACGGGAGCCCAGAGATGGAAGATTAAAAAGAAATTCCGACGCATTTATAACTGGAAAGGCGTTGTAGCCGAGTGGTCAGAGGCTTGGGCAGTCTTCCCCAGGTCTCGGGTTCGAGACCTGGCAGCTGCATAGGGGAAATTTAATTTTTGTTTTGGCCGGCAGTCAGCAAGTGGCCTGCAAGGCTCCCTTATAGATGCAACAAGTTGTTATTTTTTTTTATGTTTGTTTGTATTTTCAAGAGCTGCAAGTATGGGGTTTTGCTTCTTATTATTTTATTTATGGAGGTGGGGAAATGTTTTATTATTATTAATTATTATTATTAAAGGGAGGAGGGATTAAATATTGGTTGTGTATGGGTGTTTATTAAATATTGAAGTGTCACTTTATGGGGAGGAGCATGGACGGTTTTTGAGGGTGGCAAAGCATGGCCAAATTCTTGAATTTTTGTTTTTCTTTCCCCCAATTTGAGCTTGGCCGAATGGATGTTTCCCTTGGGAGCTTGTTTGGTCGGTTATGAGGCTAGCAAGGGAGTGCCGAAATCTTTTGGTGAAATGTCCAGTTTGCTGCCGATTTTTGAGTGAAAAAATTCTCCATTTTTCTTCCTTTCCATCTGAAGTCGAAAACCTTCTTGTCTCCATTGCCAATTCTCCTCCTATTTTTCTTCATTCCTCCAACCTTATGGTAGATTACTTATTCTCTTGTCTTTCCTTAAAACTATCAAGTCGAATACCATTCCAATCTTCTCTTTCCTATTAACTTTTGCTTTGGCCGAATATCAAGAGGGCATAGGCTCTTTTCGGGACTTCTTCTTCAAGTGGTTGAAAGAAAAAAAAAAAAAAAGGGGGGGCTTTGGAGCCGTCAATCTAGGCCTCCATTCTCTGCTAATCGAATTGGTAAGATTGTGGAAAGAACCTCTTCTTAAGCCTATTCTTTAGTTATTTTGGAAAAAGCCGAAGGCTAACTATTATGTGATCTCAATGTGTAGCTGATTACAAGTGGTGCATGTGGTTCGAGATTTGGTTAGAAACCAAATCGACTTTGGGTGAGTATTATTATTTAACGATAGCTCCTTCGGGATTTATGTTGGTAAGACCGAATATGGCCTTGTTAATGATCCTATGGAATCGGCCGAAAAAGGGGGGGGATATAGGCCATACTAATTGAAAATGTTTGCATGCATAGCAGACACCAAGGAGTACTGTGGATTTTAATTCTTCAGAGAATCTCGACAAGTCAAACAATAACTTGGGAGTTCGGTAAGCTTAAAAATAGTTAAGCATTTTTCGGCCAAAGGCCATTCTTAGTATTTTCGAGTAACCGATTTATGCACTATGATTTTTAGGAGGGGACTAAATCGGCTAAGAAATCAGAAGTTTTCCGGATTTCAAATCACGCGGTTTAGTGCTCATAAAGGTTCGGCCTAAGGCCCTATTTTGTCATGATATGACCGATCCTTTGGAATTGTTGATTAATCAATGAGACTCTTTAATAATAGCTTATGTTGGCCGAATATAGGGGCTATACGAGGACAAGTTCGGGACTTTTTAAATATCACGTAGATCCGGGATTTCTTGTAGACCTTCGATAAATTAGGTGTGTAAACTCTCACACACGTTATTAGTATAAACTGTTATTTGATGATATTAATAACCTCTCATATGGTAACTTTGCTTAGTGGGCATAAGCTTGGTTTTCGGGTAAGTTTCCTTATTACTCGATTTACGATATATGTTGTATATGCCATCATATGCTGAAAAATGCTATGCTATATACGATTGCATGATATATGGAATCATGATACTTGTAATATGAGCATGATGATGGTGGGATTGATGAGAGGGAGTAATATTCGTGTCGACGGACACCAGTGTTTTGGTAACACATTGTGGCTACGGTCACCAGAGGTTTGGTACCTCCAGAGGTTTGGCACCTCATAGCGTCTCGTCCCTGTGGCTTAGTACCACCGTGGGTTGGCCCCACACTTGAGATACGGGATCGACGCCAGTGATTTGGTATCACACGATGGGTTGGCCCCATCATTTGATTGTGACTTCGGGTCACCAGTGGTTTGGCACCACCAGTGGTTTGGCACCACACGTATTGACGGATATTGTGACTCTGGGTCACCAGTGGTTTGGCACCACCAGTGGTTTGGTACCACACGGGGTAGAAAGGGAGCATGGATGGCTAGGTTGGGTTGCATAATTGCATGTCATACTAATATCTAGTGTATGAGTGTTAATTCCGGGTTGGGGATTTATACACGGAGTCTTGGTGACTCACCCCTTCCCATATCGTCTTGCAGGTGAGTAGAGCACGGAGGCGGGGCCGAGGAGAGCTCGAGGCGGCCATGTTGGTTTTGTGGGCTTGAAATTTTATTTTGCCCCGTTTTAAGTTTAATCATTCACTACAATTCGATTGGGTTGTAATATGGCCGCTTATTATTATTTTGGATGGTTAGGTAGTTGTTTTTACTTTACTTTATAACTGATGAACTTACGAACGGTTATGCAAATCGGTTAAAAGTAACGTTTTCAAAAATAATTACTTGTACGCGTTTTCAAAAATGCTACCATCGGGTAACGAAATTTTTTTTTGCTATCGATCACTCTATTGTTCTAAAATTAAGGGGTCAAATGGTTTTAAAGGAAGAAAGGATTTTCAACTCAATCGGATTTACCTAATCAACCCACTTGAGTTTTAACGAACACCGTTTTATACCCTTAGCAAAATTTGTAATTTCTACTATTAATCCTAACCTTTCAAACTTCTTTCATTCCGTGACATACCAGATCCGGTCATGGCTTGTGGGCCGGGTATGGGGTGTTACACCCACAGCCGAGCTTTGAACTAGGCTCTGATACCAATTTGTAACAACCCAAACCCGGCCCAAACGCTATGACCGAATTTGATTTGCTACGGAGAAAACATTTTGAAACCTTTTTTAAAATCGATTTAAGTATTCGGTAAAAGATAGTGTCTTGTAGAAACAGTTGAGGTGTATAAGAACCCATACTTAGATTTATTTTGGAAAATACTTATTGAAACAAGTTATTATGTATATTTTAGATGTACCCGATGGTACTTTAAAACATTTTTCGTTTGATTTGGAAAAACATGATAAATCGTTATTAACATAATTAAATAAGTTAAACAAATATTTCAAAGCAGGTAACTAAATAATAAAAAGGGAGTTGTTGGAGGCCTTATTACAACCCAATTAAAATCAAACCAACAATCGAAGAAAAATAATTGAACCAAAATGTAAAGTCTATTAAATTTAAATCCCACTGCATGGCCACCTCGAGTCCATCCGGTCCACATCCGCGATCTACACGTCACCTGAAAAATATAAAGGAAAAGGTGAGTCGCCAAGACTCAGTATGTAACCCTTCCCCCGGTTTAAGCAATTTCATACACAATGTATAACAATTAACATGCATCAAGTCATATACCCAACCTAACCATCCATATCACCTTTCTCTACCCCGTGTGGTACCAAACCACTGGTGGTGCCAAACCACTGGTGACTTTAAGTCACAGATGTGATGCCAAATCACTGGAGGTGCCAAACCTCTGGTGTCCGAAGACACAAATCGGTTGATGGGGCCAACCCATCGTGTGATGCCAAATCACTGGCATCGATCCCGTATTATCATCTGTGGGGCCAACCCACTGTGGTACTAAGCACCTGGGACGAGACGCTATGAGGTGCCAAACCTCTGGAGGTACCAAACCTCTGGTGACCGTAGTCACAGTGTGTTACCAAAACACTGGTGTCCGTCGACACAATGTCACTGCCCCCTCCTCTCATCAACCCATACCAAGCAGTTATAAACAGAGTTTATGCCAACATACATTTATCACATGTATCCAACAAGTCATGCTTCCCAAAAGCATTATAATCAATCTCACATAGACAGAGACTTACCGGGATCCTTGCTTGTACCATTAAGGTACTAAATCCATATCTACATAAAGTAGATTTACATACAACATGTATTTAATACAGTTTATTAATTATTATAAGTGTGTATGTACACACCTGTCACCACTGAATAGTCTAAATCCCGAAAAGAGGAGTCGGCCACCCCAGATCTCTCTGCACCTAAATTCGGCCAACCATGGGATTAGTACTATGGCCTATTCGGCCAACCCAAGTAATTTAAAGGGGTCATCTTTTGAACCCGAATCCTTACCTATTCGCCCTCGAGTATACTTATAGCACAACTTTATGATTTTGCTTCCCTTTCCTACAATCGGCAGTCATTAGTATCATAATACTAGCCTTCGGCTTGCTTTTGATCATCATAGTATAGTTACTAGATTGATTTCTTACCACCCTTACCAAAACCGTTTATTAGAGATTAGGGGCTGGAGTCGACTGCTTCTCGATCCCGGAGTACCTCTGCTAATTCGATTGTCAAAGAAATTTGAAGAGATTTTTACCACCTAATATTCGGCCAAGACTACTAAGGGAGTAGTAGGGAGATTCGGCTAGAGGAAAAATAATGGGAGAAAAGAGTGTTAGAATTCCTGCAAATAGGAGTGAATGTTCGGCTAATAGGAAATAAAAGAAAAGGGGGATTGAGGATGGGGATTCGGCAAGGAGAAATAGAGAGGGTTTCGGCCAAGGTCTTGAGAGGATGGAAAAATAAAAGAAAAATAAGAAAGAAAGGTGTTAGAAATTTCGGCTAAGCAAAATGGAAAAAGAAAAGCAAGGTGATCAATTGGTGCTTTTATAAGCATTCGGCACCCCCCCTTTAAGCTTGCCGTCCACCTTCTCATGAGGAGTTCAAAATCTACCAATTTCCTTGAAATTCTCCTAGCCACTCACTCAAATAATTTTGAATACTCAACATTATTCAAATAAAAAAAAATACTATAATAATCCAAATAAAATCAACTAATATCTTTATTATCCCTTATCATCTCATTATCTAAATAATTAATAAAAGAAACAAAACAAAGACCATGTGTCATCAACTAGCCGAACAAACCCCCATGTGCAGGCCAACTCTTGATTTGAAATAATTCAAAAGAATTTGAATTAACATATCCTACTTTTTCTCTTGCCAACTATTGTTGATTAATCAAATAATAATCCAATTAATCTTAATAATATCCTTATCTATCTCCATTATCTTATCAAATAATAATAATAAAAACAAAGAGTCCATGTGCTTGACAAACTCCAGACGAAAGAAACAAAGGCCATGTGCAGCCAATTCACGCCAGCCTTAAAAAAAAGGAAACAAAGTGCTGCACCTTAGATTCGAACCAAAGACCTCACGCATCAGCCCTTCTTCCAGCGCCCTTGCCAACTCTTCCAGCCCGCCTTTCATGCCATAAAGCCCCCTTATTTATTTATAAGACCTCCCTGGGTCGTTTACCCCAAAAATTAAAAATGCAAAGCGCTGCTTTAGCAGCTCGAACCTGCGCCTATCCACCTCTAGACTCCTAGTGGCGCTCCAAGCCACTCCACCTACCTGACTTTCTTGTCCGAATTCCTCACCAATTATTTTTAAGGCTTCCCAAGCCAACTCCAACGCCCAAACAAAAATGCCACTTGCAGCCATCGTGCCTCGAACCCAGGCCCTTGTAACACCCTTGGATGCACCCAACCAATTGCACCAAGCCTATTCCTTGTGCCATAATTCGCCCAAAAATTTATTAAAGCCTTATCTCATCTAGCTCCCTCCTTTATGGTACTAAAAAAAAAAATATTTTAACACTAGGTCAGGCCTAACTCGGGTTATTTTTAGACCCTTAAATATGTCAAATAAATCCTAGAATTTAACCCTTCAAGTACACACATGGGAAATTAGCTAAGTTACAAACAACCCCTAATTTGGGGTGTTACATAAATATTCTTCTTATATTTTTTTACCAGTTGTTCTTCTCAAGGTTAAATTATCGCTTGATAAGTATGTATTGATAACTTCTTGAGACCAAATGTTGAGCAATTATGGTTTATATTTCAAGACATGTTCCTTCATGTTGACCTTTATAAATATTCTTCTTATGCTTTTTTACCAGTTGTTCTTAATCTGGAGTTGAGGGAATAATACCTTAATTACTGCACAATAAGTATGTATAGATAACTTGTTGATACCAAATGTTGAGCAATTGTGGTTTATATTTCGAGACATATGCTCCTTCATGTTTATCTTTATAAATATTCTTCTTATACTTTTTTACTAGTTGTTCTTACTCTAGAGTTGAGGGAAGAAGAACATAATTACACCGAAGAGGCCAAATGTTGAGCAAATAAGTTTTAATTCACTTCGTTTCTATGGTTTTTTTATGCTCAAATAATTATAAGGTTCGTGCAGCAACCCACACCCAAGTCAATTGTCAAGTCTAAATGTGAAGAAGCACATTCGTTCCTTCACGTTGATCATTATAAATATTCTTGTTATATTTTTTTACTAGTTGTTCTTGCCCCAGGGTTGAGGGAATAATACCATACTTACCATGTGGTACGTATATATTGAAAACTGGTTGAGACCAAATGTTGAGCAATTGTGGTTTATATTTTAAGACATGCGTTCCTTCATGTTGGTCATTATAAATATTCTTCTTATGTTTTTTTACCTGTTGTTCTTGCTCTAGAGTTGAGGGAATAATACCTTAATTACAGCGCAATATGTATTGATAACTTGTTGAAACCAGATGTTGAGAAATTGTAGTTTATATTCTAAGACATACATTCTTTCACGTTTGATCATTATAAATATTCTTCTTATGTTTTTTACCAGTTGTTCTTGCCCAAGAGTTGAGGGAATAATTCCTTAATTATAGCATAGTAAGTATGTATTGGTAACTTCTTGAGACCAAATTTTGAGCAATAGTGGTTTATATTCTAAGATATGTGTTCCTTCATGTTGATCATTATAAATATTCTTCTTATGTTTTTTACCAGTTATTCTTACCCCCAGATTTGAGGGAATAATACCTTAATTACTGCACGGTAAGTATGATTGGTAACTTGTTGAGACCAAATGTTGAGCAATTGTGGTTTATATTCTAAGACATACGTTCCTTCATGTTGATCTTTATAAATATTCTTCTTATGTTTTTTTACCAGTTGTTCTTGCTCCAAAGTTGATGGAAGAAGAATGTAATTACTTCTGAGTTGAAACCAAATGTTAAGCAAATAAGTTTTAATTCACTTAGTTTATATGGTTTTTTTTTTGCTCAAATAATTATGAGGTTTGTGTAGCAACCCACACCCGAGTCAATTTTTGGGTCTAAATTTGAAGCAGCACATTTGTTCCCTCATATTGATCATTATAAATATTCTTATGTTTTTTTACCAGTTGTTCTTGCCCCAGAGTTGAGGGAATAATTTCTTAATTACCGCGCGGTAAGTTTGTATTGATAACTTGTTTAGATCAAATGTTGAGCAATTGTGGTTTATATTCTGATACATATTTTCCTTCATGTTGATCTTTATAAATATTCTTCTTATGTTTTCTTACCAACTGTTCTTGCTCTAGAGTTGAGGATAGAAGAACGTAATTACCCTAGGGTTGAGACCAAATGTTGAGCAAATAAGTTTTAATTCACTTCATTTATATGGTTTTTGTAACAACCATTACCCGTATTCAACGCCGGAATAGGGCTCGAGGCATTATCGGACTTATAACACAAGCATTCACACAATTCCGAGTCATAAATTTGCGTCCAAATTAAAACCATTCATATTCAGTCATAAAGTCCTTTATATGAGCCTACGAGGCCTAAAACATGCTTTGGAGGTGGTTCGGGACTAAACCGAGAACTTTAGAAATTTTTACAAAACTTAGAAAATTTTTGCTATATGCAGGGCTCACACGCCCGTGTAGTCCAAGGGACACACCCATGTGACCCCGGGACACACCCGTGCTTTAGACCATATTCAAATTAGGGTGCTCTTTGACTTGTGCCACACGTCCGTGTTTAGGCCGTGTAGCATACACGGCTAAGACACACTCCCGTGTCTCTGCCCGTGTGCTCAATTCTGGACATTCTGTTTTTCAAAATTAAGGTGCAGGGGACACACGGCTGGAACACATGCCCGTGGGGCAGACCGTGTGTCACACACGGCCTAGACACACGCCCGTGTGTCTAACCGTGTGGACAAAATAAAGGTTATTTACCATGCCATTTGCCACCCTTATTCACATATACACTTATACCAATTCAAGGCACAAAACATAACATACTTAGGCAACCAAAACATCCACAATTATGACCAATACGATATTAACATCTATCATATTCACAACAATTATTAAGCCGCAATTGACAACTTTCAAGATACCTAATTGTACTCCACTTTATCATGTCATAAATAAACCACATTGCCAAACACTTCACATTCATGTCATAAATCACTTTTCTGTCATTTACCAAGCATACTATGACCATATCACCAAAGACATCGACACATATATAAATATACTTAGGCTTACAACCATGATAGCCCAAATAAACCAATCTACATGGCCAAATATCCAAACAAGCTTTTGACAATCACAAGCCAACATATTGGCGACAATCACAATGACACATTTAACAAAATGACTAAGTCTCTATACATGCCATAAACTCAAAATACTTGAATTCATCAATACCTAGAGTGATAGCTTGATAGTGTGATAGGATCTTCGGTGAACTTCAATCTGAGCTAGCTCAATGGCACTATAAAACATGGGAAAGGAAGAGGGGTAAGCTATACAGCTTAGTAAGTCCATATGCAAATAATACAAAACATTATTCATACATTTGACATATAAATAACTTAACAAATATTAACATAAATATCCTTAAAACTTCATAAATGTCATATGACCATAAATGTCATTTAATATCCACATAACACATATCAACATAAATGTCATTTAAGCTTCATAAGCACAACTTACTCAATCACATTCTTACCAATTGTTCATCATATAACGAATCCATTTTCTTTGAGTTTTTTCGTACATACATGTACCAACTCGTAACATAATCACATATTTCCTCATCTTCAACGTACCCATTGAACATTTCGTCAACATTTCCCATTGAACCATTTGGAATACTAAAGGATACTTGGAAATCTCGTACACACAGTATCGTATCAATGCCATATCACAGATATGGTCTTACATGTAATCTCGTATCGATGCCAATAGCCTAGCTATGGTCTTATACGAAGTCTCATATCGATGTCATATCCCAGATATGGTCTTACACGTAATCTCAGTAACCCTAATGTCATGACATTTGTATCCTATCTATTCCTAAGGTTCAACCAGGATTTACTCGCTTGTCAAAACTTCGTCAATTTCATCCATAGAGTCAATCATACAATTCATGCAATAACAAAACATTATAAATACAATTATAACGTTGCATTATTTACATACAAACTTACCTCGATACAAAAATAGCGTAAATGGACCTAATTGTCGAACACTTTGGTTTTCCCCCGACTTAGACCTGAACTTCATTTTTCTTGATCTATAATACCAAATTCATCTCATTTAATCAACACATTATTCATTTCAGCCGAAAATTCAAATTATGGGAAAATTACATTTTTCCCCTAAACTTTTGACATTTTACACTTTAGTCCCTAGGCTCGTAAAATGATTTTCATTCAATTTCTTCAAACCCAAGCTTAGAAGAAACTATTTCTTGGCCATAACATCCCACATTTTTCATTTATTCACAATTTTCTACTCATTTTATAACTTTTACAAATAAGTCATTTTTGACATTTTTACCGAAAATCACTTAACAAAAGTCGTTTAACAAACAACAAACATGCATTTTCTACCATCATACATCAAAATACACACGTATTCAACATGGGTAAAACCCTAGACCATGATCATATTTTAAATTAGTGGTAGAAATAGATAGATCGGGTTACAACGACTTCAAAAATGGAAAGAGCATTAAAATTTGGGCAAGAACAGACTTACAATCGAGCTTGAAAGCTTGACAAACCCTAGCCATGGTTCTCCTTGTGAAATTCGGCCAAGGGAGGAAGAAGATGGACAAATTTTGGCTTTATTTGGCTTTTTAATACATTTAATTACCAAATTACTAAAATGCCCTTAATGAAAAACTTTAAAAACATACCTAACCATGTCCATTTTTGTCCATTTATAATAGTCTAATTACCATTTAAGGACCTCCAATTTAAAATTTCATAACAATTAGACACCTTTAACCTATAGAACTCACATCTTGCACTTATTACAATTTAGTCATTTTAACTAATTGAGTGCCCAAACGTCAAAATTTTCGAACAAAATCTTCACGAAATTGTTCCATAAAACTGTAGATTATAAAAATATAATAAAAATGAATTGTTCTTCGTTGGATTTGTGGTCTCGAAACGACTGTTCCTACTAGACCCAAAACCGGGCTATTACAAGTCTCCCCCCTTTAGGGATTTTCGTCCCTGATAATCTTACCGAAATATAAATTCGATTTCCACGTAGACTCCTCTATCTCGTGACACTGCCAAAGAACCCTTACTAAGGTTATGCCTTTATTTCCCAACTTTTTAAATCTCTCGTGTCAGAATTCTGATCGATTCTTCGTTATACAACACATTGGCTGAATCCTAATCCCTATCTGAGAATTCATACTCAAAGAGTCCAATCGATACCATCGCTAACATAGATACACAAAACACATTTTGAACTTTTTCCAAGGCAATACTTTTGGAAGCATGCTATTGCTGAACGGGAATTTCATATCCTCATGTTTCAAATTCACATATGTTTTCTGACAATTTGAGGTGGATTCTAAACTACCACGAATCACTTTTACTTTCTGTACGATTTCTGATTGGATAGTCTCTGAAACATATAACTCAACTAATCTATCATGTTACATACCCGATCACCAGAACATCTATTTCAAATAACTGTACTTTTTAACAAACGAGCTACTACTGATCTTCGTACAAAATTTTCTGCATAAGTTCTGAATTACTCTGTGCGCAAATTCTATCTCAGAATAATGATAACAGTCGTCAAGTCCGACTTGAAATTCAGAATCAAAAGTCGTCTCACACTGTACTTGTTTAGTTTACCACTCACTATCACATTCCTGTGGTTCTCAATATTGCAAAGAAAACATCGCTTTAGCTTCTAATTTAGCCAGATTCAGACCTTCATCAAATAAGATTAATCATGTATCCAATACTCACAAAATAATCAAAGGTTTTCCATTAAAGCATTTGCAAATATATCCGTCTTCCCAAAGGTTAATCAATAACTGCTCACAATCTTTCAATAGTTCAAGCCATCTATGCTGTTTTAAATTCAGATCCTTCTGTGACATTACATACTTTAAATTCTTGGGATCAGGAAACATAAAACATTTTTCATCGGACAACCGGTGTCATCAAATTCTCAACACAGACATAAAAGGTGGCATACTCTAAATCACCCATCGAACAGTTCCTTTCATGTGACTTTAACCGTTTGAAAGCATAAACTATCACTTTACATTTTTGTATTAAAACACATTCCAATCCGTTCAATAGTGCATTGCTGAAAAATCATAAATTCTTTACTCAATTTAAACTGGACCTAGAATCAGTGCCTCAATTAATAATACCTTCAACTATCTTCAACTTTGCTAACACTCAACAGACCATTCAAACTTTCACAGATGTGATAACTTTATCAATCAAAACAACTTTAACTTATAATAATATCATCCAATTAGAACTGATCTAATAAGTACGCCCTTTATCACACCCTTTTTGAATATAAATTCTTCATTCAAATTGTTCGTCAATTTACCATGAATGTACAAGATTTTATCTTCTTACATGAGGATAAACTTAAATGCATATAACTCAAATTACTTTTCAACTAACCAGCTCGCTCAGATAAAAACAACTGAGTCGATCTCAACTATCAAATAATATCATATCAAAATACTCCCTTCTTCATGCTGTTAAAACAACTCAAATATACAATCTTTCAAAATTTCCTCACATGCTAGTCAAAGATCTTTACAACTGCATTGGCTCAAGGAAACAAAATATCTTGATTGAACTCATTAACCTTAATCAAACTTACCTGAGAAAAGAAAACCATCGTACAATTTGAGCTTGAGCTTCCACTATCTATACCTTTGTCGATGTCAATTCCTTTCACGAAAATTAGAGAAATCTTGATACCAGAATTACCACGTTCCTATGATCAAACCAGAAATACAACCATAATAGGCATAGTTATCACAAGCCAAAGAACACACTTTAAAGATGAGCAATGATTGATAGTTTACGAAATGAAGATAATAGCAAAACCAAGATAAAGAAATCCAAGATGTGATATCTTACTGGAAGTCCGAGAACAGAACTCATAAGAAAATAATAAAGGCTTGATGATTCCTCAGAGAAAACCAGAAGAAAAACAATACTAATACGCTCAGGAAATCAATTGTAATAGAGATAATATATTTTCCAAATATATATATAAAACAAAACAACATCCAGTGGAAACAAAAGAATAGCCTCACATAAATTTTCACCAACAGCTTTTATTCTAAACATAATAGAATAGAATCCCAAAGAGAGAGATAAGAAATGCTGCTCATCAACCAACCAGACCAACAGTGCTTTCATCTAACATTATAATCAGCTAGCATTCTCATACACGATAAGAATTTCATCAGAAAACGAACAATCACATATATCTCTGAGGATAAATGAATATATAAGATACCCAGGAGAGATCATCATAATCTATTCAATTACTACTGTTACACTCAGACATCTTTACAATTCAAATATCATTTCTCTGACTAATTCTATCATTACTAATCTCGTATTATTCCATTCACTAACGAAAATCAATCCGAAAGAAATCTCGGCAAATACATACTTTAGGCATCATACCTGAATGAGTCGATTAGCCGAGATTAACTTTTTCTTTAACCGTGACATCGCGAAATCCGAATGATCTTTTAAATAACCTGGCATCTTTTCCAGAACTGTATTCACTTGCCAAACTATTCTTAACTCTGACCACATTATTAGTTATTCTGCTACTGAACTCTTTAGTCTCTTCCTTGTGAGCTCATTCAACTTAAATCTCGTGAGATTTCGTTATAAAATACCACATTGGAAAGGGGGTGAGGTCGTAAAGCCTCTAACTCGAGTCTCATAAATACACACATATAACTTAGCATTCATCATCAACATAATATCTTGACAATCATATAATTCACTTCAAGCTAATTAACATACATATTTATGTTACACGAACTTTCTGATTATCTTTATTCAAACAAGTGTACTTAAACATACATTCCATAAATTTTCAGTAAGTTTACTTATCGCATTCACTTAATCAAACAAGCTAGGCACATAACATCATATGAATGCCAAACAAACATGGATGAGCTTATCACAACATAAAATTTCACTTCACTTCACCTTTCTGTATTTCAAGAATAATTCCCATTGAACTATTGTAATTTCGATGGATATTCGGGTAGTATAATCAAGGTATGCATGTCAACAATCCGTCAATTCATATTCAAAAGTGCCCTTTTTGGCACATATTCATAGAGCACAGTCTCGAGCCACATATGATATAATAGGATTGCCAATCCAAGCTAAATCCTTTCAGTAACATATGCTCTAAAGGGCTTACTCTAGATTACCCGTCCGGGCTAAATCCTTTTTGCAACATTTAAAACATTTTATCCATTTCATAAAATCATCATAATTCATCGAAATACAACGTTCAACAGGAAAAATGACATTTTATCCATATTTCTCAACTCATGGTTATTTCATTTTGTACATCATCACATACATATCATGAACTCTTATTCATACCTTCCCAAGTTTTGACTCATCACAAACACATTTTCAAATATCTTAGTATCATTTTCAGCGTTTTAAAAAATAGCTCAGTTGGAAAGCATCTCTGCCTCAACAAAACAATTTCATCAAAGTTGGGAGATATCACACTATCATAGGTAGTAATATGGCATGTATAGCTAGACTCACAAACGCTACGTTAGTCTGAGAATCGACTAAACCATAGCTCTAATACCACTAAATGTAATGCCCCTTAACCATATTCAACGCCGGAATAGGGCTCGAGGCATTACCAGACTTATAACACAAGCATTCACACAATTCCAAATCATAAATTTGCATCCAAATTAAAACCATTCATATTCAACCATAAAGTCTCTTATATGAGCTTACAAGGCCCAAAACATGCTTTGGAGGTGGTTCGGGACTAAATCGATAACTTTAGAACTTTTTACAATACTTAGAAAATTTTTGCTAAATGCAGGGCTCACACACCCTTGTGGTCCAAGGGACACGCCTGTGTGACCCCGAGACACGCCCGTGCTTCATACTGTGTTCAAATTAGGGTGCTCTTTGACTTGTGCCACACGGCTGTGCCACACAGCTATGCCGCACGTTCATGTGTTAGGCCGTGTAGCACATACGGTTGAGACACACGCCCGTGTCTCTGCCCGCGTGCTCAATTCTGGACATTCTATTGTTCAAAATTAAGGTGCAGGGGACAAACGGCCGGAACACATGCCCGTAGGGCAGACTGTGTGTCACACATGGCCTAGACACACGCCCATGTGTCTACCCGTGTGGACAAAATAAAGGTTATTTACCATGCCATTTGCCACCCTTATTCACATATACACTTATACCAATTCAAGGCACAAAACATAACATAGTTAGGCAACCAAAACATCCACAATTATGACCAACACGGTATTAACATCTATCATATTCATAACAATTATTAAGCCACAATTGACTACTTTCAAGATACCTAATTGTACTCCACTTTATCATCTCATAAATAGACCACATTGCCAAACATTTCACATTCATGTCATAAATCACATTTCCATCATTTACCAAGCATACTATGACCATATCACCAAAGACATTGACACATATATAAATATACTTAGGCTTACAACCATGATAACCCAAATAAACCAATCTACATGGCCAAATATCCAAACAAGCCTTTGACAATCACAAGCCAACACATTGGCTACAATCACAATGACACATTTAACAAAATGACTAAGTCCCTATACATGCCATAAACTCAAAATACTTGAATTCATCAATACCCAAAGTGATAGCTTAATAGTGTGATAGGATCTCCGGCGAACTCCAATCTGAGCTAGTTCAATGACACTATAAAACATGGGAAAAGAATGGGGTAAGTTATACAGCTTAGTAAGTCCATATACAAATAATACAAAACATTATTCATACTTTGACATATAAATAACTTAACAAATATTAACATAAATGTCCTTAAAACTTCATAAATGTCATATGACCATAAATGTCATTTAATATCAACATAACACATATCAACATAAATGTCATTTAAGCTTCATAAGCACAACTTACTCAATCACATTCTTACCAATTATTCATCATATATCGAATCCATTTTCTTTGAGTTTTTTCGTACATACCTGTACCAACTCGTAACATAATAACATATTTCCTCATTTTCAACGTACTAGTTGAACATTTCGTCAACATTTCCCGTTGAACCATTTGGAATACTAAAGGATACTCGGGAATCTTGTACACACAGTATCGTATCAATGCCATATCCCAAATATGGTCTTACATGTAATCTCGTATCGATGCCAATAGCCTAGCTATGGTCTTATAAGAAGTCTCATATCGATGCTATATCCCAAATATGGTCTTACACGTAATATCAGTAACCCTAATGTCATGACATTTGTATCCTGTCTATTCTTAAGGTTCAACCAGAATTTACTCGCTTGTCGAAACTTAGTCAATTTCATCCATAAAGTCAATCATACAGTTCATGCAATAACAAAACATTAGAAATACAATTATAACGTTGCATTATTTACATACAAACTTACCTCGATAAAAAATAGCGGAAATGGACCTAATCGTCAAACACTTTGGTTTTCCCCCAATCTAGACCCAAACTTCATTTTTATTGATCTATAATACCAAATTCATCTCATTTAATCATCATATTATTCATTTCAGCCCAAAAGTCACATTATGGAAAAATTACATTTTTCCCCTAAACTTTTGATATTTTACACTTTAGTCCCTAGGTTCATAATGTAACATCCTGTTTTTAGCTAAATCAGAACAATAGTTTTAGAACCACAAATCCGATGTCAAAAAATTATTTTAATATTATTTTTGGTATTTACAGCATGTTATTTGATATGTGTGAAAATTTCGTGAGCTAATTTTATCGATTGGTTGCTTAATTCGATAAAAAGTATCTAATAGCTATAGAACCTTAAATTAAAGGTCCTTATGTTGTAATTAGAGTGTAAGTGGACATTTATAGACATGTATTAAGGTATTTTGATGGTTATTAATTAAGGTTAAAAAGGTAATTTAATTAATTAAGTTAAAACAAATAAAACAAAATGAAACCATTATCTAATATCATCATCTTCAACCGTGTATAACAAAGGAGAAAACCATTTTTAGGGCTTGTGATATTTGGCCCTTTCATTGCTCAATTGTAAGTCCATTTTAGCTCGATTTTTGATGATTTATATGTTTTTGTAATTGTTGCAACTCAATCTAGCTAGCCCGTACCTTTAATTTCAAAACTGTTAAAGATTTTGAGAGTTTCCATTATTGAATATATGTATTCTTTGATGAATTATGATAGATTAAGAAAGTTTGTTGATAATTAAACTAGTTTTGTAAAGTGATTTTTGACAAAAATGTCAAAAAGGGATTAATTTGTGAAATGTGCAAATTGTGTGGTTGAAATGTGAAATAAATGAAAATTATGGGCTGTTAGGGGTATTATGGTAATTCGGCTAGCATGGCTTAGTTTTGAATTTCATTAATTTGTGATTTTATGAAATAAGGACTAAATTGTAAAAAATGTGAAATTTGTAGGGCAAAAGTGTAAATGTGTTTTAAAGTGTATTTTGGACTAAATTGAATGAATAGATGATTGAGTAAGTTAATTTTGAATATAAATAGATCAAGAAAAGCGGAATACGGACTTGGATTAGGGAAAATATAAAGTTATCAACTAATCGACTCGATTCGCTGTTTTAGCATCCGAGGTAAGTTCGTATGCAATAAGCATTGTTATAATCATGCTTTTTAATGCTTTGATATTGCATAAATTGTATATATGAGACTACATTTATGTTCGATGACAAATCGACTATTTGTGGCACTTAGTGTGCGATCCGGCATAACTTCGGCTAAATATGGCACTTAGTGTGCGATTTGAGATAGCTTCGGCTATGTACGGCACTTAGTGTGCGAGACATTGAGATTGGCAATTAGTGTGCGAGACATCGAGTATGGCATTTAGTGTGCGAAATATTGAGTATTCAACGGCATTTCGTGTATGTATGAACTTGTTATGGATTGGTACAGGTATGTATAAGTATATGTATATTATGATCTTAAAATCGAAGAAGTTACAAAGTTTGTATATAAGATTATGAATAAGCATGTGAAAGGTTTGTTAGTAAATCTTGAATTTCATGATAATATGTTTAGATTAATGAATGTGTATTTGTGATTAGTTAAGTTTATATCATACGAGCTTACTAAGCTATAAAGCTTACTTTGTTTATTTTTCCATTTCTTATATTGATTTCAAAGCTAGCTCGGATTCGGGGATTGTCAAATATTACGTCACACTATCCAACCATCACTTGGGTACTTTTAGGCTCTTGGTTTGTTCATATGGCATGTATAGGGTTATGGACATTTTGGTTATGTGTTGAAAGTGAATATTGCCATTTGAGATGACTTGTGAATGGTTATGTTTTGTTTGTATTTATAGCCATGAGATTTGGCTTAATTTGGCCAGTTTGATTATGTATATATAAGTGTGCTTATGGCTTAAATTATGAGGTTTGTGGAATTGGTATTATGCTTGTGAACTAGAACAAAATGATGTATGATTGGTAAATGTTTTTATATGAGTAAATGTCATTTTGTGAAGTGTTTAATGTTACTTGGAAATGATTGATAAATTGATGATGATTGTTATTGAAGTTTAGGCTAAGAAAATGTTAGATGAAATGGTAAGAATTATGGTTGATTTGGTTGTTATGGATTGCCAATTTTGCTTTGTTTTTATGCCATATGTGTAGGTGAAGGTGTGTACCAAATGGGGTGGCAAAATGGCTTAGTAAATAGCCTATTTTTGTCCACACGGGCAGAGACACAGACATTTGTCTCAGCCGTGTGTGACACACGGTCAAGTTACACGGCCGTGTGTCCCTTGGTGTTGAAATTAAATTGAAGTCAGTATGCTCCACACGGTCTCACACAAAAGCGTGTGACTGGCCGTGTGGTACAAGTCAGTATACCCCCTAATTGGCACACGGCTTAGCACACGGGCGTGTGATTTAGCCGTGTTGCATAAGTTAGTATACCCTACAGTTTTGGCACGTCCTAACACACGGCCTGGCACATGGGCATGCGTGGCCATTTTGAAGGGTACACGGGCTAGACACACGGACGTGTGGTCGGCCGTGTGACCCAAGTCAGTATGTATGCCCTATTTTCACACGGTCTGAGACACGGGCGTGTCTACTAGCCGTGTGAGGAACACGACCTGCTCACACGGGCGTGTGACCTTTATTTACAAGAAAGCTTTCTCAGTTTCCAAAATTTTCGTATTATATCGGTTTAGTCCCAAACCACTTCTAAAGCATGTTTAAGTTCTCTTAGGCCTTTATAAGGGTCAATGTGATTGTGTTGAATGATTTATGAGAATGAATGCTTATTGTTGCATAAATATATGCTATATGTGTTGTGAATTGATCGGTAATACCTCGTAACCCTATTCTGGCGTTGAGTACAAGTGAGAGGTGTTACACGTAAAATAATTTTCATTCAATTTCTTCACACACAAGCCTAGCCAAAACTATTTCTTGCTCATAACAACCCACATTTTTCATTTATTCACATTTTTCTACTCATTTTATAACTTTTACAAATAAGTCCTCTTTGACATTTTTACCAAAAATCACTTAACAAAAGTCATTTAATAAACAACAAACATGCATTTCCTACCATCATACATCAAAATACACACATATTCAACATGGTTAAAACCCTAGACCATGATCATATCTTAAATTAGTGGTAGAAATAGATAGATCGAGTTACAACGACTTCAAAATGTAAAGAGCATTAAAAACAGGGTAAGAATGGACTTACAATTGAGCTTTAAAAGATTGAAAAAACCTAGCCATGGTTCTCCTTGTGAAATTCAACCAAGGGAGGAAGAAGATGAACAAATTTTGGCTTTATTTGGCTTTTTAATAAATTTAATTACCAAATTACTAAAATGCCCTTAATGAAAACCTTTAGAAACATACCTAACCATGTCCATTTTTGTCCATACTAAAATATAATGGTCTAATTACCATTTAAGGACCTCTAATTTAAAATTTCATAACAATTAGACACCTTTAACCTATAGAACTCACATTTTGCACTTATTACAATTTAGTCCTTTTAACTAAATTGAGTGTCCAAACATCAAAATTTTCGAACGAAATTTTCACGAAATCATTCCATAAAACAGTAGCTCATAAAAATATAATAAAAATGATTTTTTCTTCGTTAGATTTGTGGTCTCGAACCCACTATTCCGACTAGACCCAAAATCGGGTTGTTATAGTTTTTTTTCTCAAATAATTATGAGGTTTGTGTAGCAACCCACACCCGAGTCAATTGTAGGGTCTAAATGTGAAGCAGCACATTCGTTCCTTCACATTCATCATTATAAATCTTCTTCTATTTGTTTTTACAAGTTGTTCTTGCACTAGATTTGAGGGACTAATACCTTAATTTTGACGCGCTAAGTATGTATAGATAACTTGTTGAGACCAAATGTTGAGCAGTTGTGGTTTTTATTATAAGACATACATTCCTTCAAGTTGGTCATTATAAATATTCTTCTTATGTTTTTTTACCGGTTGTTCTTACCACAGAGTTGAGGGAATAATACATTAATCACAGCGCGGTAGGTAGCAATTATGCTTTATCTTCTGATGGAGCTCGAAACTAACTATTATTTCGACAAAGGCAAGCGCACCTATCGAACAGTAGTATAACTGTGGTGAGTCCAGAATATCGTATACTCAAGGACCAAGAGTACTAGTATTAACTATCTTTTTATTATCTAGCCTAATAATTAAAGGGATTTATTTTTAATCTAAAATTAACTAACTAATTCAACTAACTATGAAAGCGACAGAGAGTAAATTGGGAATATACTTTTGGACAACTTATATGAGATAGGCAATACCTAAGGAAGAATCCACCTAGACTTCACTTATTACTTTTGATTCATGCGATTTATTCACTTGGCTTAATCCGTAGAAATCCCTGATTCATGTTAATATCTCTTTCAAGACTAAAAACAACTGACTCTAGGTTGATTAATTGAAATCTCTTTCTAATTAAAACCCCTATTGTCGTATTAACCCGATATATGGATTCCCTTATTAGGTTTGACCCTAATCTGACAGATTTTCGTCGTCCTATTTCTAGGGTTGCAATCAACTCCGCTTAATTGTGTTGATCTACTCTTAGATAGGGACTTTTGCTCCACTGAATAAGCATATTCGACTTGAATTAATAACCTGAATTATCAAACAAGAATAAGAACTCACAATTAAGAATAAGCACAAGTATTTATCTCATAAATCAAATAATAATAAGATTCATCTTAGGTTTCATCCCCTTAGATATTTAAAGGATTTAGTTCATACTTATAGAGGGAAACATATTAGAATAGGAAAAATGACAAAACATAAGAAAACCCAAAAACTTCTAAAGAACTTGATGGGAGATCCTTCGTCTTGATGGAGATCCTTCTCCTAAGCTGTTCCCGATGGTTGTCTTGGAGTATTTTCTCCTTCTACTCAGTATCTATTCGACGTCCTGTCGACCTCTCCTTTTAGGTTGCCTCCTAGGGTGTTTATATAGGCTTTGAGATGCCTTACTTGGCCCACAAGTATCCCATTTCGAATAGAATTCATCTTGATTTCGGCAGGGACACGCCCATGTGACACGCCCGTGGTTGATAGTCCAGGCCGTGGTCGATTCTGCTGGCCACACACGGCCGTGTAACACGCCCGTGGTTGATAGTCTAGGCCGTGGTTGATCTCGCTTGTGACACACGGCCGTGTGCAATGGTCCAGGCTGTGTTGATTTCCTAAGTAGGCCCATTTTGCCCCCTTTTGGCCTGTTTCTCATTCTTTTCGACTTCCTAAGCTCTCCTGAGTATAAAACATGAAATTAAGATATTAGGAGCATCGAATTCATCAAATTCAATGGAAAATCATCTAAAATTAAGCTAAGCATGGGGTTAAAATATGTGTAAATTATGGTTTATCATTTTCTTATATTTTTTACCAATTGTTCTTTCTCCAGAGTTGAGGGAAGAAGAACGTAATTACCTTGGGGTTGAGATCCTTCACGTTGATCATTATAAATCTTCTTCTAATGTTTTTTTGCCAGTTATTCTCACTCAAGTGTTGTGAGAAGGATAACGTAAGTATTGCGCGATAAGTATGTATTGATAACTTATTGAGACAAAATGTTGAGCAATTGTGGTTTATATGCGTTCCTTTATATTAATCATTATAAATCTTCTACTAATGTTTTTTGCTAGATCTTCTTGCTCCAGAGTTGAGGCAAGAAGAAAGTAATTAATCCAGAGTAAGTATGCATTGATAATCTATTGAGACTAAATATTGAGCAAATGTGGTTTATATTCTGAGACATACATTTCTTCATATTGATCATTATACTTCTTATGTTTTTTTACCAGTTGTTCTTTCTCTAGAGTTGGGGGAATAATACCTGAATTACTGCGCAGTAAGTATGTATAGATAACTTGTTGAAACCAAATGTTAAGCAATTGTGGTTTATATTGCGAGACATATGTTCTTTCATGTTGATCTTTATAAATATTCTTCTTATGTTTTTTTACCAGTTGTTTTTGCTCAAGAGTTGAAGGAAGAAGAAAGTAATTAATTCGGGGTAAGTCTACATTGATAACTTGTTTAGACCAAATGTGAAGAGAATATGATTTATATTTCGAGACATACGTTTCTTCATGTTGGTCGTTATAAATCTTCTTCTTATTTTTTTTTACCAGTTGTTCTTTCTCCAGAGTTGGGGGAATAATACATTAATTACGACGTACTATGTATTGACCACTTGTTGAGACCAAATGTTGAGTAATTGTGGTTTTATAATACTAAGACATACGTTCTGTCTTGATTATTACTTCCTATCTTTCAATTTACAAGCTTTTACTAGTAAAAAAGAACATCACCCGACATATTACTAAGTTTATTTAAAAAATTGATATGCTTAATAATTTATTTTATTGTAAACTAAAAAAATAGTCACTTTTATTTGCCTCAGATTACATTTTAGTCACTTATGTTTGGAATGTTACGTTTCAGTCACTTACGACCATCGATCCAATTTTTCTTTTTAAAAAAAAAGATATTTGAATTTGGGTATAATTACCTGCGTAATTAATTCAATTCTCACCCTCCCCCTAAGAATTGAAAAGTGTAATTGGGTGTTCCAATTACACTCAATTGAGTGGACCCACAATGTAACACCTCAAAAATATGAGTTGTTGATTGGTTAAATCGTGTGGTAAATAAGTATCTACTCCAATGGTTAAGGGCCTTGAAGGTGTGTGTTGTGGGTCCTAAGTTTGAATCCCTGTGTGAGCTATTTGAATAATTGATTTTCTTTTGTTGATTTGTTAACATTTTATGGGTTGCACGGTTGGAAGAATTTGAATTCAATTTGAAGTCAAAGAATCTGTTAGATGTGTATTAGGGTAGTTGAGATAGTGGGCATAGTCATTTATTTTATTTTATCTTATTTTTTTTAACCTATATCATTCTATTTTGATTTTTTTTTTAAAAAAAAGAAAGATTAATGCTCCTAAAAATCTGCTACCCTAGTCACGTCTCCCTTTCTTTCTCCCCAAATCCCCATTTATGGGTTTCAATTGGTTTCCAGTAACAAAAATACATATATCAAGATTTTTCCTTCTATTTTCTTGCTATTTCTTTGTCGTCTTTTCTTTATTCCCAAGAAAGGATTATTCAATTCTTGTTTTCTTTTCCTAATTGTTGAAGTGATGCTGCCATATTTATTTCTGATTCTTTTCTCACGATTTCAAGCTCATGTGTTTTCGGGTGTAGGGTAAGAGATCGATTAGTCTATGGTACGTTTTGTATTTTGGTGCTTTTATTGACTATTATGATCAATCAAACAAGGGGTTGTTACATTGGGTTTTGTTTTTAATTGTATCGGTGTGTTTTTAGGATAGGATCAAGGTGCACTTAATGTTCCTCCAAAGACTTAGGATTCGCGTAGTGCGGTTCGTTTAGCGGTAAGTGTTCGGATAGATTTGTGGAGGGTTGTTTAAGCTTGATTGTGGTTAATTCTTAGTTAGATTTCGCGAATCATTATTGAAATTGTGGTGTTTATTTGACGTGTGTAGGTTCTGGAATTCTTGTGAGTGGTTTAGCATCAAAATCAAATCAGGTGTCTAACGAAAAACACAAAAAACAGCAAACAGTGAAAGCCGAAAAATTGTCTAATCGATGCCACACGGCCGTATGCCAGGCTGTGTGGTAGGCCGTGTGCAACACATGGCCCTGTGACAAATCGTGTGATGGACCGTGTGTAAGAGGTCGTGTGGGCTACACAGGCTAGCCATTCAGGCCGTGTGGGCCCGAAATTCTGAATTTTGCCCACATCGTTTTGATCGATCGTAGGCCTTCTGTGGGATTATTATGTGATCTGATAAGCAATAAAACGTGAAATTCAGTTATCTGTTAGTACTAATTCTAATATCTGTTATATATTTGAAACGTCATATGATTAGTAATCTTTGTAATAGGCTATGTGTAACCCAAAAAATTGCTATGTATGCTCCGTATATGTTATATTATGCATGTGTACTCAAAACATGTTTGCCATCTGTTATAATCTATATTTGTATCGGGGATTGGTTTGCTATATGGATGAAGTGTTTCTGTAAATGGCAATAACTCGCCTACTAAACTGGCAACTCAGCTTTAAATATTCTGTAAAGTGTCATACCGACAGTAAGTGGTGTGTAGAGTTGGATGGGTGTTTCTTACCTCATATGGTGTGTTAGGATGGCCAGAGTTGGTGTGTAGCGGATAGGGGTAGGATTATATGTTTGTATCTGTACTACTCTGAAATGTTCTGTTTCTGCTATTTCTGTCTGATTTAAATCAGTTTGTTTAAACTGTATGTTACATACTGAGCTCGGTTTTAACAATGTTTACATAAATTTAATTAGTTTAAATCTGGGTTTGAGAGTTTTGTAATTTTGGACACTTTGTACTGTTTTGATTTTTGAACTTTATTTTCGATTGCGACATGATAACTGTTTAAATTTTTTATAAAAAAAAAGTCAGTTTTCTTGCAAAACAATTAATTTCGAAATAAAAAACTGAGTTTTCCAAAAATATAACGATCTAAGAATTTCCACTGCAAAGTATACAAATTTAAAAAAAGAAAAAAGAAAATAAACAAACAGTGCTTTCACTTAAATAGCTAAATAAGATATGTTTTCAAATAAACTGAGTTTTCAAGTAACAAAAAGGTTACGTCAATTTCTAAAATATATGAATCGAGATTTTCAACCATTGTACAGTAACACCTCATCTAGATCATGGCATAACATCTAGGCCAGGTTTGGGGTGTTACATGTAAATTACAATAATGCACCAAACATGTCACCCTTATGTAATTATAAATAATTACACTTAAATCTAATTATCAAATTTATTTTAAATACTATCTAAATTAAAAATAATAATATTAAATCTGTGAGACTAACAGCTTTAGCTACGTTTTAGCCCATGACTAAAGCATGAGGGCATCATGAGTAGCTATTTATAAGGCATTGAATAATTATAATTAAGTATTTAAGACAGTGAATTTTAAAAGTTTAATCAAATCAATCGAGAGTAATTTGAATAAATCAATGAATATAATTATTGTTTTAATGGTAAAAGTATTATATTGTAAGTAAGATAATTTAGATTCAATCTCAAATAGTTTTATTCTTCATCTTCAACTACATAAAAAAAAAGTTTAAGAAGAATAAATTAATCATGGTAGTAAATTGATGTATTTCATTATAACTAGCTTCTAATGTCACATGCATTGCATATAATTTTACACGTTTAATGTTTATTTAATTTTTAAATATTTTATTTTTCATTGTAGTAATTAGCATAAAGTAATATTTTTTATTTTAATTATATTAAATAATTTAAATATATTAATTTATCAATTCAAATATTATAATATAAAATTTTCAAATCATAATGAATGCATTTTTAACATATTCAATATATAATATAGTTTTACTTTATATAATTAATGCAAAGTGACATTATTCAAAACAATAGTTGTTTAACATAATTAACTCTAATATATTAATTAAATGATAATTAAGCTGCTCAGAATTCTATTCAACTATTAACTTTATTTTACGTCAATAAAATTAGCACAACTTTTTTATATTATATTTTTTTAACTAATAATAGATGATTAACATAATTAACTCTAATATATTAAGGGAATAGCTTACATAAGGATGATCCCAAAAACTAAGGTTTTTAAGAACCAATAAATTTTTGTCACACCATCAAATTTTAAAAACATGAAATTATTATTATACACCCATCCATAGAGAAGTTATTTTATGGACCTGAAACACCCCAAACCCGGCCCACGAGCCCTGACCGGATCTGGTATGTTCCTCGAAGAAAACCGGTTCAAAATTCTTTTGTTACTTAGGAAAACTTGTGTGTTTTGAAAGAAAGTTTGTTTTGGGTTGGGCTTGAGTTGAAAGAGAGTTTATTTTAAATAAATTTACTTAATCTTATAACCATTAAAAATTCGTAACAAAATAAATAAAAGAAAAATAAAGTAGTTCAACTATGGCCTGATTACATCAAAATAATTCCCAAAATTAAATTAAAGTACTTAATAAAACAAAAATCCAAATTAATTAAATTTCTTGCTGTGCATGGCCACCTTTGAGCTCCTGCCGACCCGGTCCATTATTGCTCATCACCTGAAGAATATTCCCCAACGGGGCGAGTCAAACAGACTCAATGTGTACACAACACTAAGAATTAACATTTCAGGCATGCGTTATCATATCACATACATATTCATATAGCAGGTAAAAACAATGATGCAACCCGAACCCAAACCTAGTTAGCCATCCGCTACACTTCCCCGTACCAACCTGTACACCGTGGGGACTACTAAGTCGACCCTCCTTCCGCTACACTCCATCGAAGGCAGTCGCTGCAGTCGACGTGCTCATCGCCCTTATAAGATTCGTGGTCTTAGGTCACCACATTCAGATTTCGTGGTCTTAGGTCACCACATTCAGATTTCGTGGTCTTAGGTCACCACATTCAGATATCGCGGTCTTAGGTCACCGCATTCAGATATCGCGGTCTTAGGTCACCGCATTCAGATTTCGTGGTCTTAGGTCACCACATTCACTTCCCCTTTTCAATACCCATATGCCCAAATCATATTATGCATTAACATGCCAAAGTTCACATTCTTATCATTATTCTCATGTTACTTATAACATATTTCATAATCCTATTGGGAGTAGGAAACGTACCTGAGTACTTTGTACCATAGCATGGTACTTAGCCATATTTTCACATTCTTAATAATACGTTTAATTTAAACATAGCCATGAACATATCAAAACTTAGGGTAGGGTACACACCTGAGTCGCTTAGCAGTTCACTTAAATCCCAAAAAGCTTGATCTAATGCCTTAGATCTTAGATCTCTACATTTAATCAATCATTTAATACTCAGTAAAGAGCCATTCGGCCATAAATCCAAATCCTAGTAGGATTAGTACACTAAAACTTACCTTGTTGCCGATTGACTTAAGAATCAAGTCCCGAAACTTTGTTGTATTCCTTCTTGTATTCGGCCAAACATTAAATAACATCCCAGGTTAGTTTCGGCTTTTTAAACAATTTTGAAATAGATCTAGATATCAAAATAAGCCTTGGCCGAATGCTATAGACACTTACCTTGTGGATTTTAAATCCCGAAACTCACCAAATAACTAGGGAACACGCGGCCTATGGTGTACCTTCGAAAAAAGAACTTCTCCTTCCTTGTAGTCGACACTTAGTAAATCCCGAAAGATCCTTTGTAGTTTCGGCCAAGAGATACAAATAGCATTAGAATCTTAATCTTGGTCTTGAAGAAAAGGAACATAATGATAATAATAGATCCTTACCCTTACTATAGGAATTAACAATCCTTGCTTGAGCCTTTAACAATATTCGGCTATGGCCTTGATGTGGATTACAATTTCGGCTTCTTGATGAACAGTAGAGGATTTTGGTTTTTCAAAGAAAGAAGAGGAAGATATAAAACTTAGGAAAATTCGGCAAGACTAGGGGGATTCTGCTTTCGGCTTTGTGAAGAATTGAAAAGAGAAAGAAGAACAATGACAGAGAGAATTCGGCAGAGAGAAAAAGGAGAAGAAAATAATGCTGAATGGCCTCCCTTTTCCTTTTATAGCCGAATTTACTATGCTAGAGTCCCTTACTTGGCCACCACTCTTCTATTTTGATAGCTTTATCCCTTGAATTATCACTTAATAAAAGAATTTAATCCAACAATTATCTCTTGAAAATAATCTAAAATAAATCTATTATTTATCCATCTATTAGCCGAAATTTTAAGAGAATTTAAACTCTTCTCTTGGGTTCCTTAGTGCCGTCCACTTCCCTGCTCTTTGTAGCAAAAATAAAACTCCTTTATTTGCTCCCCAAGTGACTCGAACCCTGGCCCAAATACACAAGCTTGTGGCGTCACTTTGCTGGGCTTTTTAAGTGGTGCCTTCAAGCCACTTTGACAAGTCTGTTTGTGTGTCAAATTCCTCCTATTAATTTTCTTAAGGCCACCCTGCCTTAGTTTCCCCTTTTTAACCTTTAAAACTTGACATTTCTTTACATTTCCAAGTTTCCAAAAATTTTCGTTTGCCTCCTTTAAACTTAACATTTCCTTACATTTCCAAGTTTCCAGAAATGTTCACTTTCCTCTTTTGAACTTAACATTTCTTACATTTCCAAGTTTCCAGAAATGTTCACTTTCCTCTTTTGAAACTTAACATTTCTAAATCATTTCCAAGTTTCCAAAAATGTTCATAATACACACAAGACATGCCATTTCGTATACTTAAATAAAAAATGCATAGGCCCATTTTCAGGATGTTACAGTTCTACCCCCCTTAAAATAATTTCGTCCTCGAAATTACTTACTAACGAACAGTCGTACTTCCTAGCTCACCACACTACGCTACTGCTGCGCACTCTGATCTTAAGAAACTATCGTACTTTCTATGCACATTCTCTTAGTTTACAATCAAGGTTCCATACACCTTACTAGCCACATAAGAACGAACTGACTTTACAACGAACAAGGCAATTAAGGTATTCCAGAACCACGTCCCCTAGAGCTCATTTCTACGATCGTGCTTTAATCTAATTAAGAAATTTTATGAATTAGCCTTTATTCCGCTGATTACCCGCGAAGAAGTTTTATGAAAAGAATTTTAGAAGTGGTTCTTTCGTATTCATACATGCATACAATCTTTACATTCATACATTCATCAATCAATTATGAACTTTCGTTCATTCAGAGAAATGTTGTAGTTTTCATTGTTGCTGTTTTTCCACTACCCAGGGGTATTTTCGTAATTTTCCCTACATAGGTATTTTCGTAAATTTTTTTTCAAAAATAGGGTTCCTTGTGGATTTTGTCGATAAGGGTATTTGGTAATTTTGCATTCCCGGGGTATTTTTGGAAATTTTGAAATTCCAGGGGTATTTCAGTAAATTTTTACAAATCAGGGTAAATTTGTAAAGTTTAATAATTCCGGGGTATTTCCAAATTTTGCAAAACTTTGAGAGTTCTTTTTGAGAATTGTACTTTCCACAACGATAATGTTGCAAAAATTTTGGAAATCAGGGTCATTTTGGTAATTTTGTAAGTTAAGGGCATTTTCGTAAATTTTCCCAAATCAGGGTATCTTGGTATTTTGTAAAATATGGTTTTTGAATACTTTTACAAAGTAGGAAAATTTTATTAAAATCGAGGGTAATATGGTAATTTTAGAAACCAAGGGCATTTTTGTAATTTTACCACTAGGGGTATTTTAGTAATTTGGCAAACCGGAAAAATTTTTCGAGAAATTTTCAAAATAGATTTTGTTACAAATCGAAGGGGTAATTTAAGGATTTTAAAAACTAAGGTGTTTATAAAACAGTATGGCTAGTCCCTTTCGAGTTTTAATTATCGGGTTTAGCCTGTGAATAAGTCCTCTTGGTTAGGGTGAACCGTAGCTACGCACCAGGTAGGATTTGAGTAAAGAGGAGGTGAGTCGCCAGGACTGCTTAAGTACCAAGCTCTTACTGAATCCACTCCTAGACATGCGCACAATGGTTGCCACACCTTAACTCGGCGACTTAGACACAGGTTTGTTTAATTGTCCTTAAGTCTTATGCATGTGTTTGAGTACACTAGCCCTAGGGTTCAATAGCCCTAATATTATAATCTACAAACCCTAAATAAGCCCATAACAGTTCACATAAACAAATCACTTCAATAATTAGAAGTACTTACCTGGTGGACATCGGGTCGGAGATACAGGTGCCATGCCAGAAGAACCTGAGAAATTATTCACAAAAGCCCATATTTTTTGAAAAGCCCATTTTAAAAAAAATGTTTTTGGACCCAAAACCCTCAAAGCCGAGTTTTGAACCGAGCTTTGATACCAAATTGAAACACCCCAAACCCGGCCCACGAGCCCTGACCGGATCTGGTATGTTCCTCGAAGAAAACCGGTTCAAAATTCTTTTGTTACTTAGGAAAACTTGTGTGTTTTGAAAGAAAGTTTGTTTTGGGTTGGGCTTGAGGTGAAAAAGAGTTTATTTTAAATAAATTTACTTAATCTTATAACCATTAAAAATTCGTAACAAAATAAATAAAAGAAAAATAAAGTAGTTCAACTATGGCCTGATTACATCAAAATAATTCCCAAAATTAAATTAAAGTACTTAATAAAACAAAAATCCAAATTAATTAAATTCCTTGCTGTGCATGGCCACCTTTGAGCTCCTGCCGACCCGATCCATTACTGCTCATCACTTGAAGAATATTCCCCAACGGGGTGAGTCAAACAGACTTAATGTGTACACAACACTAAGAATTAACATTTCAGGCATGCGTTATCATATCACATACATATTCATATAGCAGGTAAAAACAATGATGTAACCCGAACCCAAACCTAGTTAGCCATCCGCTACACTTCCCCGTACCAACCTGTACACCGTGGGGACTACTAAGTCGACCCTCCTTCCGCTACACTCCATCGAAGGCAGTCGCTGCAGTCGACGTGCTCATCGCCCTTATAAGATTCGTGGTCTTAGGTCACCACATTCAGATTTCGTGGTCTTAGGTCACCACATTCAGATATCGCGGTCTTAGGTCACCGCATTCAGATATCGCGGTCTTAGGTCACCGCATTCAGATTTCGTGGTCTTAGGTCACTGCATTCACTTCCCCTTTTCAATAACCCATATGCCCAAATCATATTATGCATTAACATGCCAAAGTTCACATTCTTATCATTATTCTCATGTTACTTATAACATATTTCATAATCCTATTGGGAGTAGGAAACGTACCTGAGTACTTTGTACCATAGCATGGTACTTAGCCATATTTTCACATTCTTAATAATACGTTTAATTTAAACATAGCCATGAACATATCAAAACTTAGGGTAGGGTACACACCTGATTCGCTTAGCAGTTCACTTAAATCCCGAAAAGCTTGATCTAATGCCTTAGATCTTAGATCTCTACATTTAATCAATCATTTAATACTCAGTAAAGAGCCATTCGGCCATAAATCCAAATCCTAGTAGGATTAGTACACTAAAACTTACCTTGTTGCCGATTGACTTAAGAATCAAGTCCCGAAACTTTGTTGTATTCCTTCTTGTATTCGGCCAAACATTAAATCACATCCCAGGTTAGTTTCGGCTTTTTAAACAATTTTGAAATAGATCTAGATATCAAAATAAGCCTTGGTCGAATGCTATAGACACTTACCTTGTGGATTTTAAATCCCGAAACTCACCGAATAACTAGGGAACACGCGGCCTATGGCGTACCTTCGGAAAAAGAACTTCTCCTTCCTTGTAGTCGACACTTAGTAAATCCCGAAAGATCCTTTGTAGTTTCGGCCAAGAGATACAAATAGCATTAGAATCTTAATCTTGGTCTTGAAGAAAAGGAACATAATGATAATAATAGATCCTTACCCTTACTATAGGAATTAACAATCCTTGCTTGAGCCTTTAACAATATTCGGCTATGGCCTTGATGTGGATTACAATTTCGGCTTCTTGATGAACAGTAGAGGATTTTGGTTTTTCAAAGAAAGAAGAGGAAGATATAAAACTTAGGAAAATTCGGCAAGACTAGGGGGATTCTGCTTTCGGCTTTGTGAAGAATTGAAAAGAGAAAGAAGAACAATGACAGAGAGAATTCGGCAGAGAGAAAAAGGTGAAGAAAATAATGCTGAATGGCCTCCCTTTTCCTTTTATAGTCGAATTTACTATGCTAGAGTCCCTTACTTGGCCACCACTCTTCTATTTTGATAGCTTTATCCCTTGAATTATCACTTAATAAAAGAATTTAATCCAACAATTATCTCTTGAAAATAATCTAAAATAAATCTATTATTTATCCATCTATTAGCCGAAATTTTAAGAGAATTTAAACTCTTCCATTGGGTTCCTTAGTGTCGTCCACTTCCCTGCTCTTTGCAGCAAAAATAAAACTCCTTTATTTGCTCCCCAAGTGACTCGAACCCTGGCCCAAATACACAAGCTTGTGGCGTCACTTTGCTGGGCTTTTTAAGTGGTGCCTTCAAGCCACTTTGACAAGCCTGTTTGTGTGTCAAATTCCTCCTATTAATTTTCTTAAGGCCACCCTGCCTTAGTTTCCTCTTTTTAACCTTTAAAACATGACATTTCTTTACATTTCCAAGTTTCCAAAAATTTTCGTTTGCCTCCTTTAAACTTAACATTTCCTTACATTTCCAAGTTTCCAGAAATGTTCACTTTCCTCTTTTGAACTTAACATTTCTTACATTTCCAAGTTTCCAGAAATGTTCACTTTCCTCTTTTGAAACTTAACATTTCTAAATCATTTCCAAGTTTCCAAAAATGTTCATAATACACACAAGACATGCCATTTCGTATACTTAAATCAAAAATGCATAGGCCCATTTTCAGGATGTTACAGGACCATTCCCACCATATTATTCATGGTCACTTTCCAATTATTTAATTACATTTAGACAATTTTTTTCATGCCATTGACACATGATTTTAATAATCCCAAACCCTAAACCCAAAATATAAAACCCTAAACCCAAACCCAAAAAATATAACTTGAAACCTTTAAACCTTGAACTTGAACACTAAATCCTCAACTCGTAACTCGCAACCCTGAACCCTGAACTTCAAATTTATAAATCTTAAATCTTAAACCCTGATTCTTAAATTCCAAAACCAAACCTTGAACTTCGGGGTTCGGGATTCAATGTTTAAGGTTCAAGGTTCAAGGTTCGAGTTTCTAGGTTCAAAGTAAATAATTATCAAAACTATGTGTCAATAACATGAAAAAAATAGAACAATTTTTTTTTAAAATTGGTTGCATAAAAATAAAAAATATTAACTTATGGAAAAAAAAACAAAATGATTAAAATTTGTAAATGAAGAAAAGATTTGTTTATAATTTAAAAATTAATTATTTTAAGTAATTTAATTAAAGTTAAATTAACTTGGAGAAGATATTAGACATAGATAAGTGTATAATAATATTTTGTTATCTGTAAAATTTAATGACGTGACATTATTTTATTGGTACCTAAAAACTATACTTTTTAAGATGACCCTAATATAATTTATTCTTATATATTAATTAAATGATAATTAAGATGATTAAATTTCGAGTAAAGTAATAAATCTATTTTCCATCAATAAAATTATAACAACTTTTTTTAAAAAATAGAAGCAACACAATTTTTTACATCAACATTTTTAACTAATAATTAAAATTATAATTATCACACCTTTTTTTCCTAAATTTTGTAGAGTTTTATCCAAGTAATAACTCTATTTTAAAATTTTGCACAACTTTTTTTAAAATTAATATGGATAAATTAAATTATAATTATTTTTAAACATGTAATTATCACAACTTCTATTAAATTATAATTATTTTTAAATTATAATTATCATATTTTTTATTTTACGTCAATTTTATAATCAATAATTTTAAATTAAATATTATAATTATTTTTAAATGCCAATGTAGTAATATGATGAAAAATAAAAGGTATTCTCGTTGATTCAAATTTTTTTTTCAAATTCATACTTATATATTATAGATATAGATTTCTTTTTTATGAAATAGATTATAGATTTCTTTGTACAAAAAGTAAAAAAAATATAAAATGAGAAACTAATTAAGAATTGAATTTATACATAATAATTTAAGGTAAATAAGATTTGGGATAATATACTAAAAAGGCCCTTAAACTGCTACACTTTATTTAAATAAACCCTTAAACTATTTTTATAGTTAAATAAGCCTATATCCTATTATTTTACCCATAAAAGCCTTCGATTTTATACTAAAGTAAAAATATTTTGACTTTCAGGCTTTTATCTAATTTCTTGTTGATGCAATAGAAATTATATACACTTTAATATCAACATAAAATTTAAAACAGCAACCCAATTTTTCAAAAGAGTAATTAAATGTGTTATGCATATAAGCATTTTCAAGAAATATTAAAATATTATTTCAATTTTTTAAAACATTTTTTGTTTAATAAAATATTCTTATTAAATTCATATTAGCATTAAATGCAAATTACTTTAAAAATTCAAAAATATTTATACTTTAATATTAAAATCAAAGGCTTTCATGGCTAAAAATCATAAATTAAGGCTTATTTAACTACAAAAATAATATAATGAATTGTTTAATCATAGTGTAATAGTTTAAGGACTTTTTTTAATATATTAGCCTTAAAAAAATTTTAATTACTTTGTAATTAACAGCAAAACAAAAGGTAATTTTTTTAATTGAGCACTTTATGATGTGGAAAATTATAAATAAAAGTTAAGTATAAAAATTCATTTAATATATTAAACACTATATGAAATTTGAAAACAATCATGAAAAGATTTGCAATTTTTTAAATATTAATTAATTAAAATAAATTTAAGAACCAAATTATAGAATATAAAAAACCAAGTGTAGGCAGCAAATATTTCTAATTGAGGGTAATTTATAATTTAGTAAATAAATATTTTAAATATAAAATATAATGGAATTCATTGGATATATAACAGTAAAAATGAAATACATACATGCATAAACTAAATGGCAGTGCCAATAAATAATATTCATCAATAAAATAGTTAAAATGTAATAAGTAATCTTTAAGAATCAACTAAATAAAATAATACATATAAATTTATAATTAAAACAATTTAAAAAATAGCAAATATGAATTTATAAATAAAATAGTTGTGAAGATTTTAAAATACCTTTAACTTCTGAAAAAAATAATGTAGAAATCTGGAAGAAAATTTAACATTAAAAAAAATTGGGTGAAAATATTTTTTTAAAAAATAAATAATACAGATAGGAATTAAATAGCCCTGCTATTAAAAATTCATTAAAAATGAAGGGATTTAAAACGAAATTATCCCTTGAATTCTTCTAAATAGGTTAGAATAATATTACTTGTAAAATTCATGGTAATAAATAAAAATAAATAAATAAATAAACTTCATTTTCTCTTAGCGTTTTATCGGTTTTTATTTAAAAAAATGGGTGTTAAAATTTCAATTTCAATTAATTAATTAATTTAATGCACCGCACATAATGAAATTTAAAACAGTTCATGAGTCAAAGATATATCAGATTTCTTAGCTTGTGTGTATTTTACTTTTTAATCCATTTCCCAGAACAGAAAGAAATCAATAAAAAAGAGCAGAGATTTAGAGTATTAATGTAATTATGGTAGTTTATGAGATTCAGGATTTATGCATGAATAGTAATAATGAAGAGAAATTTAACCCTAAAATAAAGGGTGTACAAATAGAATTTATTTCACCTAGGTCATCTTTTCATATATATACGATACATTTCTGTGCTTCTGAACTAGTCAAAATACACTGTTGAAAGCATTAACAATGAGAAGAGGAAACGTTGCAAATCTTATTGTTCAACAAGTACTGGGAATTCTATGCTTGACTTTGATATGGAATTTGGGTAAAACATTCATCTCTCTATCATCTATCCAGCTTTTCTCATCATATATGATTGTTTTTATTGGTTTTGGTTGATGAAATATTGTATGATCAGTTGCAGGGCCAGTGAGTGTAGATGCTATAAATGTACCACCTTGCTTGGGACCTTGTTCAGCAATTCCCAACTGCCACCAGTCATGTATTGACAAAGGGTTCCCCAAGGGAGGTGTCTGCATTGGATTCTCCTTTGAGGATTTGGCCTGTTGCTGCACTCAGTAGAGCTCAATTCCACCCCCTTTTCTCTTTATTTTCTTCATAACTTGTTCTTGGGATTTCATCATGAAATAAAATAAACCAAATCATCATTAACTAATATGTAACACCCCAAACCCGGCCCATACGTTTCGACCAGATCTGGTATGCTACGGGTTGAACGTTAAAATCTTTTGCTAAGTTGGTTTTGGAAATCGTAAGTTAATTAGAAAATATTTGAATAAATAAGTGACATTTGAAAAGAAACCTTGTATTATTATTATTAGGTATAAATAAACTCCTGACATAAATTCATAAGTTGCAAATATTAAAAAAAAAAAAACTACTTAGGCGAATATAAACTATGGGGCCTTATTACCTAAATATTCCCAAAATAAAACTTAAAGGAAAAACCAAAAATAATCTATAGAAATAAAAACTTGATGGCCCCTCGAGTCCGTCTCGGCTCCCATGTCCACGATCTACTGCTCATCTGAAAAGTTAGGGAAAAATAATAGGGTGAGTCACCAAGACTCAGTGTGTAAATCCCGAAAACACATAAAAGGCTTGGGCCCACAAACACATTATGAGCCTTGACCCATACACAATGGCAACAATCATAATTGTTGTAGCCCAATTTTTACCCGTCCAAAACCCAATAGCCTACAAGCCTAAATTACCCGGGGCCCAATACCAACCGAGACCCAAACAACAAACCCAAAACAGACAACCCTAACCCTAACCCACTTGCACCTGCCCTCTGCCTCTGACCCTCTGACTTCTGACTCTGCCCCCACCTGCCCTCTGCGCCGCACGTCTGCAGCACCGCCCAAGCGCCTGCAACACCATTAAACAAAGACAAGACAGAAAAGAGAAAGAATGCGTGTAAAGAGAAATAACAAGGCTATAAAAGCCGATTCTAACAGTTGTAAAAAGGGGTTTTTTTTGGCAATAAGAAACGAGATTCAAAAAATAACAGAAACATACTTGAGAAATTTCAAACCCAAATACAGAGATCCAAGCAAGAGTGCATATAAAAATATTAAAAGCTACTAAAAACAGAGGCCAAAGGGAAGGTAATCTTTTTTGTATTTTCGAAACATTCCATTTTTCTTTTCGGTATACATATGTATATAAACATTAGTCTAAAAAATAAAAAAATACACATTTTTACCTTTTCCGGCCACCGCGTGCGGTGGCCAGAGCGACGGCGTCCGCGACGGAGGCACGGTGGTAGCCTGGCCGGAGAACCCCCCACCTGCAGAGAAAACAGAGAGAAATCTTAGTTTTTTTTTAGAAAATAGAAGAAAATGATTTTTTGTTTAAAATCGGCCTTAAATAGGACCAGTGAAACGACACCGTTTCACTCAGGCCCCTAGGGCCAAAAACGATGTCGTCTGGTCACAGGGTCCGCGCGTCAACCCGACCCAATCAGAGGGTCCGCGCGTTTTTGAAGGGAAGGGCTAATTGCACTGTTAGCCCTTCCGCGTTTTTAGTTCTTCAAATCAAGTTTTCAATATTTGCACATTGGCCCTGAAATTCTGTATGGTTTCGCGATTTGGTCCTCCCTCAAGGCGCAACGTTTAATTTGCTAGGAAAATTACCATTTCGATCCCTTACCTGTTACGCGCATTTGTTTTTTGCCCCCGAACTTCGGCTTATTTATGAATCGACCCTAAAATTCCGTTTTATTTACAAATCAACCCCAAAACTTTCATTTTAACGCAATTTAACCCATTTTCGATTATTTTGTAATTTTACCATCTGTGCTATTATTTAATTTGCTCACTTTTATTGTTACCTTATTATTTATCATTATTATTATTATTTTATCATTGCCACATTATATTATTATTATCCACGACTATTATTAAATATCATTATCATTACTATACTTATACTTTTTATTTAAAACTATAACTATTATGTTTATTACTATTATTTTCAAGATTATTATATGTCGTTATTTACCATTTATTTTAATAATATTATTACATTATTATTATCTTTTAAAATCATTATCATCCTTTATCAATTTATTATTATTATTATTATCATTATCATTCGTTATTCTCATTATATTTTACTATTATTTGTTTGATATTACTGTTATTTATATTTACGATTGCATGTGTTATTTTATTTTTCTACCATTATTATTATTATTATTATTATTACTATTATTAATATTATTACCTTATTTATTAAAATTCTTATTTGTTGTTTTCACTATTATCATTATTATCAATTTTATTATATTACCATCATTATTACCATTACTATATTATTATTTTATATATATATATGGTTTTATTTATTTATTTATTTTTACTATTCCATTCATAGATTGCCATTATTATTTTTATATATCATCATTATTATCGTTATTTTTTATTACTGTTATTATACGTAATGCTCCCAATGTATTATATATTATCTTTACTTATACGTATATGTGTCCTTTTATTATTCTTTTTACGCATAACGTCGTGTTTTCACATTTTTACATTAATTTTTCTCAAGACCTCAACTTTTATAAACGACCAAAACTCCGTGTTAGCGATTCGAGAGAATCGAGCCCTAAATTACTGGGTTCTGATTTTTCTCGTTTAAGCTAAACAACGGAAGATCCCTTTTAAAATCACAAATTCCAGTTTTAAATCGACATTCCGTATTAGCAATTCGAGTGAATCGAGCCCTAACTTACTGGGTTCCGGTTTTCTCTCGTTTAAAGCTAAACAACGGGATATCCCTTTTGAAACCGCAATTTAAATTTTTAAACAAAACACTTAATCTCGGATATTCGAAATGTCGCGCCCTAACTCACTGGACTCGACATCTAGATATTTTGGATAAGTTTTTTTTTATTAAAATAGAGGCAATATTCCTAATTTGGACCTTCGGGAAGACAAGCCCTAACTTACTGGGTTCTAGTTTCTCGTTCGACAAATGACGGAATATCCTCTCCAAATAAAAATCGAGTTTTAAAAAGGCAAGCTTAATTTCGGGAGTCTTAAGTATCGCGACCTAACTTACTGGACGTGATACTTTATCTCTTCGAAAATAAGAGAGCCTTAACGTCCCTTCCAATTCCTTCAAGTTTTAGAAAGAAGAAGTATCCATTTCTAAATCATTTCCAGGTTTTCAACATTAGGACATCGATCAATCAGTTTGGTACCGATTTCGGGCGTGTCGAGGGTGCTTGTAACATCCTAGAACCGGGGCTAGATGTAATTGAGTGATTTTCTTGTGTTTAAATTTGCTATAGTTTAATCATGGAATATTACGGCGTAAATAAAGGTCTTGAGTGGGCTTGGGTTAGTGGAAAATTCTAATTTAAAGCTTTTAAGTTAAGGGGGCCTCAGAAAATAGGGGTTAAGTACAAACTTTGGTGAATCACGACACAAGGAAGTGATTAGTAACGTGGTTTGGGGCGCCAGGATGCTCTAGGAGAGAAGGGGTTCGAGCCCCAGGAAGCGCGTGAGGGAGTTTTATTTTTGGCACTGAAGGAGGGCTAGGCGAAGGAAGGTTTAAAAATAAATTCGGCGAAGTGATGGCATGAAAATCAGCCTGGCCAAGTGGCTTGGGGCGCCGACTAGGGGTCTGGGGGCGCTAGGCTCGGGTTCGAGTCACCATGGACGCAGGAGGGGCTTGTTTTTATTTTAGCATTGAAGTAAGGGAGTGTTTAAAAGAAATTCGCAACGAATTTATGTCATGAAATTCCAATTGGCCGAGTGGCTGGGGCGTGATGTTGCTCCAGAACTCGGGTTCGAATCCCCTGGGCAGGAGTTGTCCATTTTGTTTTTTCTGACCTCTGGTATTAAATGCAAGGGAAACTCAGGAATAAAAGTTAAAAGAAAGATGCGACGCGTTCTATCATGAAAGTCAGGTCGGTCGAGCGGTTAAAGCATGGGGAGTTCTGCCTCAGGTCTCGCGTTCGAGACCCGAGGATGGGGCGTGAACGTGCTTTTGTTTTTCGTTTCGGGCATTAATGCGCGCAGGAGCCAGCGACCTAGTGTTTAAGAGGAAATTTCGGCGCACTATGTCAGGAAAGACAAGCTGGCCGAGTGGCTAAAGCTTGGAGAGTACTGCTTGGAGGTCCAGGGTTCGAAACCCATGCGCAGCGCCTGGAAACTTTTTTTTCCCTTGGCCGGCGTTTGGGGGTTTTGGCATGCACATGCAGGCGTGGGAAACAAGGTTGTTGGCTGCATGCTTCTTTATTCTTTTAGCATGGTTATTTTATTTTTGGAGCATGGGTTAATGTGTTTCTCTTATTTTTTTAATTATTGAATATGGAGAGCATATTATGGGAACTTTAAACTATAATAGGATACACTTTTTTTTTTATATAGATGGGGGAATGTTTTAAATAAAGTTTTATTTTCCTATGATGATGGGCATTTCCACGAAACCATAGGAGCATGGCCGGCCTAGTGTAGTGGCAAAAAGGAATCACCATTAGGAAATTTGGCCAAAAAGCATTGCCTTGCTTCTTCTTCTTTCCCTTGGTGGTAGCCGAATGTGCATGTAAGGGGGAGGAGGTCTCAACTTTCGTTTTCTTGAGAGCTTTGAAGGTGCCGAGGTTTTGAATTGTTTTCTTCCTTTCCCAATCATGCATGACTGAATTAGGGACCCCATGAAGGTTGCTCAAGTTGCGGTTTTGAAGGAATGTTGAGGGATATTTCGACTAGCTTATGTTCCCTTTCTTCTTCTTTCATTTTGATCAAATCGAAACCCTCTCCTCCTCTTATGCTACTTTCGGTTCTAACTTGAAGCAACCAGTGTTGTTAAGCCGAAACTTCCTTATTTTTCCTCTTGTCGCGGGAACTAAAAGATCCCTCCTCCATCTTGCCGAATGTCCCTCACCCCAGGGAGTAAATAATTGCTGTCGTTTTCAAGCTCGGTAAGTGTCTTTAGTCACCATTTGTGTTCTTTTTCTTGAAGTGGAGGGTGCCGAATCTTTTGTTTGACCTTAGGGGCGACCAAATACCTTTTAAGCTACTCATGGTCTATCCTTTGTAGGTAACCGATTCTTAGAGACTTGGAAGGTATCTTTCGGGCTTCATTTCTTCGAGGTAAGGAGACATGGAGTTTGGCCAAGGCCTTATTTACGATTTTGGGTGCGCATGTCGTTTCTCATAAATATTTTGATAGGAAGCTCAATAAAGACAAGTGACCACTTCGGGTTTCCGGTAAGCATGGAGGTGATTAATCATTTTCGGCCAAAGACCATTCTTGGAATTCTTGGGTGATAACCAAATTTTGTACTATAATTTTAGGAAGCAAATCGGCCAAGAAACCAGAAGTTCGGGTTTTGATCACTTTGCTTTACGTTGATAAAGGTTCGGTCTAGAGCCCCGTTTTGATTATGTTATGACCAATAACTTTGGACTTATCAGTTATAAATAAGACCCCTAAATACTAAACTGTGTTAGCCAAACAATAGGGACTATACGAGGACAAGTTCGGGACTTTTTAAATAGCACGTAGATCCGGGATTTCTTGTAGACCTCCGATAAATTAGGTGTGTAAACTCTTACACACTTTATTAGTATAAACTGTTATTTAATGATATTAATAACCTCTCATATGGTAACTTGGCTTAGTGGGCATAAGCTTGGTTCTCGGGTAAGTTTTCCTTATTACTCGATTTACTATATATGTTGTTGTATATGCCATCATATGCTGAAAAATGCTATGCTATATTCGATTGCATGATATATGGAATCATGATACTTGTAATATGAGCATGATGATGGTGGGATTGATGAGAGGGAGTAATATTCGTGTCGACGGACACCAGTGTTTTGGTAACACATTGTGACTACGGTCACCAGAGGTTTGGTACCTCCAGAGGTTTGGCACCTCATAGCGTCTCGTCCCTGTGGCTTCGTACCACCGTGGGTTGGCCCCACATTTGAGATGGGATTGACGCCAGTGATTTGGTATCACACGATGGGTTGGCCCCATCACTTTATTGTGACTTCGGGTCACCAGTGGTTTGGCACCACCAGTGTTTTGGTAACACATTGTGACTACGGTCACCAGAGGTTTGGTACCTCCAGAGGTTTGGCACCTCATAGCGTCTCGTCCCTGTGGCTTCGTACCACCGTGGGTTGGCCCCACATTTGAGATATGGGATTGACGCCAGTGATTTGGTATCACACGATGGGTTGGCCCCATCACTTTATTGTGACTATATGTCACCAGTGGTTTGGCACCACCAGTGGTTTGGTACCACACGGGGTAGAAAAGGAGTATGGATGGCTAGGTTGGGTTGCATAATTGCATGTCATACTAATATCTTGTGTATGAGAGTTATTTCCCGGGTTGGGGATTTATACACTGAGTCTTGGTGACTCACCCCTTCCCATATCATCTTGCAGGTGAGTAGAGCACGGATGCGGAGCCGAGGAGAGCTCGAGGCGGCCATGTTGGTTTTGTGGATTTGAAACTTTATTTTGCCGTTTTAAGTTTAATTATTCACTACAATTCGATTGGGTTGTAATATGGCCGCTTATTATTTTGGATGGTTAGGTAGTTGTTTTACTTTACTTTATAACTGATGAACTTACGGACGGTTATGCAAATGGTTAAAAGTAACGTTTTCGAAATAAATACTTGTACGCGTTTCAAAAATGTACTATCGGGTAGCAAGATTTTCTAAGCTATTGACCACTCCAATGTTTAAAATCTAAGTGATCGAATGGTTTTAAAAGAATAAAGGATTTACAACTCTATCGGATTTACCAAATCAACCCACTGAGTTTTAACGAATACCGTTTTATACCCTTAGCAAAATTTTAGATTTCTACAATTAACCAAACCTTTCGAACTTCTTTCTTCCGTGACATACCAGATCCGGTCATGGCTTGTGGGCCGGGTTTGGGGTGTTACAGTTTTGGTATCAGAGCCCGGTTCAAAGACTCGGCTGTGAGGGCCTAAGACCCAAAAATGCTTTGCTAAGATATGCTATTGAAAACCCGTTGAAAATGATTTTGGTTGAACAACATGGCGTCGAGTCTCCGGCACCGATCCACTCTTGTAAGTATATTTTAATCTATGTATAAATAGTTATCAGTAAATGGGTAGAAAACGGGACGTAGATAGTATGAAAGATATATGAACTCTAGGACTAGTTACCCCAAACAATCGCATAAGATTCTAATTGCCTAATTAAACAAATCCATGACTAAGTCGCCGAGTTAAGGTGTGGTAACCCTTGTACGCATGTCTAGGATTGGATCCGGAAGAGCTTGGTATTTAAGTGGTCTTAGTGACTCACCTCCTTTTCGCGGGAATCCTACCTGGTGCGTAGCTTCGGTTCACCCTAGCCGTGAGGACTTGTTTATGGGCCAAACCCTTCTATTAAAACCCGAAAGGGAATTAGCCGCATTTTTATAAAAACTCTAATTTTTAAGGACTTCCCTCAAACTTATGAGAATTTTGCTACAAAATTTCCTTTGATTTATGGACATTCTAAAATACCCTTAGGGGTAAATTACAAAAAAAAAAAAAAAAAAAAAAAAAAAAAAAAAAAAAACACCCCTAGTTTTAAAAATTCTACCAAATAACCCCAAATTTTCTTTTAAACAAAATTTTCCTTATTTTACAAGCATACCTAAAATCCCTAAGTTGCCAAATGTCGAAAATATTGTGCCTTTGGAAAATTTCAAAATTTGCCCCTAGATTGCAAATTTCCAAAATGACCCTGATTTTCAAAGTTTTGAAACACTACCAATTTGGGAAGAAAATTTTTTCTAAAAAGAGAACCCCAAGTTTGGCATTCCCTTGATTTGTCAAGATTTACAACTTACCTTGTTTTGTTACCAAAATACCCCTGTACGGTAAAAGACGAAAATACCCCCGGGTTAAGAGTTGGACATAGAGAGTGATGGGATAAGTGAACGTGTATCTTCGAATTACGATAGAAGACTTGACACTTGTTTGATCGAAAGAACAACTTCTTAATTTTGCCCATAAGATTCCTTGCTAATAATCAGTGGAACATTGACTAACTCATAAAACTTTTTAGATTGCGCCATAAGAAATGAGTTCTAGAGGTCGCGGCCGTCGGGGACGCGGTAGAGGCCGGATGGCCGTGACAGAGCCAGTTAGATCGGGCCAAGGATCGGATAATGAAATACCACCTCCACCACCACCCCCAACTTTTGGTGATGGACCTCAGGATCAGACGGGGGGCGAGTCGGTACCGCAGGCTATGCTGCGTGTGCTAGAAATGATGGCTGAGACCAATAGAAGTGCAGGAGCTCGGAAGTCTGTATCTGAGCGGCTCCGATCCAATGGAGCGGAAGTATTTCGGGGTGTGTCAGGTGTCGCACCCAGTACAGCTGAATATTGGTTAGAATCAACCGAGAGGATCATGGATGATCTCGACTTAACAGATGAGGAGAAGCTGAAGGGAGCGGTGTCGCTTCTAAAAGACGAGTCATACCAGTGGTGGCTCACGGTTCGAAACGGCGCTACAGCAGACGACCTTACTTGGGAATACTTCAAAGCTACGTATCAGAAGAAGTATGTGGGCACCAGTTACACTGATACTCAGAGGAAAATCTTTCTGGGACTGGTACAAGGAAATAAGTCGGTATCTGAGTATGAGGCAGAATTTCTGAGGCTGAGCCGCTATGCTCAGGGAATTGTGTCAACTGAGCACGATCGTTGTGTCCGCTTTGAAGACGGACTTCGGGATGACTTAAGGCTGTTGATTGCTCCACAACAGGTACGTGAGTTTGCTGTTCTGGTAGAAAAGGCTAAGGTAGCCGAAAGGGTCCGGGAGTCTGTGAGACAGAGCTATGATAGAAGCAAACAGAAGAGAGGCATTGGGTCGTCGGGATCGAGAAATACTGCTCAAAAGAGGGCCAGACAGAGTGGGCCGAATCAGGCTGGAGGCCCATGGCTTTAACCAGAGGCCGGCTCAGTGTAATCGTTGTGGAAAGTCACATTGGGGAGGTTGTTACACCGGTGAAAAGGGTTGCTTTGAATGTGGATCTCCGGATCACCGTGTGAGGGATTGTCCTCGGAAGATGGCTAGGAATCAGCCAGAGGGGCAGAACCGTACTCCAGCACGAAATGTGGGACCGCCGCAGAGGGGTCGTGGAAATGGTAGAGGAGGCAATGGTCCTAACCGAGGTCGCGGAACTCAGGGCAGAGGAGTAGGCAACACCGAAGCCAGGCAACCTGGCTTAGTCTACGCAGCGAGGCGTCGCGAGGAGGGTGACGCACCGGATGTCATCACCGGTACGTTCCTAATTTTTGATCTCCCTTATGTTGCATTAATTGATGTGGGTTCGACGCATTCATACATTGCCAGTAGTGTGGTAGAGGCTATGAACTTGGATTTTGAGACTACCCCTAGCGAGATGACTGTAATTAGCCCTCTAGGACACTCTGTGATGGTTAACAAGCTATATAGAGATATACCCCTGGAACTCCAAGGGGTAGTGTTTGTGGCCGATCTGATGGAACTGCCGTTTGGGGAGTTTGATTTAATTCTTGGAATGGACTGGTTGGTTAAGTATCAGGCAAGGTTGGATTGCGCTGCTAAGCGCATGATTCTAAGGTCGGCCGAGGGTGATGAAGTGGTCATGATAGGTAACAGAAAAGACTATCTATCCAATGTAGTGTCTGCCTTGAAGGCCGAGAAAATGATCAAAAAAGGGTGTGAAGCATTGTTGATTCAGATTTATGCCTTGGAGGCTAAGAGTCAGCAGTTGAAAAGGTCCGAACTGTAAGGGAATTCGCTGATGTGTTTCCTGAAGAACTTCCGGGTCTGCCTCCAGATCGGGAAGTAGAGTTCGGTATAGACTTGTTGCCCGGAACGGCACCGGTGTCTATAGCACCCTATCGAATGGCACCGAAGGAGTTGGTGGAGCTAAAGGCTCAAATTCAGGAACTCTTGGATAGAGGGTTCATTCGACCTAGTATATCTCCGTGGGGAGCACCTGTGTTGTTTGTTAAGAAGAAAGACGGGTCAATGCGGATGTGTATCGACTACCGTCAGCTAAACAAGTTAACGATCAAAAACAGGTACCCGTTACCTCGGATTGATGACCTGTTTGATCAACTGAAGGGTGCATCGTATTCTCAAAGATAGATCTTAGGACGGGCTATCATCAACTTAAGGTGAAGGAAGCTGATGTGCACAAGACGGCATTTCGTACCCGATATGGGCATTACGAGTTTCTAGTGATGCCGTTTGGGTTGACTAACGCGCCGGCAGCATTCATGGACTTGATGAATAGGGTGTTTCAGCAATACTTGGACCAATTCGTCGTGGTGTTTATAGACGACATATTGGTATACTCGAAGACGGAGGAGGAGCATGATAGGCATTTGCGCATAGTCCTACAAGTGTTGCGGGAGGAGCAGTTGTATGCCAAATTCAGTAAGTGCGAATTTTGGCTTAGAGAGGTGACTTTCTTGGGTCACGTGGTGTCAGCTGAAGGGATTAGAGTGGACCCCGCAAGGTCGAAGCGGTGTTGGAGTGGAAACCACCTCGGTCAGTGGCGGAAATTCGAAGTTTTCTAGGTCTGGCCGGGTACTATCGAAGATTTGTGGAAGGATTCTCTTTAATCGCCGCGCCGTTGACTAAGTTGCTAAGGAAAGGAGTCCCATTCGTTTGGTCAGAAAAGCAGCAAGAAAGCTTTGATAAGCTAAGAAAGATTCTGACGGAGGCTCCAGTTTTGGTACAGCCTGAGGCGGGAAAATTGTTCACGGTTTATTGTGATGCGTCCCATAATGGGTTGGGATGTGTGTTGATGCAGGAAGGGAAGGTAGTGGCCTATGCATCCCGTCAGCTAAGACCGCATGAGGTTAACTATCCTACCCATGACTTGGAGTTAGCAGCAGTGGTTTTTGCTTTGAAAATATGGAGGCATTACTTGTATGGGGAAAAGTCGATAGTCTACACGGATCACAAAAGTCTGAGGTATCTCTTGACTCAAAAGGACTTGAATCTAAGACAACGTCGATGGATTGAACTACTGAAGGACTACGACTGTTCAATTGAGTACCATCCAGGCAAGGCTAACGTGGTGGCTGATGCGTTAAGCCGAAAGGTCGTGACAGACTTAAGGGCGATGTTTGCTCGCCTCAGTCTATACGACGATGGAAGTCTCTTAGCAGAATTGCAAATTAAGCCAACTTGGATCGAGGAGATTAAGGAAAAACAATTAGGGGAGGACAGTTTAAACGCACGGAGGCTACAAGTTCAAGATGGCGGTTTGGAAGGGTATAGTTTGACCGGTGATGGGGTGCTGTGTTTTCAGGGACGGCCTTGTATGCCGAATGATGTGGGCTTGAGGCAAAGAATTCTTCAGGATGCGCATAGCAGCCCATACGCTATGCATCCTGGAAGTAGCAAGATGTATGGAGATTTACGAAAGCAGTTCTGGTGGCCAGGGTTGAAGCGTGAGGTAACAGAATTCGTGGGAAGGTGTCTCACATGTCAGCGGGTAAAGGCTGAACATCAGTTGCCATCTGGGTTACTTCAACCGGTGAAGATTCCTCAGTGGAAATGGGAGAGGATCACTATGGACTTTGTCAGTGGGCTACCCCTCACGCCCAGTAAGAAGAACGCAATTTGGGTGATTGTGGACCGTCTGACCAAGTCGGCTCACTTCATACCGGTAAGAGTGGATTACTCGCTCCAGAAGTTAGCTAAGTTGTATGTGGCGGAGATAGTGAGGCTGCATGGTGTGCCAGTGTCGATCATCTCAGACAGAGACCCCAGATTTACATCGAGGTTTTGGAAAGCACTACATCAGGCTTTGGGTACACGGTTGGATTTCAGTACAGCATTTCATCCACAGTCTGACGGGCAATCGGAAAGAGTTATTCAAATTTTGGAGGACATGTTAAGAGGCTGCATTTTGGACTTCAGAGGCAGTTGGGAGGAATTTTTGCCATTAGCTGAGTTCGCATACAACAACAGTTATCAGGCAAGCATTAAAATGGCACCATATGAAGCATTGTATGGTAGGAGGTGTCGCACACCTACTTGTTGGACGGAGTTGGGTGAGCGACGGATGTTAGGACCGGAATTGGTTGCAGAAACTGAAGATAAGGTGAAGAAGATCCAAGCTCGATTGAAAGAAGCCTCGGATAGGCAAAAGTCTTACGCTGATCTCAAACGGAGGGACATAGAGTTTGCCGTAGGAGACGAAGTTTTTCTGAAGGTCTCGCCATGGAAGAAAATGTTAAGATTCGGGAAGAAGGGCAAATTAAGCCCAAGGTTCATAGGGCCGTTTAAGGTGATGAAACGAGTGGGACCAGTGGCTTATCAGCTCGAGTTACCGGCAGAACTGAGTCAGATTCACGATGTGTTCCATGTCTCCATGCTTAGACGCTATCGTTCTGATCCATCACACATCTTGGCAGTTGAGGGAGTTGAGGTGAGTCCAGATTTGACAATGGAAGAGGAACCTGTGCAGATCCTAGATCGGGATGTGAAAGTTTTGCGTAGGAAGTCAGTTCCTTTAGTGAAGGTCCTATGGCGGAATCATGGCGTGGAGGAGGCTACGTGGGAGCCTGAGGATGCGATGCGGCAGCAATACCCCCAACTCTTTTGATCCAGGTAATTTCGCGGACGAAATTATTTTAAGGGGGGTAGAACTGTAACATCCTAGAACCGGGGCTAGATGTAATTGAGTGATTTTCTTGTGTTTAAATTTGCTATAGTTTAATCATGGAATATTACGGCGTAAATAAAGGTCTTGAGTGGGCTTAGGTTAGTGGAAAATTCTAATTTAAAGCTTTTAAGTTAAGGGGGCCTCAGAAAATAGGGGTTAAGTACAAACTTTGGTGAATCACGACACAAGGAAGTGATTAGTAACGTGGTTTGGGGCGCCAGGATGCTCTAGGAGAGAAGGGGTTCGAGCCCCAGGAAGCGCGTGAGGGAGTTTTATTTTTGGCACTGAAGGAGGGCTAGGCGAAGGAAGGTTTAAAAATAAATTCGGCGAAGTGATGGCATGAAAATCAGCCTGGCCAAGTGGCTTGGGGCGCCGACTAGGGGTCTGGGGGCGCTAGGCTCGGGTTCGAGTCACCATGGACGCAGGAGGGGCTTGTTTTTATTTTAGCATTGAAGTAAGGGAGTGTTTAAAAGAAATTCGCAACGAATTTATGTCATGAAATTCCAATTGGCCGAGTGGCTGGGGCGTGATGTTGCTCCAGAACTCGGGTTCGAATCCCCTGGGCAGGAGTTGTCCATTTTGTTTTTTCTGACCTCTGGTATTAAATGCAAGGGAAACTCAGGAATAAAAGTTAAAAGAAAGATGCGACGCGTTCTATCATGAAAGTCAGGTCGGTCGAGCGGTTAAAGCATGGGGAGTTCTGCCTCAGGTCTCGCGTTCGAGACCCGAGGATGGGGCGTGAACGTGCTTTTGTTTTTCGTTTCGGGCATTAATGCGCGCAGGAGCCAGCGACCTAGTGTTTAAGAGGAAATTTCGGCGCACTATGTCAGGAAAGACAAGCTGGCCGAGTGGCTAAAGCTTGGAGAGTACTGCTTGGAGGTCCAGGGTTCGAAACCCATGCGCAGCGCCTGGAAACTTTTTTTTCCCTTGGCCGGCGTTTGGGGGTTTTGGCATGCACATGCAGGCGTGGGAAACAAGGTTGTTGGCTGCATGCTTCTTTATTCTTTTAGCATGGTTATTTTATTTTTGGAGCATGGGTTAATGTGTTTCTCTTATTTTTTATTATTGAATATGGAGAGCATATTATGGGAACTTTAAACTATAATAGGATACACTTTTTTTTTTATATAGATGGGGGAATGTTTTAAATAAAGTTTTATTTTCCTATGATGATGGGCATTTCCACGAAACCATAGGAGCATGGCCGGCCTAGTGTAGTGGCAAAAAGGAATCACCATTAGGAAATTTGGCCAAAAAGCATTGCCTTGCTTCTTCTTCTTTCCCTTGGTGGTAGCCGAATGTGCATGTAAGGGGGAGGAGGTCTCAACTTTCGTTTTCTTGAGAGCTTTGAAGGTGCCGAGGTTTTGAATTGTTTTCTTCCTTTCCCAATCATGCATGACTGAATTAGGGACCCCATGAAGGTTGCTCAAGTTGCGGTTTTGAAGGAATGTTGAGGGATATTTCGACTAGCTTATGTTCCCTTTCTTCTTCTTTCATTTTGATCAAATCGAAACCCTCTCCTCCTCTTATGCTACTTTCGGTTCTAACTTGAAGCAACCAGTGTTGTTAAGCCGAAACTTCCTTATTTTTCCTCTTGTCGCGGGAACTAAAAGATCCCTCCTCCATCTTGCCGAATGTCCCTCACCCCAGGGAGTAAATAATTGCTGTCGTTTTCAAGCTCGGTAAGTGTCTTTAGTCACCATTTGTGTTCTTTTTCTTGAAGTGGAGGGTGCCGAATCTTTTGTTTGACCTTAGGGGCGACCAAATACCTTTTAAGCTATTCATGGTCTATCCTTTGTAGGTAACCGATTCTTAGAGACTTGGAAGGTATCTTTCGGGCTTCATTTCTTCGAGGTAAGGAGACATGGAGTTTGGCCAAGGCCTTATTTACGATTTTGGGTGCGCATGTCGTTTCTCATAAATATTTTGATAGGAAGCTCAATAAAGACAAGTGACCACTTCGGGTTTCCGGTAAGCATGGAGGTGATTAATCATTTTCGGCCAAAGACCATTCTTGGAATTCTTGGGTGATAACCAAATTTTGTACTATAATTTTAGGAAGCAAATCGGCCAAGAAACCAGAAGTTCGGGTTTTGATCACTTTGCTTTACGTTGATAAAGGTTCGGTCTAGAGCCCCGTTTTGATTATGTTATGACCAATAACTTTGGACTTATCAGTTATAAATAAGACCCCTAAATACTAAACTGTGTTAGCCAAACAATAGGGACTATACGAGGACAAGTTCGGGACTTTTTAAATAGCACGTAGATCCGGGATTTCTTGTAGACCTCCGATAAATTAGGTGTGTAAACTCTTACACACTTTATTAGTATAAACTGTTATTTAATGATATTAATAACCTCTCATATGGTAACTTGGCTTAGTGGGCATAAGCTTGGTTCTCGGGTAAGTTTTCCTTATTACTCGATTTACTATATATGTTGTTGTATATGCCATCATATGCTGAAAAATGCTATGCTATATTCGATTGCATGATATATGGAATCATGATACTTGTATATGAGCATGATGATGGTGGGATTGATGAGAGGGAGTAATATTCGTGTCGACGGACACCAGTGTTTTGGTAACACATTGTGACTACGGTCACCAGAGGTTTGGTACCTCCAGAGGTTTGGCACCTCATAGCGTCTCGTCCCTGTGGCTTCGTACCACCGTGGGTTGGCCCCACATTTGAGATACGGGATTGACGCCAGTGATTTGGTATCACACGATGGGTTGGCCCCATCACTTTATTGTGACTTCGGGTCACCAGTGGTTTGGCACCACCAGTGTTTTGGTAACACATTGTGACTACGGTCACCAGAGGTTTGGTACCTCCAGAGGTTTGGCACCTCATAGCGTCTCGTCCCTGTGGCTTCGTACCACCGTGGGTTGGCCCCACATTTGAGATACGGGATTGACGCCAGTGATTTGGTATCACACGATGGGTTGGCCCCATCACTTTATTGTGACTATACGTCACCAGTGGTTTGGCACCACCGGTGGTTTGGTACCACACGGGGTAGAAAAGGAGTATGGATGGCTAGGTTGGGTTGCATAATTGCATGTCATACTAATATCTTGTGTATGAGAGTTATTTCCCGGGTTGGGGATTTATACACTGAGTCTTGGTGACTCACCCCTTCCCATATCATCTTGCAGGTGAGTAGAGCACGGATGCGGAGCCGAGGAGAGCTCGAGGCGGCCATGTTGGTTTTGTGGACTTGAAATTTTATTTTGCCCCGTTTTAAGTTTAATTATTCACTACAATTCGATTGGGTTGTAATATGGCCGCTTATTATTTTGGATGGTTAGGTAGTTGTTTTACTTTACTTATAACTGATGAATTTACGGACGGTTATGCAAATCGGTTAAAAGTAACGTTTTCAAATAAATACTTGTACGCGTTTTCAAAAATGTAATCGGGTAAGAGATTTTCTAAGCTATTGACCATGCTAATGTTCTAAAACTAATGTCAAATGGTTTTAAAAAGAATGGATTTTCAACTCAATCGGATTTACCAAATAAACTACCTGAGTTTTAACGAATACCGTTTATACCCTTAGCAAATTTTTAATTTCTACTTAACCAAACCTTTCGAACTTCCTTTCTTCCGTGACATACCAGATCCGGTCATGGCTTGTGGGCCGGGTTTGGGGTGTTACAGTGCTAATCCTTCCTCGCACGTAAT